>OY856188.1:115763529-115817111 GCA_963693315.1 Diogma glabrata
AATTTAAAGAAAAACATATATTTTAACACTATATGGTTTAGGTTTACTGTAGTTCAATTATAACGACCTACCTTATCGGTAGACCGGACAGAAGTGTCTAAAATATTGCAAAATATTGCGAAGTTAAAAAAATGATAAACTTTGAAAGGCTCAATCTCGGAAACTATTGGGTCTACAGAGACAGTTCTAGTATCATATTGTAGCAAATTTAGTCTACTTTAAAACCGTCCAAAGAAAGTTTAAAGAAAAAACTAGTCCTTTAGGGTTATAATCGCCAAAATTTGAAAAAATAGCGATTTTTTCGCGGTTTTTTCGATTTTTGACAGAGTTGCCGAGGTCACAAACTTGGATTATTCATTAGGTCAACATCATAAACAAGACTGAAAAAAATTAGAACTACCGGATTTGACGCATACTACCCCATACTCTCAGGTGACAAAGTTACTGGACTAAAATACTTACTTTTTGAGTTATTCATGAAAAACAGTCTGAAAACGTGGTTTTTTTAATGAAAAATTAACATTTTCACTCTCGAATAAATCGAAAAGTATCGAATTTCAGAAAAATATTTCTATGACAAAAGTTGCTTAAAATTAGTCAATCTATCTATTCTCGTACTTATTTTTAATATAACATTTTTCACCCCCGAGAAGGTGTGGCATTCACCCCTAGGATTTAAGCAACCACCGGCATAGAGTCAACTTTGAAGTAGAGGGCAAGCATAACCTAAATCCTAAATCCAAATCGGTGTTGCTTGTAAGGATTATACGGGAAAATGCTCATTGACTGGACTATATATTTATAAATAGTTCATAACATTATTCATAATATAATATTTGGTAACGCCTTAAATCGTTGTCACAGGGTAGAAAATTATTAATTGTTACTATTTTTGTTAATAGCAAAATAATGTCAAACCTGTCAAAGCAACCACGAAACTCTCGCGTAAAGTCCTTCGTAGATACATCTGCTTAGTCATCTTATAAGATATCATATCATCTTATAAGATGAACAGGTTGAAACAACAAATAACACGAATAACACCTTATTTTAAAATAAGATGATAAGATCATATTCATGTGTAGCTCGGGACATTTTTAACCGAAATAAAATGTATTATGTTTTGTCTTATTCATGCAAATGCAATTTCATAAACATACTGTGGTTTTTGTTTCACACTGTTCATCTCAATTCTAAATCATTCATCTAGTATGTGATGCACAGAGTGGTGATGCCATTATAGTATGTGATGCCATTTTGGACTTAATGTAAAAACCTGAGCTTAACGTCCTTGCATCATAATGTACTATTTTAGGCAAAAGATTGTTAAATTTAACTTTACTGCCTTTAGGGCGAATGTCAAAGTCTTACTTTTGCGGCTGTAAAGTAATGCAATTTATTCATTTTTTTTTTAAGTTTTAATATTTTTACTTTCATATTTTTACGGCGGGACGCCATTTTCTTTTTATATTTTTACGGCGGCAGTAAAGTAGCATATTATTTTGCAAAAAACTCATCATATGATTATAAAAAATTTGATGTCTTAATTTTGTATTTATAAAAAATTTAAACGTTTTCCGAAAAATAGTGTATTTAATTAGGAGCTAAAATGACCTTTTGAGTTTCGTCTATAACTGTCGCCTGTCGGGACCGCTATGGTCGGCCGCTTAGACGCATTCCCTAGACGAGATGAAAACGTTTCACGTTCGTGAAACTGTCTCACTCGAGGCTTAAACGCGTTTCGTTTAACAAATTTTCACTCACGAAAAATAGTTATTTATTATACAAGGGAAAAAAGTAGTAGATTTTAGCTCGAGGTTGTGTTGTCTCCCGACGCGAAGCGGAGGGAGACAAAAAACCGAGAGCTAAAATCTACAATTTTTCCCGTGTATAATACACTATTTTTTTCTGTGACTGGATAAATATTATTATAATTATTGAAAAAATAATATTAAACAAATATTACAATATGTATATTCACCACACCATACGAATTTTTCTTGAATAAAAACATAAAATTAAGTTTCATTTTATTTGTCAAAACCAGTTATTAACATCAAGAAGAAAACGGTATAACTTTTCATTAACATTAAAATAGTCATAAATGTTCATAAATATTCATAATATTCATCATTTATGTGTATGTATGTATTTATATATATATTTTTATCTATCCGGGAAAAAAGTACATACTTTTTTCCCGGGGAAAAAAGTATTTTATGAAAAGTAGCATTTTTGCACCTGTCAGCAGAAGTAAAATGTTAAACTTTTTTCCCGTCACAGAAAAAACATTGTTTTTATCCCTTGTTTTAGCAAAATTTGCTAAATTCTATAACATTATTGAAAAAACAACATTTTTACAGGAGATTAATCT
Organism: Diogma glabrata; assembly: GCA_963693315.1. Lineage (NCBI taxonomy): Eukaryota > Metazoa > Arthropoda > Insecta > Diptera > Cylindrotomidae > Diogma > Diogma glabrata. Next base: position 115,765,904 of record OY856188.1, read on the forward strand.
GGCATGAAAATAGACTTTTTATATGCTATCGTATATTCAAAATTATTAATTACTTCGTTGGTTGTTAATTATATTTATTAATTTTGTATAATGTTCGTCAATCAATATATAAAAATAGACTTTGATTAACCAAAGTGAAATTTATTTGCATTGGGCAAAGTCAATTTGTTTTTAGGAAATAATTAAAGAAAATTAATTAATATCTATCTTATATTTTTTAAGTATTTCAACTGTAAATGTTAACAAATGATGAAAAATTTTAAACAATGATTGAAAAATAACTTTTTGAAATCAAGTTTATTCAGTTTTTCGCATTTCCTGGAAAAGTTTTACTTGGTGGTGCTTATTATTTTTTACACCATCTAAAAGTAGACGTTTCAGCAAACATAATTATTAAAGTTTTTTTTGTTTCCCATCATTTACGCAATATTTTCTTATTTATCCAATAGTTTTCATCCTGTTACTAATTTTTCCTCACAAAAAGCTAATTTGCCTGCTCTATTACTAAAAGACCTGAAAATGAATAGAAATGGAGCTTGGTTGTCGATTTTCGAAAGTTGAAGAAATGCACAACCGGCGATACATTCCCAATCCCAACATATTAGACCAATTAGGACAGTCTAGGTATTTCTGCACTCTGTGTCAGTCGTGAATAACCGATGTTAGTTGAACGGATCACTTTAGTGAACACCGACCCACCGTTCAATTATAAATAGAAACATTGTTCATTAGGCATTAATCTATGATGTAGTAACGAAATTGTTTTATGTTTAATGGACTATAAAAATAGAAAAAGAAAAATCAACTAGTGGGATGGGGGGTGATATTAGGGGTCACGCCAAGAACTTCCCGTAAAGTTAAAACTAACCAGTTGCCAAGACACCTGGATAAGGTATACTGACGCACCAATCTTACTTTACCGTCAATTTTGGGCTTATTGTTAATTTAAATAATATGATTTAACTGGCCCAAAAATGTGTTTAATAGAACATAAAACAAAATAAAAATTACAAAAAAATAGTGATGCTCGGGAGTTGGCGTTGGGGTTTTAAGGCCAAACATACGTATTACTAACATTTATTTCTTACACAATACATTAATTATAATAACTTACATTTAATTAAGATTACATAAACATATACATAATACACACAAACATACACACTACATACAATCTACAGACTGCAAACTAAAATAAGCTGTCTTGACAGCTTCAGGCATGGTCTTGAAACGTGAAGATATAATTAAAATGTCGATATAAAAAATCATCTAAAAAACAAAAATCTAACATATCGGTCAGTTAAAATATCAGCATTTGTTTGATAGACACTGGCATGACGACTATCAACAAGACATCCAAAAGCTAATTAGGTTTTCTCATGTTAACTGAAACGTTTTACCAAGATTTATCAAAAACACTTCATAACTGTAGACTTAAAAGAACAAAAAAAGCTGTCTAACCGGAAGTGACAAAGCAGAATTGAATGACTGAAATGAGTGTTTTTGAAGTTTCAAATAAACAGTTGCTCAGGCGATCCACTCACTACCACCCGACCTCTTTGTCAAATTTTGAAAATAACTAAGATTGTTCATATTCAAGTATGTCTGGATGCGTTTTCAGCTGATTTAAATACCGAAATTTCATCAAGAAGTTTAAAATTGGCATAGAGAAAATAGTTGTAGTTGTTTTCATGCAGTTTTTTCATACTTTCTTAAAAAACTCTTAAAATAAGATAGCAATTGTTGTCAAACAAAATGGTGCTTCAATGATCTTGATAAAATTTTTCACGATTATGCTATTTGAAAGAGACAATTTTCAGTTTTTTAGAAACCACTAACAAACAAATGAAACGATCTATTAAGAAAAGGACTGGGGTCTAAGTTACGCCAAGATACATCGATGTCGATTGTTACAATTTTAATGTTGAGAAAGCGTTGGACAAATTTTTGTTCACTTACGACGATATGCACGCACATACACACACACACACACATATACACACACACACACACACACACACACACACACACACACACACACACACACACACACACACACACACACACACACACACACACACACACACACACACACACACACACACACACACACACACACACACACACACACACACACACACACACACACACACACACACACACACACACACACACACACACACACACACACACACACACACACACACACACACACACACACACACACACACACACATATACACACACACACACACACACACACACACACACACACACACACACACACACACACACACACACACACACACACACACACACACACACACACACACACACACACACACACACACACACACACACACACACACACACACACACACACACACACACACACACACACACACACACACACACACACACACACACACACACACACACACACACACACACACACACACACACACACACACACACACACACACACACACACACACACACACACACACACACACACACACACACACACACACACACACACACACACACACACACACACACACACACACACACACACACACACACACACACACACGCAACCATTTTATAAGATTTTAATTTGAAACTAAATCGCTGGCATATAGTACAACAATGAGATATCTTGAAAAGTATATGTTTGGAGATATCAAGCTTCAAAGTTTTTAAATGATTACCAAAATGTGATTTTTGCATATAAATTAATGAGAATTCCTAGTGCAATAAACATATGATCAATACACTTCTTTATGGTCGAATTAATGCGCGTATGATTTAATATTTTTCTAATTATTTCCGATTTTTAAAGAATAAAGAATGCAATAAAGGTATATCTGTTAATTGTGATAGCACATTAGTTTTTATTTTAAGATTTTCTTGTTAATGCGTATAAATAGTGGATCACATAATATCAGAACATTTCCAAATTTTAAGATAACCCATTGTTGCTCTATGCCAGCGATATATTGTTAAGCATTTTTTGTAATGAGTAAATGAAAAGAGTTTATTATTTTTGAAAATATCAATTTTATATTTAAAACAATAACTTTAACTAATTTATATTATAAAAGAATTTTGTTTACATTTAGTCTTAATTAAAATGTAGATGCCACCAGAAACATATCAACTACGTAGTCGCTAATATGACCATGCCGTGGCGTTGACTACTTTCTTGGTACAACTAAAGTTTAATCCTCTAAATAAGATTCAAATTATGTCATTTGGAAGAATTAGTTCTTCTTTACATATTCCTTCTGCAACACAGTTGTAGGGCACAGAAGATGCTATTTCTTCATCATTGTCAACCTATAAAAATAGAAAAATATAGAATCATTAATCATTATCATCTTTTCTTTATGGCGTTAACCTTAGTCGATTTGTAGATTATTTAAAAAAGAACGAAAGAATTGTGACATCTTATAAATAGTGGTGCATCTTACCTTAATTTTGTTTGTTACATGAAGTTGTAAATGATCCCTTAAATGTTCGAATCTAATAAATTTTTTATTGCACTCGTAACATTCGTATGATTTTTTTAATGTTGCATAGGTTTTTCGAGCTCTGGTTGAATCAAATTGCTTAAGAAAAAGATTAGTTATATGTTAATTACATTTTCTTTCATTCAATCTACATTTTGTAAATTGATGGAAAATCGAGTCAAGATGCCGATGATGTAAACCCGACGTTTCCGATTTCGTTAGTTTATTTGGTTTTATTTTTTTTATTTTCTAACTAGTTTTGACACTACCGTCTTACAGCGAACAGAGCTGGTTCTTTTAAGCGAATGAAAGAATAGCCGGTTCACCTATTCAATTAGAAGGACCAGTTCTTTTATTTGAAATTTTTATGCAAACTTTATCACTGCCATCTCTAGCTAGTAAAACTATATTACATATATTTCTTTTTATACAAATTTAATAATTTTTAATTTTGAAATACCATTTTATTTTAATATGTTCATATTGTATTATATAAGCTATGGCCGATATGTTTTTGTATTATTCATTAACGTTAAAATTGCTTAAATTATTTTTAAAATTTCAAGACTGGTACTTTTGCTTGAAAGATCTTCTATTAGAAAAAACAATAGAACTTTCAAAAAGTAATTTTTTTTTCAAAATCGAATATAAGAACTGGCTTTTATGTTCGCAGTAACACACATACAACAGAATTCCATACAAATTTTACAGAAACAGAATTTTTTCCTGTCAAATTTGTAAGAAACTCTGTTTCTGTTGCCGTTGTATGTGAATGCCCGGCTAAGACTGTAGTCTTTTCTAACTAGTTTTGACAATTAATTTGACAATTAATTAAGGTGCAATAACCAAAAATGAATTTGTGATAATATGAAATTATATAAAATTATCTTTATGAATATTTTTTATATTTGAAAAGAATTTTGTTTATTATTTTGGATGGGTATAGAAAATTGGTTGGCATTCCGTGCGAAACTAATTATCCTTTTTTAAAGAAATGGGTATGGAAAATGGGTATAAGCACTCACACATTCACATAATAGAGGTGGAAAAAAATTCTCACTTTTCTTCGGCCAGGCGTACGGAATTGCGTGTGTTTGGATGTTCCTTTTCCGAGTACGCAGTGCGAATTTGGATCCAAATGCGGTCCGCTTTCCGTACGAAGCGATGGTGGATCGAAATTCCTTAAGAAATTTATACCGTTTTCATTTTTCGATTTAAGTTTTGACGTTAGAGCGGGCAAAACTCTTTCAGTTTTGCATTTTTTTTTATAGTTTTGCATTTAGTTTTTCAGTTTTCCCTTAAAATTCTTGAGAATCGAACAGAAAAAAGTCACATTGTTTAGATCTGTCAAATTTTTTTTAACAAAATAAAGGAATTTCCTTTTTTAATGTATATTATTATTTTTAAACTATTTAAATATTTTTATTTAAGAAAATTACATCATTAAAAATATGTTTTTTCTTATTTTTTTATACTATATTAATATATTATACAAGGCAACATTTTTGCACCGTCTCTTGAGAAAAAGTAAAAAAATGCAAAATAATTGCTCTTAAAAAGTTTGAAACTTGAATGCAAATCGAGAAAAGAAAACGCAAATTTTTTCAGATAAACATTTTTTCGAGAATCAAACAGAAAATATGTGACCTGAAAAAAAAGTGAAGAAAAAGGTCACATTTTTGTTTGTAGAATCGAATACGCTATTAGTGACAATTAGAGCATTCAGTACCGAGACATTTTTTCAGAACCGGCATTTTGGTGCTAGAGAGTTTCAAAACCGGGTCCCGGTGCCGGGACCGTTGCTGAACAGGAAATAAAAAGGGCAATGATCATGTTTACAATCACTGTTTTTGTTAAACGTTTAAAGTTTATAATAGTCTGGGTTTAATTCTGAATAATCTCAACTCATCTTGAAGGCATAGAGCCTCGGCAACTTAGTTTAAAGGTTCGAGTGTAGGCACTAGATCATTAATAATGCTCCACTTTTCTTCTGTGAATGAAATAATTGAATTTAGATCGATTAAAAATTTTAGAATGCTTTGTTTTAGTTTACGAAATCGTTCGAACGTGATGCTAAGACTATTCCATCTTGTTTACACCAATAAGCAATTCTTTTTTCTGTGTTTCTGAGAAATACTGTCGTCCTTAGTTGTTGATTTAAGAAATAGCTTGCCTACAATTTTTAATTTTCGGATTAAGTTATTCAAATTAATGACTAGTACTGGTTCATACTAATTCAATTCTAGCTGGAATCCTACATCTCAATCATCGTCTCTATCTGAATCACAGTTACTGCCGCCATTATCTGGCTGATTAAGATATGTTTTAAAAGACATCTAACAATGCTAAATGAATTGCATGAGCAAATTAAATAGTAAACCATCGTTGGCTAAAGTGGGTTGGGTAAAGTGTTGTCATGAACGATAAGAAAGCTGTTTATCGATGTCTCTCTTGTAGAATTTTGTAAATTACTGCGCTTTTCTTATGGTGCTTTTAGTTTTGTTTCTATACTTTGAGATGGCAATCTCTTTACAGGTTTAATTGCAATCTTGTGAATAGATCTTATATGTTTATGGAGGGAACTTGTTGATCCATCTAAAGACTTGAATTATTTCTTACATACTTTTCATTTTGCAAACTCGTCAGAAGTATTGTTACCGTTCTTTATCTAAACAGTTGAAAATTTGAAAACGAAAAAGCATAATCTCAAATTACGAGTTATTTACCAAACGAGAAAGAACGCACGTTTTATTCGAAATTTCAAATACATAAAATTTAAATATTCTGTACAGGAAGAAATGGTAGAAAAAGGAAATTCCAGAGATAATTTATACATGTTTGTATTTACGGTACAAACCAATTAACCATAATTATTTTCTTCTCTTGACTTTTATTTTAAATAGCGGGATTGAATTTAGAAAAATTTCTGGTTTTCAGTTCTGACTTCTGATCAAATGTTCGGGATTCCCGAAGAACCGGGTTTCGGAATCCCAGTATTGAATGCTCTAATGCCCCTTACTCAAATTCAATGGTGGTATAAACAAGTTAAATGAGGTTGCTGTAGAAGGCGTTAATTATTTGAGAGATTTGGTCATGGACTTGTGATTTTGTAAACATTTTTTTGTTTCTTTAAATCATACGATTAAATAAATAAATGCTCTAGTGACAATCAAAGGTTAAAGTTAAATTGTGTTCGAACGAGTTATTCGATTTGAGTAAATTCTTTTTTGTTTGAAAGGTACTCACCTTCAAATCGAATAACCCGAACACAATTTAACTTTAATCTATGATTGTCACTGAATTTCTTAAGAAATTTCAAGCCATCCTGTGTCAAAACTATTTCGAAAATAGAAAAACACGTATTAAATTATTTTGGTTATACTAACGATTACCAAAGTTTTGCACAAATTGGAAAAGGTCGAGTTTACTCCATCAGTATCTTGATTCGATTCTCCATCTATTGTAAAATCACCCTTTATATTTTCTAAATTGTTATAAGTATTGTAACGACGGCCTATTTCGAGTTTTACTCTAATAACAAGAATATTCATATTTAATTCTCTAATGATTTGCTAATTTATTTCGGTTCCGGTTTAACATAAATTAAAGTCGAAATAATCATTTGAACAAAGGAATCATTAAAATTAAATGTGATATTTTTTTATTAATTTTTTTGGGAAAATTGATTTTATTTGTATTTTCGTTACCTTTTTTTATAGAATGTTTTTGTTTAATAATGTTGAATTTGTTTAATCATGTTGAGCGAAACAACAAGAAAATTAAAATCTGGTTTAAATAAATGATATTTTAAAATTCTGGATTGGAATGCGAAAGGGATATGGTAATAGAGAGACATTCTGACTCAGACTATAAAACATCGGTCATTTAGTTGATCGATATATTATTATGTAAATTTAGATCAGGTAATAAAATTTTAATATTTTTCTGTGATTGAATTGAATAAAATTATATCTTTAAATAAATATAACTTACAATAAATGTTTATCTGCTATTATATGTTATAAAATGATTATATCGTGTAAATGTTTGAATATTACTATCAAAACGTAATATGAAAGAAAGATGATGAAAACTGATGAAAAGTTTCAATTTAAAGTTTTAATCAGTTCTCTGGCGATAAAACTAATAAGAAGATTTTTCGTAATCTAACTGAGGATGACGATTTTCAATTAAAATTTGAATTGATTGAATTGTTTGAAGTCAAAATTGTACAAGAATATAATAAAAATGAGCTACTAAATGGAATATAATAAAGTGTTTAAATGTCTTGGAATTGGGGGATACATTTCGTTTGAAGTTAGCTAAAATTATGGCGAGTTTATGAAAAACACTAATTTTTGATACTAATTGAATTTATTATTTTACCTATCGATTTCAACAGCTATGCTGCCATTCTCAAGGTATTTTCTAAACTCAGTTTAGAAAATACATTGAGAATGGCAGCATAGCTGTTGAAATCGATAGGTAAAATAATAAATTCAATTACAGTGAAACTCGTTTATAAAGTACGGTCAAGGGACCGACGTAAGCGTAGGTTATACACCATGGTACGTTATATCCAGAAAAATTAAAAAAGCATAAGCAAATTTGCCTGTTATGCTCATTATATCATTGTATTTCATATTAAATTATTTACTACATGTTAATTGATATAAAAGCGATCACAAAAAATAGCAACATACAGTTTAAAAACAATTCATTATCATAAAATAATTATGTTAAAGCTAATCAAACCGATGCTACATAAACATATGTATGTTAATATTTTCGAATGAGAATGTTTGAATATGTGGCTACTCAGATTAAGCTTCGATTGATAATTTTTTTACTGAAAAATAATCAGTAATTTTCTGTTGTTTAAGGCAAAGTTGAATAATATTTTCCACTTTAATTACAATTTGGTCGGCAATTTGCATTTGATCAAATCCGGGCTGCAAACCTGATCAGCAAGCGCGTAGCGTACGGATTTAACCCCGCAGTTGTATAGTTTATTCAAAACTTTCTCACCGACCGATACATTACGGTATCCATCGATGGCTTTTCTTCTTCGTCTAAATTAATTAACGCTGATTTACCTCAAGGCTTAGTTTTGTCACCACTTTATTTTTAATTTATATGAAATGAAAATCATTAGTAACCCAATCAATAATTTTGCAGATGGTAGTACACTGCACAAGTCGTTCGTTTTCCTATCTTGGGAAAATGCATAAACGAATAAAGCCCGCCGGGAAAGACGCTGCCGTAAATGTAAATGATAGCCTGGCAAAAGTTTCCAATATGGGTGGATGAAATATGTTCAATTTTAACTCCATCAAAACATGGCTATTGATTGTTGCCAGATCAACAACCGAGTTTGCCAAAGATATTTTGATTAGTGTGTGTGTGACAAACAAATAGACGAATGAGAAAAATTTTATTGGTCGTCGAAATTTCTATCGACTTACTCTAGAATGATCGTATAATGGTGATGGCAAAGAGCGCGCCAAGAAAACTCAGTCCTCAATAGATGTAAAAAATATTTTACTCCATATTAATTACTCCACATTTGTAAGTCCTACATTCGTCCTTGTATGGAGTATTGTTGTCAAGTTTGGGGTGCTGCATCTGTTTTCATCCTGACTCTTTTGAACTCTATTCAAAAACGTGCTACACGAGTTGTGATTGAAACTTAAATTCAAATCTTAATTCACTGATCTATGTGTTTTTTTATAAATATCGTCACCAGCAGTGCTCGGATGAAATGGGATCCATCATGCGTCAACAATATTTTTTACGCTGTTTTACCTGTCAATGGTCAATGGTGTTTTACTGGTCACTCATTGTCATAGTGATAAAATGAAGTGGGATTTCCATCCATACATCGTTCAAATGGAATGCTTTGCCCGAATCAATAGTCACGAGTGCCTTCGATCCACTAAGGTTTGAAAAAAAGCGTTCTCAACACCTCAGAACGCATATTTTTGTGCTAATTAAATCTTATTAGGTATCTATATGCTTTTGTCACACATATTGTAACTCTTATAACACACCACTTTTTATTTAAAAAGCAAAATAGAGTGCCATCATCGAGATATATTCCATAACAATAGAGTTCATCTGGCAGCACCTTTAAGATAACACCTTGGCTAATAATATCTCACTGCTATTGTCAGTGATATGTGATATCTAACGTTAGCTCATATAGATGTCAATAGCAGGGACTGGAGTAGGCATTATCGTCACTCCCGTAGACCAAAAATAAAAATTTCTTTGAATTTCTATAAATCATCATACTCAGATTCTATTTAGTATGAGGCGTCTAATAAACTCCCTCTCCCTTGTATCAGTTACTGTCGAAGTATATAATCGTAGTTATCCCAGGTTTTTTGAGACAATAGCTTATGGTAGTTGCTTTAACTTTTTATCACGACTTCGAAATAAAACGAACGACATCTAAAGCCGGGCAATCACATACAATAGAAACAGAATTTCATACAAATTTGACAGAAAAAAATTCTGTTTCTGTAAAATTTGTATGAAAATCTGTTTCTGTTGTATGTCTTCAAGCCTTATGAGTGTTTTCGCTCTATCTTTAAAGTTCAATACACTAGAGTTTACAAAATCCTAAATTAAACTTTATAGTGTAGGCTGTAGAGTAATATTTTTAAGAGCTCATTATATTGATCTATTTTTAACGGCTTCCTCTACTTTGTTAAATTTAACACATCTAATTTTTTTACGTTTTAATGAACAAACAAACTGCTTCAATTTCTAACCGATTGCGCACAATCGAAGAAATTTTTCTACAATCCAAACATTACCCTAACTTGAGAAAGACTTCTTTTGATCGACTTCCGCCAAACATTTTAATTTAGTGGCCAAAGTGATCACTTGCATTTTAATTTGATTTGGGGCCGTATCGCACCATTAGCATTTTCATAAAACATGAATGAAAGCGTTAAAAAATTCGAACTGATAAATTAGCAAATATTTTCTCAACACCTACTTGCGAATTAACCCATGAACCACAACAAATTAATGAAAGGAAGCAGAAACATTTCGTAGAAAAATAATAAATATCGTAAGGCATCGAATACTTACGACTTTTAAATTTTTATGTTTATTTTGTATTTTTATTTTCTATTCGTACTTTATAAACTGGGCAAATTACATAGAAAAATAGTTCACGGGACTAAACGTGTGTACGTTATAACCTTATAAGCCGAGGTACCTTATAAGAAGGATAATTTATTCGTAAAATTTTTATAGATGTAAGAAAAAAATTTGCTGTACTCTATAGACCAAGTGTACTTTATATATGGTGTACGCGAAAAGCGAGTTTTACTGTAGTATCAAAAATTAGTATTTTTCATAAACTCGCCATAATTTTATATAAGATATCTAGTGCTCAACAAAAAATAAAGAAATATATGAAATTAGCTTCCTTATTACACGAAGATAGTAAAACTAATAGTGATGAATTTAATGCACCAGAAACCGCAGTAAATGGCTGATAGTTATGAATAATGAGATTACTGGAGATGCTAGTAACAATTTAACTGGATCAAGAAGTGGATCAACATACATATGTATTAATATAAGCTTTATTTCTTTTGATTTTATTTATATAATTTTTGTTTTTTTTCTTGTTAAATTTTTGTATTCAACATTAAACTTTTTATTCAGGTTATTTTCCCAATCCGTATTCGCATAATTCAGATTCCCGTCTAATTTTTTTTTGTATTAAAAAGCTCAAATTCTTTACAGTTTCTCATAAATTTACAGATCCAAGGTTCATTTTTACAGCTTCAACTTCATGGTAATATATTTTCTGAACAGCACGATTATCTTAGGAATGGTATAAGTGGTTATCGCAACCGCAACAGCATCTCAGTCAAATAATTTAAACAAAGAACGTAAAGTTTCTATTTTTTTTTTTTTTTTTTAATAAGAAGTGTTGTGTAGTAGGAATTACAAAATGTGTCACAACAACACATAGATACCTTTACCTTTTAAGACGTACGTGCCACAACAACATGCGTCTTGAGGTATAGGTGGACGCTTTTTTTAAATCTTTGTGGATTGAAGGCACTCGATACTATTGATTCGGGCAAAGCATTCCATGTGTACGATGTACGCACAAAGAAATCTCTTTGCATTCCATTACTATGACAGTGAGTAATCTCGACAGTTCGACCTAATGGATAATTAAATTTCGGCATATATGATTCCTCATTTTTAAAGAAATCAACATTTATCGAATTCGAAAATTTTTCTCTTTTTTAGCTAGAAATTGTGTGGGAATCGTAAGCCTGATTAGCTTAGATTAAATTAGATGAAATTCGGTTGCGATATGTAGTACTGCTAACAAAATGGTCTATTGTACCCCACCCCACTACTCCCTGGTGAATACCCAGTTAGAGCAACTGCTCCAATACAACCTCCCTCAGGAATTTCAGGATATGGGGAGAACTAAGTTTATACCGGTCATGCCTGTCAATGTAATGCTCCTCCAGATGCAGCCTTCTCTCGAAGATCAAGGCTCTACAATTTTTGGAAGATGAGCTGGGGCCTCTTCTTCCAATAGACAGAATCTACATTCGTTTCTCGGTTACACCCCAATGTTCATAAGGTGTTTTCTTAGTTTACAGTGTTCTGTAAGAACCCCTGACAGTGTTCTATAAGAACACCTGTCTGCATTCTCAGGTTGTTCCTATTCAACCTAGAGCACATTATTGCTCTCTTTTGATTGAACAACCCAATCAACTCTTGGGAGTGCCTTAAGCCTGCGATGTTGTTCCAGATTATGCACCATTCTATCATAATTACATCCCTCATCCGTTCGTGGATGGCTTTTGTCCCCAATCTACAAAAGAGCTCCAGCCGAAAAAAGATGTTAAAGGACCTCGCCTTCATTACCTGCGATACCCGCACGACCAGGTATCCAGTAAACTGTAACTTTGTAATTATTCCCAAGCTTATTTAGCTTGTTCACACAGTCTCCAACAATTTTGGATGTGATGTGGAAGAGCTCAATGCATTAACTGCTGCTTGGCTGTCCAACAAGATGGCAATTTTCTTATTCTAATATTTCATTCCTAAACTTAAGTTTGCGCACCTTTCGATAGAAAATATTTCAGCCTAGAAGACGCTTGTGTAGGTGCTTGGGTTTTTTGTAATACTTGGTTTTTGGTCCAAATACTCCTGCACATACCCCGGCTTCGGTCTATCCGCGTACCATTTGATATCATCGTTACTCAGCTGGTACGTAGTGGATTCACTGCTCCACTCTGCTTTTTTACACATCTGCGATGTATATTTCCTATCGAAGTTGAACTGCTTAATCATTCCGTTTTTAGGAAACTTAAGCAAAGAATTCTCCCATGAAAGGCTTCCTCGATATTTAGACTCGACAATCTTGCTCTTTCTCATACCCTGCATACTAAATCTCAGTACGGTTTCCCTGGCTACGCTCTCAACCTGCAAGTGGAGTGGAACAAGTCCTAACAGAATTTCCATTGACGCGGTTGGACATATTCTCATTGCCCCCGTGATGAAGATACAGGCCAGCCTCTGCATCTTTTGCAACTTAGACTTTCCAGCATTAGGCTGGGTTCTTTTGCTCCATGCGACTGCTCGTAAGTCTGATAGTTTATGACATCTTAAATCCCAAGCAACAAAACTTGTCGAACCAACAGTTCTTGTTAAATTAACCTGACAACTCCACGGCTGATGGTAAGTACTATGTTTATACATTTTACATTTTCGTATCTGACATGGTTTGTTTGTTTGCAAATTTTAAATCAATTGTTTTTTTTATAAAAACGTAAAACGTAAGTTGTTTTTTCATTTTCAACAAAAGTGCAGTATTTTGCTAAAAGACTAAAACAGTTCAAATTATTAACAGTTGCTTTAAAATGGTAATAGTTTTTAGTTCTCAACGACTCGTCTTTCCAATAGTGATTAACCATCATTTTTCTTAATTGATATAAAATTTTTTACTAAGTTTGCAGAGGTTACCAATCCGAACATCGCGTCTGGTATTAGAAAACATAACGTAACCCACAAGTTGAAAACAGGAGGAGCACCAATATCTTGTAAGACTCGGCATTTGACTGCTGACAAATTACTTATAGCCAAAGATGAATTTGAAAAGATGGTACAACTGGGCATATGTAGACCCAGTAATAGCGCTTGGTCCAGTCCATTATATCTGGTAAAGAAAAAAAACGGTGAATGGCTTCTATGTGGTGATTACCGAGCATTAAACAGAATTACTGTTCCTGATCAATATCCAATTCCTCACCTCCAAGATTTTTCGCATCAGTGGGAAGGATGCGAAGTTTTTTCGTCAATTCAGTTCAGGCATACTATCAAATTCCTATATATCCGGCAGACAATTCTTAGACTGCAATATCTACGCCTTGCGGTATTTTTGAGTTTTGCAAAATGACCGTGGAAGAGGAATGCTGTTCAATCATTCCAAAGATTGATGCATTCCGTATTATCCGGATTCAATTTCGGCCTCGTTTATCTAGAATCTAGAACTAGATGATGTTTTAATTGCATCAAAATCTCTAGAGGTGCACGTGAAACATTTACAAATGATTTTTCAGAGATTTTCTGAGAATAGCCAAGTCATTAATTCAGATAAATGCATTTTTGCAAAATCTGAAATTAAGTTCTTAGGCCATTTAATTTCTGAACTAACGTTACGAATCCCGAAGACTTTGAACGCCCCAATACAGTTTAACAATTTAAAAGATTTTTGGGTACGATTAACTTTTTTCGACGTTTTCTACTGCCGGCAAATCAAATCTTACTAAATAATTTCTTAAAAGGATATAGGAAGATTCCCGTTACATGGGCAACTGAGTCCATACAAGGCGTTATTAATTGTAAAGACAAATAGTGCAATGCAACATAATTAGCCCATTTTTTATGTTCAGCTCGACTGCTTTAGATACAGCAATTCGGGCTGAGTGATGGAGAGAGAACTCCGTCTTGTGGTACCCCTTTTCTAAGTGTTCTCGTTTTTGATTTCGTATTTCTGAAATCCACGTATGTTTGGCGGCCTCTTAAGTAGTTACACAACCAACGCTTTATTATGCCCGACAATTTGGTATTCAGGATGTCATTTAGTTGTGCGACTAGGATTGTTCTTGCACATGGTTGTTTCTGGTTCAGACCATCACTGATTTGGATTTGAATTTTGTGAAGAGCGGTGGTTGTGCTATGTCATTTCCGGAGCCATGCTGGTGAGGAGCTAGGTAGCAAGTGATGTCTAGCACTTGCTACCTAGCTCCTCACCAGCATGGCTTCCGGAAAGGACAAAGCGCAACCACCGCTCTTCACAAAATTCAAAACCAAATCAGTGATGGTCTGAACCAGAAACAACCATGTGCAAGAACAATCCTAGTCGCACTAGATTTATCAAAAGCGTTTGACACTGTGTCGCACGCCACACTACTGACATCCTGAATACCAACTTGCCGGCCATAATAAAGCGTTGGTTGTGTAACTACTTAAGAGGTCGCCAAACATACGTAGATTTAAGAAATACGAAATCTAAAACGAGAACACTCAGAAAAGGGGTACCACAAGGTTGAGTTCTCTCTCCATCACTCTTCAACCTCTACCTAAGCAGTTTACCTACTCCACTAGAAGGTATAACCATCATATCGTATGCTCACGACTGTACGGTCCTTGCCACAGGAAGCAATCTGGAACAACTCACCGAAATGTTGAACAAATATCTTAACTCCTTCAATGAATAGTTTAGAAGCAGAAAGCTGATACTATCGTCAGAAAAATCCACTACCACACTTTTCACCACTTGGACCAAGGAAATGAAGACAAAACTAAACATCCGCATTGACAACGTGCTCTTTCCTACAGTTAAAAATCCGACATTGCTGGGAGTGACATTCGAAACAATGCTAAGGTTCAATGCCCACGCACAACATGTAAACACGTTTCTCTAGACACAAATACAAACCACTTTCCATTTTGAAATACTTTCAGTATCAATATATGCATATTTATGATGATTCCACAAGTTGTTTTCATGTTTATAAATATGTAAACTCTACTTTCAGCATTAAAATATTTTTCAATGTCTAATTGTCCAATTTTACAAGCATGTGATTTCCTATTTGCTGTCTTCAGGTCGATCATCTAGTTCAAGTGAAACATTTTCCAGAACAAAAATCGACTTATTCATCAAGGTTATCTCATGTTTATTATTTATTTCCTGTTTAAAGTCTTGGTCAAGTATCTGGGTCATTGAAGGTCGAGTGTTTATGTGTGATAAGATGTCCTAGTTCCAATGCCAGAGTAGAGCTTTAACTGTGAGCAAGCAGTTTGTTTGCCCACATTTTTCAAAATTCAAATTGTTTCCCATTAAAAATAGAACGAACTATTAAATATTTTTAAACATAAGTAATATGGTTAAAGCAAGGGTACTAACTGAAAGAAATTATTTTCAACGTTTATGCAGCATTTTCACAAAAGCTTACCTGTAGTCGTCTTTTCGTTTCATGATCCATTATATGTCTTTTGAATATTGTTTCAAGGCTGAAACTTTCAAAACACTGAGGACATTCAAATAAATTTTCTTTTTTAAGAATTCGCAGATGAGATTGAAATGAATTTTCACTTTCACTTTTAAAATCAAATGTGTTAGTAGCTTCGTTGAAATAGAGTGTCTCTATCTGTAAAAAAAATATGATATTACGTAGGTGAATTAAAACGAATTTCATGCATTTATGGAGATAATTATCTATTGGAAATGTTGAATTAGATACATTTGATAGAATTTGTAATTTCTCATCTCATTGTATTGTTTGTAGCACAATAATAACAAAACAATAGTTTACCTTATTTTTTACAGTTGTTATTGTTTTAGGTAATGTCGTTGCCAACGTGTTAATTTTCTTTGTTTTAATATTTCCATTTAAAATCTTAATTTTAACAACTGCATTATTTTTTTGTGTTGCGTCGTTTACGATTTTAATCTGTAAAATGTAAATATTTATTGATATTGAAGTATAAGTAATATGTGACCTAAAGGACTACGCTAGGAACTTCCGAAGTTTCAGTTTCTTGCTATACAAAGCTACATTTATTGTCAATATGGCATCAAAACTGATGTAATCCCAAGAAACATAAAACAGTGACAAAAATCAAGTTCTGTTGAAAACCACCCTTCTTCATACATTCTACTAATAGTACATGAAGATTGCTTCATAACTTTATTGTGTGTATTGTGTGAATAAAGTACTAAGCATATTAGGTGGGTGCGTTCGATTTGCCTGAAAAACAGAATAAACTGAAAAAAACAACAACAATTGTATATTCTTTTTCAGATGATTCAGTTACGTCAGTCAAATCGAACGCAGCTATTGTTTACTGGAGGGAGTGAAACACCGCAAATCGGTACAGACATTATGACAAACAGGCCTATTTTTCTAATAGGCATTTGAAAAAAAAAATATTTTATACAAAAATATCAAAATATCTTTTAAAATTCCAGATTTTGTTGATTTTGATGGTTAATTTATATGTAGCTACGTTATCCTGCAGATCTTCGATCTATAGTAGTACTCTTCTCACCCCCTTACTCAACCATAACTTCATCTGATAGATTTTTGTTTTTGTTAGATATTTTGTCGGTTAGATATTTTAAGATATATTGTTTTAAACTTATGTATTTTATTTTCCCTCCCCTTCTGGGACCCTGCAGACATTCGATCAATGATAGCACCTTTTCCTTCGCCCCCTCTCTTTTTCCAAACGCCCATATCTGTTTTTTTAAGTGGTTCCGCACATTTATTCTGATCAAAAGCCTACGGCCTCGTGCTATTATCAATATATGTACTTGCTTTCGAAATTTTCGCGAAAAATTATTTCGAATTATCACCACCCTTGGGAAATTACTACTGAAAATGTTTTGTCTAATTTTAATTTAATCCAATAAAATTCTATAAAATGTAATGACATCATTCAATTTCACCAATAACATTTGAATTATACTAATAACAAATAGTTATACGTCTGGACTACTGGGATATTAAAAATTATCAGCCTAATTTTGAAATAATTAACTGATATCACAGTAGGCCAACGCATGATTCATAAAAATTATCAAGAAATGAAATATGGCAAAAAATTTTCTAAACAAATTCCCCTCGTTTGTTGATAAATTCTCATAATTTTTTGGAACATTCCTCAAGCAAGTGGTATTGATAATAGCTCTCGGCCTACGGCCTCGTGCTTTTATCAATATACTTGCATTCGAAATTTTTGCAAAAAATTATTTCGAATTATCACCGCCCTTGGGAAATTACAACTGATAATTCTCCGTACTGATAATAATTGACCTATAGAATGATAATAACTGTCGGTTTTCTATTATTATTATAATTGAAATGTGATTGGTCAAATTGAATGATGTCATTACATTTTAGAGAATTTCATAGGGTTAAATTCAAATAAAAGTAAAGCAAAATATTTTCAAAAAAACTTATTCGTCTTTTAAATAGCTAAGATAATAGTTAAACTGATTTTAAGAATTTTAGTTTTTACTATTTTTTAAAACTGGTTGAATAACAAAACGACAAGAAAATTTTCCATCGGTTTGCATTTGGTGAACAATCGTTTTGATAAGAAAACGTATACGTACAACGATAACTACATTCGTACAAATTATAATGAACATTGATTTTTTAATTTCAGATTTAATCAGTTTTTGAGAAATCGATGCGACAGTGAAGAGAGCGAGAAGTTTGTTTTAGATCTTTGCAGGATATTTTTATAACTTTTCCTGGAGAGACCAAAAACGAGATATTGAATGAAATAATAAAGACATGATTTTGAAATTTTCGTATTAATTTTTAATAGTATACATCAATATGTCAACCTAATTAAAAATTAATAGGTAAAATACTTTTTTTAAGGCATGAACATGTATCCTTTCTACAATAAACACAAGAAAAATGTACCATTTATATGGTAAAAGCTATTTATTTGTTTAGTATATTGTAATTTGTAATACTCAGAGCTAGTACAAGAGGTAGGCAAACTAGGCGCTTGCCTAGAGCGTTTTATTTGAAGGGCGTAGAAATTATGAAAAAAATTTAGTTTTGGATTTTTGTAAGGAAAGAGATAGGGGTGTCAAATGAAATTCTTGCCTAGGACGTAATTAAGCCCAGTCCGGCTCTGAGTAAGTACTACTACCCCTAGCCTAGCAAGTTTTAAACTCTTAAAATAGATATAGATAGATATAGATGGCGCTATTTTGATATGTTCGGACGGACGGATTTGTTTTTTTTTCTGCAGTAAACGATATATTTTTTTACATGTGACTAGTGCAGATTAATAATAAAGTGAAAATTGATAAAAATGGACTTGTCACCTTTATGCAGTTAGCGATTCTTTTATATAATTTGGTATAGGACTGTTGATTGTTTATCGATCAAGTTTTATGTAGATTACAGAGAAAGATCTACCTCTTGCAATGTGCGTCATTTTGGAGGAGACGGAAAAACAAAAAATTATATATGTATAACGATATGAAGTATAACGGAATTTAGCGGCACTCTCACGGTCGCAATTTTTGACCTACACCAAAAATATTTTCTGTGTATGTTGCGGCAAATAATCTCTGGGACAAGTTCGTGAAATGGCCATATAGAGGTATCATTTAAGCGACAAGAGCCTTAAAAGTCGAATAATCTAAGGCGTTATAACGGCCGTTTATCGTAATCGTAAAATCGTAATGTTTAAATAAAATTTATAAATATTGAATATTTGAACCTTTTTTATAATTTTTTTTCAGATGACAACCTTGGCGTTAAGGGTTCTGAAAAATCTGCTGTTTTAAAAATTTAATAAACTTTGTTGTTCTTGATCTAGATGAAAATGACCAAGCTCACATTTGCACGCACACGTAGATACAACATAAATTTTTCTAAAATTTAAAAAAAATTCTCCAAGTCCAGAGGTCCAGAGGCTGTTGAAACGAATACAAACGCAGACGGCCATGCTTTCATCATTTTTGAGTTTATGTTGTTTAAACTCCTACTTTTTTTTAGATACACTTTTCATTTCTTCAGCTTTCTAACATAAGAGGTTCCAATGTAATTAGCGTTATACTAACCTAATGCATGGCACTCTCACGCCATACAATTAGAACAACAAATTCCTTAAGAAATATGAAATAAATTTTCTGTTTTTTTCTGTTTCATTTATTTGAGTTTTTATTTTTTTTCGCAAAACTTTAAATAAAAACAAAACAAGGTTGAGTCATTATTCTTTTGAATTAAGGAATATTTTTGGGAAAATTTGGAAAATTTGGTTGAAATTTGGGAAAATTTGGAAATTTTTTAGTGGCAATAAATATATATTGATCACACATTTACAAAAGTTAGAACGTTAATCCACCAACGGATTTAATATGTTATTAATTAGTTTTAACCAAATTAAACAAAACTGTTCCGAAATTGCATTGATAAAGTTGTTTCTGTTAATGTATTCAGTTTGGTTTGATAAATTATTGGTATAACTCTGTTTCTATTTAATTTTTTATTTAATCTGATCCCGAAATCTACCTATTTCTAGCGGATATACCTGCCGCTTGGACTTTTTTTCTTTGCTTTTAAAAATTTGTTACTTTTACTATAGTTATTTATGACATGTTAACTCATAATTCATATTGATTGTTCCGTTATTTGTAAGTCTCATTGTGGTATGACAAAACCACTTTTTCAGTTTAGCCAACCAAACAATATTATTAGCCCTGCAATGAAAATTTAAACGATAAACAAACAAGTTCTTTAAAGCAACTCAACATACTCCTGCTGGATTATCTTCTAATTTTAATAGCAAAAATAAAACTGATCGTTCTGATTCCATTTTGAATCAACAAATTTTAGAACACACTTCTCATCAGAAACAATCGTTAACTGGTACGTATCAAACTGATTCAGTTCGCTAAGATAAAGATAAAATTAAAAACCGGGTTACATTGTCATCACAATTCCTAACTTTAAAATTTCAAAATCTGGAAGAATTAATTACCGGTAATTAAAATACCGCAAAACCTTTCGAACTCAATTCAAAAGCGTTTTAATAATTTTATAAATTCTTTATTTCCAGTTTAAGATGAAAAAGAGGGTTTGGCTTAGTTTTCTAATGATCATCTGCTTCGTTGGAATTCGCCTCCATGTCCCAATTTCATGATTATTATTTTTTTTTTTATAATCACTGGGGAGGGAGTATTTGTGGTGTTTCTACCTCTTTGTTTATTTAACCGGTTTCAACATTAAGTTGGCAATAGTTTCAATTGGTTGAAAAAGTACACATTTTTCTAAATTTTAAATTTAAGTAGTTTAAGAAAAATTATTTGTTTTTAATTAAATGTTTTTCCTACATCGTTAAGAAAAGTTTAGTTTTTTTTGATTGCCTAAAAAAGGTTTAAATATTTTTTTTCCTTTTTTAATGTAAGTTGTTCATATTTCATTTTAAATGTTGAAAGTTGTTCTCGACTTTCCTCAAAAAGTTAGTTTTTGTGTTATGTTAATAAACTTGCGTTAAAAATGATAAACTTTAAAAATGTACCAAAACAAAATGTACCAAAATGTACAAGCTTCCATTGTTTCATAAATGTTAAACATATCCAAACTAAATAAGTGACAATTAAAGTCAAATAATTTGTTGTTTGATTTTAAAAATCGGATAAAAAGGATTGTGACATTTTACAAATAGTTTTGCATCTTACCGTGTTGTTGTTTGTAACATGAAGTTGTTCATGATCCCTTAAATGTTCGAATCTAATAAATTTTTTATTGCACTCGAAACATTCATATGATTTTTTGACTGCTCCATATGTTCTTGTGGCTTTGGAGGAATCAAACTGCGAAAGAAAAAGTTTATTTATATGTAATTATTTCGTATATTGTAAAATCATGTTATAGATTTTATAAATTGTTATAAGTTTCTTGCAAATTTACAGATCGATGGTTCATTTCATAGTAATTTTTACTTCACCACAATTTTAAATTGTGTGAAGTAATGCAATCTATCGAGAAAAAAAAATCTCACAGACCCCAAATTTTGTTTTTTCTTTTGTTTTGGATAGAGGATGGTCTATCTAAATAGCCAATAAAGATTTTGGTGTATGTCTTTGGGTGGGTTCGCGACATTCCTGTATAGGATCTTGATGAAACTTTGGCAAATGATCCAGGTTTACTTGAAAATGGAAGATCTGGATTCATTTCAAAATTGGACAAAATGGCGGGGGTCTCCCGAACACCTCTAAGTTTAAATCTTCATTAAATTCTAATCCCGGTTTTCGATCGTATTGAAACATGGTATATTGGTATATAAGTATTCGGGACTTTTGTGAGCCATTAATCAATCCCAAGTAACTGAAGAAATAATTTGAATTTTTTTTGAATTCAAAGGTATTGTTGGGAATAAATCAGAAAAAAAATATGTTTTTCTCTTTTACGTGTTTCGGTAGAAATTCGAACTCGTAACCTCATCAGCGCCAGAGTTAGTGGAAATCCTTTAGCAGACACTCTATCCACTTCGCCACCAATGTGATGATATTTTGAAGTTGAAACTTCATGATCACTCTATTTACCTAAGCTGAATTCTCAACTGTCATTTTATAGTCAACATTTTAAGTCACGTGTGTATAGTCATTATTGATTGCTTCCAATCAATGCCAAATCAATGAGTCACACTTGGTCAATTATTGTCAAATATGCGCTTGCGTATTAGACAACATTTTGGGGAATTTTAATTATTTTAATTATATAAGGTTTAAGTATTGTTGCCAATATTTGTGCATACCAATTTGCGGTGTGTCAGTTCCGGTTAAAAAGTTTTTTTCAGATGTTTATCCCTACTGTAGACTACAATTACCGATCGATTTTCATGAAACGTTGGTAAAAGCTTTCAAGTAACATGACAAAGATGTTATCAGCTTTTGGAGTACATTGGATATAGGGTTGGGGGTCCACCATACAACAGGTGTTTTTTTCACTGTTTTTTATGTGTGTTGGGAGCACACAACATTCGTTCGTAATTAATTTTGATGACCCTTTGGAAAAGGATGCAAAAAAGTATGGCAAGGAGCTTATTAGTTTTTGAGCGATATTGAACAAAATGGTAGGACTCCCACCGAGTACCTGTTTTGAAAGCTCAATAACATCTGTTTCTGATAATCGAATTGGATGAAACTTGGTACATAAGCATTTAGTACGGTTCGCAACAGTTCTGCATCCCAACTTCCGGGTTTTCACTTCCGGTAAGCATTTTTGTTTGTAATTTTTTGAATTTTTTTCAGTGTCTTTATGAAACTTATTGATTATGATGAAACTTATGAAAAAGGTTTCAATTAGTGTGAGAAGATAATGATTAACTTTTGGGACACATCGATCAAAGTTGATGGCGGTCCACCATACAACTGCTGACTTTTCTCACTTTGTTTAAGTTTGTTGGTAGCATACAGACATTAATCAATTTTGATGACACTTTGGAAAAAGATGGAGATTCGAATGACAAAGAACTGATTAGTTTTTGGACGATATTGGAATAAGTGGTGGGGCCTCCCGAACGCCTGTTTATTTGAAATTTCAATAACATCAGTTCCTGACAATTGATTTTAATTAAACTTGGTACATATGCTAAGAGTATGATTTGTAACAGTTCTGCATTCCAACTTCCGGTTATCACTTCCAGTAAAAATTTTTTTTTGTTTTTCTCGTCCAACAGAATTTATATTTGTTAGGATACTGCAGTTTTCTTGAATGGTTTTATAATTTTTATAATTAGAACTACGCGAAAAGTATTTGATGGATGTTAGCTTTCTTTTTATCCAGAACATTTTTTTCCATAGCAGTGGTGAGATCAGCTTTGGCATCGCGATTCGCGTTGCAATATATTTCTTCTGAATTTCTGACATATATCAAAGATGGTAGTATGAGACGTAAATTAAACCCAATTAAACCCAACAGTATATTCGTTTTTAACAGCCTAGTCACGCAAACGAATGATTAAAAGAAGTGCAAAAAGTCGCTGTTGATTTTTTAGTTAAAAGTCGAAGTTTTATCCAGGAAACAGTTCTTAGGCGTGGACAGAACGCGTGGTGTTTTCGTCTTCAGAATTTTTTCCGAAAAATCAAACTATCTAGCTAGACATCATAATTCATGACAAATTTTACTAAAAAAAATTGAAAGTCTTGGAAGTCTTTTCTCTGATTTTAAAAAGCCAAACATTTGGATCAAAAATATATCGTCAGTGTTGTGACGCCCATTAAATCAAAGGCAACCTTGGCATCGACGTCAATGCTACTTGTAAATAAGTCTATATGGAGATGGTAGATATTAAACAGGTCGCTTGCTCACACCTTTCAAAATACACCTTGTTTACCATTAGAAACGAGCATGAGGCCATTACAGCACGATAACTTTAGCGTAAAAACTTTATCTTGTTAATTTAGTGGTGATAATTGATTTTCGCGCTAAGTTAAGCCTTATGGATAAAAGTACGATGGCCTGCAATAATTGAAGATCTCGTAAACGACAGATCCTACCGATTTTGTCTAAAATTAGTCTAAAACGGCCTTGCCTAAGCTAGATGTCGAGGTTAAAAAAGCTATTTATATTTGTTTTAAGGTGCTGTGATGTGAGATCTCTAAAAAAAGTAATATGCCGAAGTCCGAGTAATTTTCCCGATTTTATGTTTATCGGGGAAAAATGCATTTTTTAACGAAATCATAATTCACAAATTCTTACCTTTGGTGTGTTTCTCTTGTTTATTTCTCTTATTGAGTTGCATTGTTGCATTAGCAAATGTCGCTTAAAATAGCTTAAACTGATATAAGTTTTCGAACATTCAGAACATCGATGTAAATTTTTTTCTGTATGAGTTTTCATATGTAATTTTAAGTAAAATAAATTGATACATTTTTTATTACATAATTCACAAGCATATGCCTTTGTGTTTGTATGCGTGGTTAAAGCGTCATCCTATGGAACAAAAACAAAAATAGTAAAATAAAAGAAATTTTATTAAATGTTTTAAGTTTTGCTTTATAATTTAGATTGAGTGTTGGGTTTCTTGAATCAACTAAACTGTGATGAGGCAAAAATTAAAATCAAATTTAAAGTGTATAAATTGCTTATAACATTCTCGATTGAAAAAACAAGAGTTAGTTCATAACTAACTCTTGTTTTTTCAATACAAAAAAATTATTTCTTCTCAAAATCATGTTCAATAGAAGCATAATAGAAAAATTAGTTCTGAACTACATAGTTATGCACTTTTTCCGTTTCTAAAGAACTATAGTTTTATTTTCAGTTATTTTTAAGTTTTACTCATTCTACGACAAAAAGATAACAAGCAACAAACGTCAAATCAAAACGTTATAATAATAACCCAGCATAGCATTTATTTTTTTAATTCAAAGTTAGGTATGTTTAGTGTTAACTATAATAAATTATCCGATTATCCGAATATACCATGCTAAATAGGGATTAGGATTATGTTTAAATAAATTAAGTTTGTGGACATTGACTTCAAAATTTTGAGGATAAGAACTATCGGGAAAAACCAATGAAGGCAAACCTATTTTAGAAAGAATCTGTTGAAAAGATCACGTTAAAAGGCGACAGCTCTGCACTTTTTTATATGAACCGTAAAAAAGATGGGCCACAACATTTCCTCTGGTGTAACGTGATAGGTTTGCTAGTTCAGATAAAATTGATTTGATCTCAATGAAAGTTCGTTCATTTATAATGTATTTATAAAAAATAGGCAGATCAGCAACATTTCTTGAGCTGCAAGGAATCAAGTTCATTAGTAAGAGTTGAGCGGCCAATCAGTTTAACAGCTCTGAACAGAATCAAAGCACTTCAGTTCAAACTACTAAAATATGCTCCACCTCATTTTGAAGTGTAACAAACGAGCACTTGTAGTAAAACTTGAAAAAAGAAAAACATAATAAACTATATTGTAATACTTATTACACATTTTTCATTACAAAAAAGTTGTATTTTGTTCTGGTCATTTTCATAATATTAAATTATTAATAGAATTGCGTCAAGACTCAAGAGGTTGCTGTAGAAAGTGTTAGTTTGAATTGTGTTAATAAAACTAGTTTACCTGATTTTGTTTCAATGTCGTTTCGGTTATGTCCTCTTGTACTGTATCGTTTTTCTCGGCTGAAACATTTTCACGTTTGATTTGGATATTGTGAATTGAATCATCCTCAACGTCCTTTGTTGTACTTTGGGTTACAGAAGCTGAGTTGTTCTGTAAAGTAATTAAATAAAAATAATCGTTTGTTAATAACTAAAGATTGCTAGGATCTTATACATTTTCGATTGTGTTTTGTTGCACTGCATTATTTTTCTCAGTTGTGACATTTTCATGTTTGATTTGAATATTGTTTATCGAATCCTTTTCATCCTCTAGTCCATTAGTAGATGTATCAGCTGAATTGTCCTGTGAAGTAATGGTATACAATTACAGCCGATAACTTAATATAGATACAAATATAAGAAATAGTGTATTTTATTAAATTATACGTTACGCGTTTTGTTTTCATAATATTATATTTATTTTTCTGCACTCGAGTACCACCATACGACATATATCGAAACTCGTTTGAGTGCGGAAAAGTGAGTTATTTCCGCACCGATTTTTCATTTCAGCACTGCTTTTTCATTTCCGCACTGCTGCCAATTTAAAAGACGAAACGGTGCGTTTGAGTTGGTAAACATTTTTATTAATAAAGTAGAAATGAATGAAAGCATTGCTTTTGACCAAAGTAGAAAGAGCAATTATGCAAGTTATTGAATGAATATCCTCCAGGAATCGATGGTTGTGGCAAAGGCTCTCCAACCACTTTGTTCGGCTTGTTTGACTCGAAATTATTGTAACAGTTGTACCGGCTGAAACATTGCCATTTTCAATGATTGATTCACTGGATTGAGCAGTGGTTGATGAGGTCGTTGAAACGTTATCAGCTCTAACAATTTTCGAACCCATGATGCTGTCAGCAATTTTACGTTTATTGTTGAGTGAATGTTGAATGTATTTTTCTGTAACCTTATCAGACTCCCAACTACCATATTGCTTAATTGTAGTTAAATTCACACCCGAATCTGCCAACAAGGATGCAGACGATAGACGGAAGCAATGACCAGTGTACTCACCCGGTGACGAAAGATTCAAGAAAATTGCAATTGTTTTCGGATAGCCTCCAATCGTGTTAATGCCGATCGGCTGTTTGATGCATTTGCCTTTACGAAAACCCAAAAAGAATCTGTCGGTGATAACGCATGAGAACGCAGTCCTGAATACATCTTGGAAATATCAACCAAATTTACGTCCCGACTTCCTTCGTTGATGACAAATTGTCGAATGATTTTGGTTTTCGTTTTCGGTACGGTAATTTTAATGCCATTGTCCATGAATTCGACATCCTTTACGTTCAAATTCAACAATTCGCTTCGTCGAGAAGCACCATAGACACCGACAATAAGGGCCACCTTAAAATTGTGAGGTTAGGAAAATGAAACAAAAAAATTATCAGCAAATTTTACCTTCGTAGCCAAATAAACATCGTCGGGAGCGTCCTTCAGGAATTTGTAGATTTCTTCAATGGTGAAGATTCTTGATTTCTTCGCAAAATAATTGTTGAATTTTGAGATATCGATGTTGTCCTTCACGTTCAACGTGAATTTTAACATTGAGTAAATGCTCCATGTAGTTGACGATTGGAATTGTTTCATCTCGGTATCGAAATAAGCAAGCTATTTATTTTCGTCAATCACTTTAATTTTTTTTTCACTGCACCATTGTTTGAACGCTCGATACGTTTTTTCGTATTTTTCTTTGGATATTACCGGCAATAAACCTTGCAAAGCTCTTTCTGCTGCTCCTTCCAAATCGGAGTCCTCCCCTGAGCTCATTTTTTGCAGAGTCTCAATAAAATACACGCGAAATGAAAACACGTTTGTAGTATGGGAACAATCAAGAACAAATGACGTTTTTTTCTTGCATATAATCCAACTTGCATATTGTCAAGGCATTGTTGATCGATCAATACTTCGCGTAGTTTTTTTGTAGTGATTTTTTGTAATTTTTTTTAATTTTTTGTCTATTGTGGTACTCAAGTGCAGAAAACGTTGTGTGCAACTCGTTTTGAAATTAATTTTTTTCAGCATACGAAAGTGCTGAAAAAATCTTCATTTCAAAACTTGTAGCACAAACTACTATTTCAGTGCATTATTTGTATTTCGCTATTGCTACATGTTGAACACCAATCTGATGCCGGGGATAAGTTTTGTGACTTTTCTTTTTTCTTACCAATTTTTATTGAATGAATTACAAAATTGCTTGACATTATTGGCTCACGTCGGTGCGAAACATGGATTTTCATCAATCTGCTGTAAGACATGAAAACTTACTAATGCCGCTTTTAATTTATTAAAAGCTGTCTGGTGATAGTATTTCCATGACAAATTGTACACTAAGTGGTTTTAAAATTTCTGAGAAATTTGGTACAAACAAAGGAGGGTTTTACTTCCTTTATGTTTTGTGGTTCACGTCGTTCAAAAATTGCTGAAACTTTCCCCTGATTTGGCTTATTGGACGAGTAAAACGATTTCGTCACGAAAAATATTACATTTTTCACGATTGATTCTTAAATGAAATCTTCAAAATTTCAAAACGCGATTTAAATCGTTTAAATGATTTAGGAAAGTATCCAATATAATCACTATATCGTCTAAATAAGCCAATACGGTGATATCTCATTGTGCATCGTGCATTCAATCAGTGTAGTCAGTTTTATTTTTCTTTCAATTTTATTTACAATTAATTAGTTTAATTGCATTAATCCGTAAAGTCGATTTTATTTTTTTTCAATTTTATTTGTGATAAATGTTGAAATTATTGAAGTCAATCTTTAACGTTTGAACATAATACTGTTATATATTAAATTAACATAATACTGTTATATATTTGAACTTTGTTTAAGACTTTAGTTTGTGCTGTGATAGGTACTGTGAAACAATTTATATATGTTGTGGTGTCAATAGTAACTGCAGTTTGACAGCTACCGTGTCTGTTAAATCACTTGACAAAAATGAAGGATCTCCAAAAACTAGGAGTCAAAAAATTGGCTCTGCTGGCTCTCTGAAGCAGTCAAGTGTCAAAGACGATGAATCGGGTGCTTTAACTATAGAGGTGCTGTCTGGTAAGATTGATATCTTTACAACAAAAATTGCTGAGCTAACGAATACCATTAACTCTAAATTCAATCATTTAAATAGTATTATTGTTGACACTATAAATAAATTAAATGTCGTTACGGTGGATGTGACTGAGCTGAAAAACTGCATGAATACTATTCTTTCCAATGTTGCTTCGAACACTTCTGCTATTACAGAAAACACTTGAGCAATAGCTGATAATTTTAATAATATAAAACATATTGATAAACGTCTGGCAGTTTTTGATCCAAAGTTTGAGCGTATGGAGAGATATGAACGGTTTTGTAATTTAGTCATTACTTAACTCCCTATTATACGTTTCGGATCATGAAATATTAACCAGGATTGGAAACAAACTTGGAACTAATCTAACGTCGAACATCCAAAAGATCTTAAGGTTTCCTGATATTAAAAAATCTGGCTGTCAACCACTTCTTGTAACATTAAAGGACGCCACTTTAAAAGATGAACTTCTTAATAACTACTATTAATTTCGTCATATTAGTCTCTTGGACATCGGGCTATCTAATCTCAATGAACGGATATTTATCAACGAACACCTTACTAAAAATGCAAGTTATTTACTTTTTCAAGCTCAAGTTTTAAAAAAATATACAAAAATATATTTCTATCTATCTATGTACGTAATGATAAAATTTCTATTAAAACACCTCATAATAACATTCAAATTAAGTGCATTGAAGACCTTCGTGACGTTATTACGTATCACTCAAATCAGCATCAGTCAGCATCATCATCATCAACACATTCATAACAGAAAGACATATGTTTATAAATCTGTTTATAATTATGTTATTAACATATGTAGTTTTTTAATAAAACTAAAATTGGTATCAACTCTCTGTTTGGTTTGGAGATATATTAGGTTTAATGTTTATGAGTTTAAGGAACGTTTTGTGGTTTATTATTTTTATTACGTTATTGATATTGTTTTAATTTTGTTTAGTGTTTTGCTGTACGGTTTCTTTATGTTTAATATTAACATTATGTTTTTCTTTTTTTTTTAACAGATTATCTTGGATTGTGAACTACGTTGTTTATACTATTATGATGGCGGCTAATGGAATTTCTCAGAGCAGTCTATCTACACTTGACCTTATTAATAAAAAACTGTCTAAGCCTAAATTTATGTTAAACATAGGACATTTAAATGCCCAATCGAATCCTAGTACGATAGATGAATTTAGACATCTTGCTAAGAATTCTGGTTTTCATGCTATTGGTGTAAGTGAAACGTGGCTTAAAAAGCATATTCCTGCCTCACACTATAGTATAGCAAATTTTAAAATTATTCGCAATGATAGCAGGTCAAGAGCTGGTGGTGTTGCTGTTTATGTTAGTAAATCCATTAGTGCTAAAATTCTTAAATGTTCTCCTAATGATAGTATCATTGAATTTATATTTGTTGAACTTATGCTTTGTGGAGTAAATCTTGTTCTGTGTGTGTTTTATATTCCTACTCCTGTTTCATCCAGTATTCTGGCTGACTTAGAGAACATTTTCAATGAAATATCACATGCATATGACAAATTTTTAATTATGGGCGATTTTAATATTGACTCATCTCTTAAGTCTTATCTATCCTCATCTTTTAAATGTATGATTGATAGTTTATCCTTAACGCATTTTAAACTAAATGGAACGATATTTGATGCTGTTTTAGATTATTTTATAACCCGTGTAAATGACAAGTGTCGTTTCAATAATGTACAACAATTCGACATTCCTGGTATATCTGATCATAATCTTATAACCATTAGTTATTCTCATAGAGTGCCGAAAACCAACCCCAAATTTAAAATTATAGATGATCTAAATAATATTAATATGCATACCCTGGTTAATGACTTAAAATTTAAATAATATTAATTGGTCAAACTTATAAGAGACTAATGATGTAGACATCAAATTAGGCATATTCACTAACATTGTTCAGAAGTTAATGAAAACACATATTCCAAAAAAAAGAATCATGGTGAAGGATATAAATACGCCTTGGATGACTGAGAGTTAATTAAACAACATCAATGAACGTAGTAGAGCTTACAAAATTTGGAGGGCATCCAAGACGAAATCAGATCAAAGTATCTATCGTAATCTACGCAATAAGGTTGTAACGTTATTGAAAATGCCAAAAAACAATATTTTAATTCCCAGCTTGATCCAAAGCTACCATCGGGAAAACTTTGGAACAATATTCATCAACTTGGAATTGTCAGTTCTGATGTTTTGGATACTATTGATTTTACACCTGATCAGTCTGTTTTTTCTCTCAGCCTTCTGATTCAGTTGGTGCTTTGCCATCCGAACAACCAGGTTGTAACTATGAAAGTTTAAAACAATTTTCTTTTATTCCAATAGATGAAGATGAGGTTAACTGTTTTTTTTTCGCACTATATCATCTAACTCTGTTGGTTATGACAAGATATCATTGAAATTTTTAAAATTGATTTGGAGACAAGTTGTGCCTCACTTTACTCATATAATTAATATATCCATTCTCTCATTTAGATTTCCTTCTTAGTGGAAAACTGCTATCATTACAGCCATCCTTATAGTGCCCCATCCAAGTTGTATCAATGATCTCAGACCAATTAGTATATTATCACTACTCTCTAAAGTATTTGAAAAAATCTTGAACAAACAAATTGTAAATCATCTATCTTCGGCTAACTTATTGAACAACATACAATCTGGTTTCCGTTCTGGCCATAGCACCTTCACCGCCCTATTAAAGGTTATAACTGATATTTCGGAGCAGCTTGATCAATTCAAAGTTAATATTCTTATACTCTCGATTTCTCTAAGGCTTTTGATAGGGTTGATCATCGTAGTCTTTGTAATAAACTTAAACTTCATTTTGGTTTTTCTGATCGGGCTGTGCGGCTTATTGCTTCTTACCTTAGTGACAGATTCAATGTAACTAAAAATAAATCTGAGTATTCTTTTCCCCTTCTGGTCACCTCTGGTGTTCCTCAAGGTTCTATTCTGGGACCATTGCTGTTTTCCCTGTTCATCAATGATCTTCCAAACGCCATCAAGTTCTGCTCATACCATCTCTATGCAAATAAACTTCAGCTGTACTGTTCCTGCAAGCCTTCCCAAGTCAATGAGATGTGTAGTAGTATGAATATTGATCTTGACTCCATTTCAAGGTGGGCGAATAATAATTGGCTTTTATTAAATTGCAAAAAAACTCAGGCGATCTGTATTTGTAAGCGAATTAATAATTCTGACCTGCCTTCTTTGTTTTTACAGGGTGAGGTTGTTAATTATTTGAGTAAGGTTAAAAATCTTGGTTCATATGTTAATAAAAATCTTAATTGGAATGATTATGTATCAAGTATCTGTTGTAAGGTATATGGGTCGCTTGCACAACTAAGAGTGGCAAAGTCTCTGCTCTCTAAAGATATTAAACTTAAACTTATTAAAGCTCTGATTGTTCCATTCTTTACGTTTGCTGATATTATATTTTATAATTTAGATTACTTATACAAAATAAAGCTACAAACTGCGTTTAATGCATGTATTAGATTTGTACATAATCTAAAACTTTATGACCATATATCTAAATTTTCATCATCTATACTGAGGTGTCCATTGTTCACTTATTACAGTTTCCGGGTTCTTATGTTCACAAAAAATTATTAGTTACCAATTCAGCTAACTATGTTCGTAATAGATTTAAATTTAGTAGATCAACAAGGACCAGGCATTTAAATATTCTACCGTTCAATGGTACTACACTTAAAAAAAATTATTTTGTAGATGGCGTCGTGCTCTGGAATCAACTTCCGCACAGTATTTTTTTTTTTTTTTTTTAATAAAATGTGTTGTGTAATAGGGTTTAGAATATGTGTCACAACAACACATAAATACCTTTTAAGACCTAGGTCTAGACCTGGGTCCCACAACAACTGGCGTTCTGAGGTGTAGATTAACGCTTTTTTTAAACATCTGTGGGTTGAAGCCACCTGAGACTAAGTGTTCCGGCAAACTATTCCATTTGTACGCAGTTCGGACAAAGAAGTCTCTCTGCGATCTGCCAGTATGACAGCGCGGGATCTTTACCGTTTCACTGGTTGCGGCAGCCGATTGCCGAGTGGAACGGGGGTAAGAATAAGTTTGAGGCATGATGCCGCTGATTTCAT
Organism: Diogma glabrata; assembly: GCA_963693315.1. Classification (NCBI taxonomy): domain Eukaryota; kingdom Metazoa; phylum Arthropoda; class Insecta; order Diptera; family Cylindrotomidae; genus Diogma; species Diogma glabrata. The sequence goes on from OY856188.1 coordinate 115,798,880, forward strand.
CTGAGCACTGCTGATGACGATATTTGTAAAAAACAACGAGGTCAGCAACAGTGCGACGATGTTGTAGGGAATCAAGTTTTGATGTCAAAGTTCGATCACCTACAATTCGTATAGCTCGTTTTTGAACAGAGTCCAAGAGGGCCAAGATGGAAACAGAGGCAGCACCCCAAACTTGACAGCAGTACTCCATACAGGGACGAATATAGGACTTATAAACATGGAGCAATTGGTATGGAGTGAAAATTTTTTTGCATCTATTTAGGAGGCCGAGTTTTTTAGACGCGCTTTTTGCCATCGCCATTACATGATCGTTCCAGAGTAGGTCATTTGAAACTGTGACACCCAATAAACGAATGTTTTTACATTCACCCATTGGTTCATCACACATACTAAATAAAATATCTTTGGGGAACTCGGTCTTTAATCTGGAAACTATCAACAGCTGTGTTTTGGTGGAGTTGAAATTGACAAGGTTTTGGTCACCCCATTCGGCGACTTTATTCAGGTCTTTGTTCACGTTTATGGCAGCGTCTCTCCGGGCAGGATTAATTCGTTCGTGCATTTTACCTTTTGAAGGAAGGGGCTCGAACGACTTATGCAGAGTACTATCATCTGCAAAACTATTTATTGGGTTACTGGTGATTTTCAACAATTCGTTGATATAAATCAAAAATAGGGTTGGGGACAATACTGAGCCTTGGGGTACACCAGCGTTAATTAGTTTAGACTCAGAAGAAAATCCGTCTAAGGTTACCGAAATGTATCGGTTGGATAGAAAATTTTGAATCAGCTTCACAACATTGGGATGAAAACCGTACGCAACGAGCTTGTTGATTAAGTTGGCATGCCAGACTCGATCGAATGCCTTGGAGATGTCTAAAGCGATAACGTATGTTTCACCACCTTTATCAAGTATGCTGTTCCAACAATGCGCTACATAGTTTAATAGATCGGTAGTTGATCTTTTGTTTCGAAAACCGTATTGGCTGTCGGATATTAAATGATTTTCTTCCAGAAATTTTGAAATATGTGTATTAATATAATGCTCATAGACTTTGGATAGGACCGATAGTAAAGCTATTGGCCTATAATTTGAGATATCGGATTTTGATCCCTTTTTGGGGACGGGCTGGACATTTGCCAACTTCCAGCACGAGGGAAATATACCAGATTTGTAGGATTGGTAGAATATTTTAGTTAAAGTTGGTGCAAGTTCTTTGGAAAAGGTTTTTAAAATAATGGGTGGAATATTGTCCATTCCTGATGCTTTGTTGATGTTTAACCCCTTTAAAAGTTTAGCGACTATTTTGGGTTTGAAGTGAAGTTCATTCATATTAACTCCTGAAGACTGGATTTGGGGTATTTCTTTAGGAGTTTCCAAAACAGTGGAGTTCAGAGCGAAGCGTTCAGCGAACAAGTTAGCTTTTCTTGCGGGATCATTGACGATTAAATCACCATCAATAATAGGGGGAATAGAAAATTTTGTACCAGAATTTAAAGAATTAATGGCACTGTAGAAACTCTTGTCAGAAACAGACATAGACGTAAGTTTTGAGGCTTTCGCTCTGTCAATTTCGGACTTTTCGTTTGAGATAATCTGATTAGATATTTTGTTGGCCTTTAGATATTGGGATCGATTAGTGGGAGTTTTGTTATGAATCCAAATATTAAATGATCTACGTTTGTTTCTAAGTGCCGTTTTGGCAGCTTTCGAATACAAGTATTTTTGTTTGGGTTTTACTATGGAGAAAGGGACAAATTTATTGATAGCAAATTGGATGGTTTCTGTAAAGTTTTGAGCAGAAACATTTACATTGTCAGTGTAAAAACAATGACGGTCGAAAGGGAAACCATGGAAAAAATTTTGAAGACCACTCTTATCCATTTTTGAGTAGTGAAATATTTTACGGGGTTTGGGAGCTGTAGTTTTAAGTAAATCAGTTTTGATAACTGACGAGATTAAATAATGATCAGAATTTCCAATACTACCTTTCGCGACATCGACACTCGTAATATCTGGCATTGTGGTAAGATAGAGATCTAAAAGAAAACTATTATCACCGCCATTACGGGGAGTGAAAGTCGGGCTTTTAACAATTTGGAATAGGCCCTGAGACGCGGCAAAAATTTCTGCCAGTTTTCCACTATTGTCAACATCGTCGGTCGATTTGGAGAATTCCAACCATGATTTGTTGTGGACGTTGAAGTCACCGGTAACGATAACTTCACAATTAGGGGACTTTGCTCTAATCTCGTCCATAATGTATGAAGTATGAAGTATTAACGATTTTAAGAAGTCTTGTAAGAATTATCTAAATATATCTTAAATAATAACATGGAACACAAATCAATCAAGTTCACGTATGAGATCGAAAACAATGATGAGATACCATAACTGGACATGATGTTACACAAAAGAAATAACAGAATAATAACTAGTTACTACCAGAAACCAACATCCAAAAATAGATTACTACACTACCAATCTGAACATCCCAAATATCAGAAAAATAGCATGGCATATGGAGTAATTTCTAGGATGCTAAGAATAACGTCAGATACATACAAAAATGACACCTTGAGCAAAATATATAGCATCCTATCTATGATCCTATCTACATAAATTGATTAGCCAATTAATAAAACAGCACTATGAAAAAAGCGTAATTACCACCACAGAGAGTTCCACCAATATAAACTATAAAGGACTGGTATACTCCAAATATCTATCTGAGAATCTTAGCAGATTGTTTTCATCTAACGACAATAACCTAAAAATAGGTCTAAAGCCGCATACAACAGTTGGAAGATTAATAGGGAAACCCTATGAAAAAGTAGATACTGCAGAAAAGCATGGGGTGGTATACTCATTTGAATGCAACGACTGTGATGGCATCTACATTGGCCAAACTGGTCAAAAATTGGGGTCCAGATTAAAACAGCATATCAATGACACCAATACAAACAACACAAAAGCAAACAATACCGCTGCTTACCACCATAGCAAAGAGAAGGGTCATACTTTCAATTACCTAGATGCAAAAATATTGAGAACCGAGGAACATTGGACAAACAGATTGACTCTTGAATCGATTTGCATCCACCAAAACAAACAAAGAGCAATAAATCTAAAATCTGACATTGATATGTTAAATCCGGCATACACTCATATCCTTAAATATTTAAGAAAATAAACAATACTAATTAACAACGCAAAGATACATATTACAAATTGCAACAAATATGGGCATTTTATACAAACAAACATCACTAATATATAGCTTTATGACGACACCACCTGTCCAACAACATTGATGTATATACAACAAAAAACAAAATTCAACAAAACAGCTGATGAGGGAAAATTTAATAATTGCAATGTCTAGACAATACAATTGGCGGGATCATCATATTTCGTCAATTGTAGGTCGTTGATCTTATTGATGTGATGTGACGTGTTTTTGATTTTAACATAGTTTAATTTAATTTAATTTTATTTTATATGTCATAGAAAAATGATTTTAATTATGTGTGTTTAGTTCATTTTATTTTATTTCATTTTATTATTTTAATTATTTGTTATTTATTATTACAATGTAAACTCAAATTTTGTTTTAAAAAATCTAAACTGTGATATCTACCCGCATAATATTAGGATTACGAATATCAATGGAATGGTGTTTACAATATTACATAAAGTAGGTCAAATTTTAATTTTATTCTAATTTATGTATTATATAAGAAATTTTCTATTTATTTTGTGATAACATCCGGTTTTGTTTTTTCATAGTTTGCACTGATGCGTAGGTCAAAAATTACCTCGAAATATTTGTTAATAAATTAATGTTAAAAAATTAAATAACTAAGCAATTATTGGTCTAAGGCTTGGTAGTTTTTTGTTTTTTGATTCTTGAACATTACAAAAACACTACAAGGATATATCTTTAATAATTTAAATTTAAATGTACAGCGAAGAAATTTTTGTATTTTTCTTTTTATTGAATGTAATAATGAATGATGATTAATAGTAATAATGAAATTGTAATAGTATAATAATGATATATAATCTATGAATACAATAATTCTATTTAATAAACTTTATTAATACAAACATAAGCTTTGAAAAGGTTAATGTGTTGTATATTCTGTATCTTTTTTTTAAAGATATAGGATGAAGTAATGAACATGTTAATAACCTTAATTATGTTTGATTGTTATGTGCCAATGTAAATAAATAAATATCTGGTATTTGTGCTTTCAACGAATCGACTAGGCGTTGAAAGATAGTGGGTGCATTCTTACGACCAAAACTCATTAATTTAATTTAAATAAACCCATATGACATGCCAAGTAAATGTTGTTTTATCACGATCAGTTTTATGGACAGGGGCCTGCCAATAACCTGATTTCAAGTCCAATGTAGTCATGAAAAGTGTTTGCTTAGCCATGTGAAGCAAGTCATCTATGCGTGGCATGGGGTATTTGTCTGACTCTGTAAGGATATTTAAAGTTTTATAATACACGCAAAGCCGATATGTACCATTTGACTTATGTACAAGTATGACGGGAGATGCCCATGGACATTCGTCGACTTTTTTTACAATGCCTTCTTGTAGCATTTTTAACAGTCCTTCTTCTAGAATTTTTGTTTTGTCATATTTAATTTATATGGAAGAACAGCTGTAGGCGCATGGTTGCCTGTGTTAATTCTATGAACCGCACATGTGGTGGGACTTCTGTTCATAGCAAACATGTCATGCATGGAGGGATAATAGCAGTGAGATATCACTAGCCAAAGTGATATCTTAGAGGTGCTGGCTAGTCTACGGTTGTACCCTCTGTCTTAGCTATGGAGTATTCCTAGATGATTCTACGTTATTGATTACTCGAAGAATCGAGCCTTCCTATAACTCTATGTATGGGCTGAAATCATTGAGGAAGGAAGTGCGTCGCATGATCGAGGAATATGACACTCGCTGAATTATTAACAAATGGTAACCAAATTTTAGTTTTGTTCCTGCAAATTGTTAATACAAATTTGTTGTTTACCTTTTATTTTATTTTGTCATTCCTATCATGAAATATTGGCCTATGTCATATTTTACATGTGATAGGATTTATTATTTAGTTATCCTTTGTATAATAAAATATAAAAAAACCAAAAAAAAGATTTGCATCCATCAACACCTTAGAACGCATATTGTTGTGGGACCTTGGTTTTAAAAGGTTTTTATGTATTGTTGTGACACATATTGTAATTCCCACTACGCAACACATTTTATTTAAAAAAAATATCAATGAATCAATCATTTGTCTTTCTTTCATCTTCAAGATACTTCAACATTTCTTAGTAAATTGAGTGAATCATTTGAAATGGTGTCATTTGGGCACCTAATTTAAGAAACATTGCAATTTATTTTAGAATTTGGCGATGCACAGTTTTTGAGTTAAAGTTAAAAAAAAGTGCTATTTTTAGTATGTACCCACCCCACCCCCCTAAATTTCGATGTGGATTTACAGAAAAAAGTTTTCAATTTAAACCATTTACAAGCTGGTGTATACCTAAAGTAACAATTTTTGTATCAATTATGAGCAATGTAGATGTGATTGACATTTACTATTGACGTTTACGATTAGACATGTATTTTGTTATGCGTCTATGATCTGGCAATATAAAGAGTTTACATTTTTACAACATAGCTTTATGTCAATTTTTTGTTCAATTTCTGTTCTTTTATTTTCACAAAACCCTTGGCGAGCGAGTATTATTCGCACTTGTCCGACTTTTATATTTGCATATAAATATAAAGAATATTTCGTTTTAGTCACTTCGAAATTTGTTTTATTATTTCAAATATTATATACTCGTCAATAGGTTTGTGCATACAGCCAAACTGTTGAGATCGTGCACTGTCATAATGACAAAATGCAAAGGGAGTTCTTTGTCGATACATCGTACAAATGGAATACTTTACCCGAATCAATAGTCTGAGTGACTTCAATTCCCGAATATTTAAAAAAAAAGGCGTCCACCAACACCTTAGAACGTATGTTGTTGTGGGATCTAGGTCTTAACAAGTTTCTATGTGTTTTGTGTCTTGTGATGCATATTATAATTCCGATTACAATACATTCTTCATTAAAAAAAGTTGTATTTTGATCTGATCATTTTCATAACATTATATTATTTATAGATTTGCGTCGTAGACTAGTTTACGTTAGCTGTAGTTACTAGAGTTAGCTGTAGACTAGTTTACCTGATTTTGTTGCAATGTTATCATTTCGGCTATGTCCTCTTGTGCTTGTGCTGCATCGTTTTTCTCGGCTGAAACATTTTCACGTTTGATTTGGATATTGTGAATTGAATCGACCTCAACGTCCTTTGTTGTGCTTCTGGTTATAGTAGTTGAATTGTTCTGTAAAGTAATTAAATAAAAATAATCGATTGTTGATAACGTAAGATTGATAGGATCTTATACATTTTCGATTGTGTTTTCCTGCACTGTATCATTTTTCTCAGTTGTGACATATTCTTGTTTGATTTGGATATTGTTTAAAGAATCGTTTTCAACTTCCTCTATTTTATTATTAGATTCATCAGCTGAACTGTCCTGTAATGATATAAAATTACAGTCGATATCTTAATATAGATACAAATTTAAGAAAATTAGTATATTTTTGTTATATGTAATCAACTTCATTATATAAAATGTAAACACTAAACAGTGTATAAATGTCAATGACAGATAGATGAATAAATCCTACACACTTCTTTCCCATACGTGTCTTTCAATACAACATGGTGTCAGGTGTTCTCAAAACAAAGTCAAAAAATAATCAATAAATCACCAATAAAAATAAAAGAAATAATAATTGAATTGATAATAAACAAATATAGCTACATAATACAAATCAATAGTTGATAACAATCGAAAATAAGAATATAATTCAACGAAATTTTGCTGACTTATAATACACGTGCAAGAAACAAATCAAAATGGAAGAAAAAGTCGAAAAATTGGAAAAGAAAATAAAGGAATTACAACAATCCAATTTAGTGATGATGCAACTAAAACAACAATTGGATCAAATAAAACAAGACGAAAACAGAAATAACTATAGACCGTCAATACATATTCCACTTCCAAAACCAATTGATTTGAAATCAGGTGATGTAAAACAAAATATGAAATTCTTTAAATATCAATGGTCAAATTATCTAATTGCCAATTCCATCAAATACGCAACAAAAGAAGAAAAAATTAGTATTCTACTTTCAGCAATAGGAGAAGAATGTTTGAAAGTGTACCTTAATCTGAATATATTTGATGAAGAAGATAAAAATACAGATACAGTTCTAAAAAAAATTGAGGAAAACCTAATTCCAAAAATAAACAAAAGATATGAACGAGCCATCTTTAATTCAACATTCCAGCATGATAATGAAACAATAGATCAATATATAAATAGATTGCGCGAAAGAGTAAAAAATTATCAATACAAGGAAATGGAAGATGAATTTTTATTAGACAGAATAGTAGTGTCTATCAATAATATAAACTTAAGACAACGGTTATGGGAAGATGAAAAACGCAAGAAGCCATTAATATTTGCAAGGTGAGTGAACAAACTGAAATACAAATTAAAAAATTAGAAAATTAATAAGATAAAAACATTTAAAAATAACTATAACAAATTAAGGGGATATAACGTAAATCGAAATAGCGTATCGTTTCGAAATAACAGATCAAATAATCATAATAATAACAAAGTTAATGAAAAGAAAACAATTGAAAATTGCTATAGATGTGGCAACACTCACAAAATTAAAAATTGTCCAGCTTGGAAACACATTTGTAAGAAATGTGGCATTCACAATCATTTTGAATTCAAATGCTGTAGGAAAACAAATATCGATAAATGTCATCACTACCGAAAATGAAGAAAATATTCTATGACTAGATGGTAATGAAGAAATTTTGTAATGAAGAAATTTTTTTTTTTAATAAAAAGTGTTGTGTAGTAGGAATTACAAAATGTGTCACAACAACACATAGATACTTTTAAGACCCAGGTCCCACAACAACATGCGTCTTGAGGTATAGGTGGACGCTTCTTTTAAATCTTTGTGGATTGAAGGCACTCGAGGCTATTGATTCGGGCAAAGCATTCCATTTGCACGATGTACGCACAAAGAAATCCCTTTGCATTCTATTACTATGACAGTGAGTAATCTCGACAGTCCGACCGCCCGCACAAACCGATTGACGAGTAAAACGGGGAAAAACATAAGTCTGAGGCATTATGGACCTGATTTCATCTGAGCACTGCTGGTGACGATATTTATAAAAAACAACGAAGTCAGCAACAGTGCGACGATGTTGTAGGGAATCAAGATCTAGTGTTAAATTTCGATCACCAACGATTCGTATAGCACGCTTTTGAACAGAGTCCAAAAGAGCTAGAATAGTAACAGATGCAGCGCCCTAAACTCGACAACAATACAGGGACGAATATAGGACTTATAAATGTGGAGTAATTGATGCGAAGTAAAATATTTTTTACATCTCTTTGCCATGGCCATTATATGATCGTTCCAGAGGAAGTCATTGGATATTGTGATTCCCAATAAACGAACACTTTCACACTCGTCTATTTGGTCGTCACACATACTAATTAAAATATCGTTGGGAAACTCACTCTTTGATCTGGAAACGATCAACAACTGTGTTTTGGTCGAATTAAAATTGACCAAATTTTTGTCACCCCATTCGGCTCCTTTTTTTAGGTCCTCGTTTACATTTATGGCAGCGTCTCTCCGCGCGGGATTTATTCGTTCATGCATTTTACCCTTTGAAGATAAGGGGACAAATGACTTGTGCAGTGTACTATCATCTGCAAAACTATTTATTGGGGTAAAAATAAAGTGAGAGATAAAACAGGGCCTTGGGGTACACCAGCGGTTATTAATTTAGATTCAGAAGAAAAGCCATCTATAGATACCGAGATGTATCGGTTAGACAGAAAATTTTGAATCAACTTAAAGAAACTTAAAGAAAACTTAAAACTTAAAGAAAACTTTGAATCAATTAAAAGAGAATTACTATTCTCACCCGATACACTCAAATCAACAAAATTATTATGTCAAATTGATACTGGAGCATCGTGTAATGTAATGAATATCAACGATTACAAAAACATAATTGGTCATACGAACGACATCAACAAATCTCAAATTATTTTAAAATCATTCGGCAATAACAGAATAATTCCAATGGGGGAAGCTAAATTAAATTGTAATTACAAAAACTCAAGCTGTGTAATTAAAATAATACTGGTAGACATTAATACTATGCCAATAATAACAGCCAAAACTAGCATAGACTTAAACCTAATAAAAATGTGCAAGAAAAAAATCTACGGAATCATCAATGCGAATAATAAATAAATATAAAAATATATTTGAAGGTATTGGAAAAATAGAAGGCACAGTCAATCTAGAAGTCGATTCGGAACATCATACAATAATACAACAGCCGAGAAGAATACCTATAAAACTGAGACAACCACTTTTGGAAAAAATTAAAGAACTAGAAAAGCAAGAAATAATTGTCAAAGTAGATGAGCACACATACTGGGTAAGCAATATTTTAATAGTCAATCGCAATAACAAAATAAGAATATGTTTAGATCCGTCAGATCTAAACAAAGCAATCAAGAGCGTAGACTACCAAGTTCCAAAAATAGAAGAAATATTGCCAGAATTGCGCCAAGCAAAAATATTTACAACCCTTGATGCTAAGAATGGTTTTTGGCAACTAGTCTTGAATGAGAACATCAGCAAAATGACAACATTCTGGACTCCATACGGAAGATACCGATGGCTTAGATTACCATTTGGTATAGGTCCGGCCATGGAAATATACCAAAAAAGGCAACACGAAATCTTACATGGACTTCATGGTGTAGAAGTTATGGCGGATGACATACTGGTATATGGAAAAGGAGAATCGATGGAAATTGCAAAAGCAGACTACGATAAAAATCTAGAAATGCTATTAATACGTCTACAAGAAAGAAATTTTAAACTAAACCTAGCAAAAACGAAGCTAGCTCAAACAGAAGTAAAATATTATGGACACATAATATCAAATGAAGGCTTGAAACTGGATCCAACAAAAATAGAATGTATATCCAACATGGCATCACCACAGAACAAACAGGAATTATTAAGAATAATAGGTATGTTCACTTATATATCCAAATTTATAAATAACTTCTCAGAAAAAATAATCAATATGAGAAATTTAGTTAAAGATGATGAATATTCGAATGGAGTGTTATACATGAAAAAGAATTTAACAATCTAAAAGCAATAATGACAAGTATACCTGTTTTAAAATTTTATGATCCAATGCAACCAATAATTATCCAAACAGACGCTTCTTCGTTTGCGTTAGGTTGTTCAATAATGCAAAATGACCATCCAATAGCATACGCACCAAGAGTTCTAAAAGGAACAGAATTAAATTATGCTTCAATAGAAAAAGAGACTCTCGCAGTGTTATTCTCACTACGTAGATTCGACCAATATGTATGCGGTAACCATAATGTTACAGTCGAAACGGATCACAAGCCATTAATCTCAATATTCAAAAGATCAATATTAAAAGCACCTAAAAGAATTCAAAAAATGATGTTGTACTTACAGCGATACAACTTTTCATTGAAGTACAAAAAAGGTAAAGACTTGGTAATTGCAGATTGTATATCGCGAGCGCCATATACCGAAAATGAAATGCTAAAAAATTACGACATTTATCAAATAAATGAAGAAAACATCTCCAACGAATTCGAGCAAACAGATGCTACAGACGAATTGCGAATCTGCAATAGCACGATAGAAAATTTAAAAATCGAGACTGCAAAGGACAGTGAAATACAAAATGTCATGGAATTAGTGAAAAATGGTTGGCACAATAATGTAACTGATTCCGTTTACCAATATTACAGCTTTAAAGACGAAATCACAATAAATCAAGGATTGCTATTTAAAGGTGACAGAGTAGTTGTTCCAAAAAATATGCGAGAAGGAATTCTTTCAAAACTACATATTAGTCATCAAGGTATAGAATACACAATCAACCTAGCTAAAGAAGTAGTATTTTGGCCAAATATCAATAAGACACGCCATAACGCAGCTAGTGATTGTGTTCAGATCGAAGAAATAGACAAATGTAAAAGCTTCCGTTTATTGGGAGCTGTGACAACAAAAAACGGCGTGTCTAGAAAACTCGGTCTACTTAATAGATGTAAAAAATATTACTCCATATTTTTAGAAATTTTTGCAACGATGTTGGTTGAATCAATTAATATTTACTTCTCCATCTGCTTCAAATTTTTTCTATTGTCATTGTATGTCGGTTGAACTAATGTTAAATGTCTTTATTTGCAATCATTGCATAGGAACTTAAATTTTAAAACCCAACGATAAAGAAACAAAAAATTACGATTATTTTTATACAAAAATTACCCTAAATAAAACCTTACCGACGTGCGTTGTTGTTCTATCTTTTCATGTATTGCCAAATGTTTTTTAAATTTTTCAATTTTTACAAACTTTCGATAACATTTTCTACAATGAAATATTTTCTTCCCTGTATGATATTGCATATGTTGTAATAATGTTACACTCTGCATATATCTTTTACTACAAGCTGGGCAATGATACATGTTTGTTTCTTTATTGTAATATGCCGTTATTTTTTTCTACAAAGAAAATAAAATAAATTGTTATTAATAATATTTGAAAATTTGATTATAAAATTGAAAAGCAGAAAATTTTTCGGGAGAACAATGATGACGATAAAATCAATTAAAATTGCAGAAATTAAAAAAATCATTTTTGAATCTGTTATATGTTTCCCCAAATGGTACATTGGGTTTAATGCATATAAGGTTAGACATAAAAAACAGATTGTCATCTCTCTTATTTAACCGCTCGAATTGTTAACACGTATTTCAATAAAGTTAAGTAAATTAAAATATAAAAGTATTTATTTTAATATTACAACCAACCACAACATGGTGTCAGGTGTGGCAAATTGAAATAAAGCATATTCAATTTAATACTTATTTCGTATTGTTAAATTCGTAGCAATTTCAATTAGTTTTTTTTTACATCCAGTAAGTGAGGTTATAATTATTTAAACACAGAAATAAGTATTTTTCTAAAATGGATGAAAATATGATGCAATTTATTAAACAACAAACTGAAATTATGCAAAAAAGGGCACGTTAATTAAAAATTATGTCGACAAAAGATGCAAGATTACTTGTTGAGGTTAAAACTCCAACTAACATTCCTTGGCCATCTCCATTGAATGTAGAATCGGGTGATATTCGAGAAAATTTCGAATTGTTTAAGTCAAACTGGACTGATTATTGTTAGCAACTGGAATAAATATTTGGCCAGCAAACCAGAACAGGCAGAAGGCAAGCACTATGCTTTCAGCGAATGGAGTTCAAGCAAAAGCTAAGTATATGGATTTTGGACCGACAGACGCCGACAAAGAATCGGATACTATTGCTCTGGATGCAATTGAGAAATATTTAATTGCAAAGAGATCGCATTGTTGTGGGCATTCGAAATCAATCAGTGAAAAAGAAGCTAATGGAAAAGAATGATTTAACTCTTCAGCAAGCAATCGATACTTGTAAGATAAGTGAAGTAACTCAAAGTCGAATCAATAATATGACGATTGAAAATACATCAATACCTAGTGAAGCTTCAGTGAGCAAAATTCAAAAATACAAAACAAAGGCACCACAAAAGAAATCACTTCAGAAATGTCGTTTTTGAGATAATAAACATAAATTTGAAAAAGGTTTATGTCCAGCCATAAATCACGTGTGCAAAACATATAATTACAACCATCATTACGAATCGTGTTGTCGTTATAAAAATAAAGCAGCTAAAAAGTCATCTTCTACTGATAATACGAATCAAATATCAAAGAAAGTCAACCAAATTGATTACAATAAATTCGAAAACAGTGATGATGATGAAGACAAGTTTCAAGTATGCGAAATCAATTCTAATGGTGAAAATAAAGTGACAGCAACACTTTGTCTGAAATTTAATAAGATATGACAAAATATTGAATGTATGCTAGATACAGGATCGAATGCATCTCTCATAGGCTGGAATCAATATATTCAGCTGATAAATGATCCAAACCAAAGCTACTTCCATCGAGACAAGCTCTCATCGATTTCAATCAAAATCCTATACCATCAGTTAGTATGGCGCACCAGTCTGGTTGAATAGCACACATACTCAAAAAGTTGACTGCCAGCTGCATGCCACGATGCGTACTATAAGTGGTACTATCAGATCCACCCTTTACCTTGGCTCCCTGTGTTAAGCAATATCGCTCCACCTGCACTCAGACGCTCGCATGCTCTCATGAGTGAACATAAAAAAGTAACCAACAACATCACGTTACCCTTGCACGAATATTACGGTGACCACACTCGTTGTCGATTGAAGTCAAGAAAGCCTCCACATAAAACTGCCAGCAACCTGCTGGCAACTGATTTTAATATCTTGGATGCCCGGGACACCTCCTGGCAACATTACAACACAACTGGCCTTTCTATTACTAACCCGACTTCTACCCAACCTGGTTTCGATTTGCCATGTCATACCTGGACTACATTAAACCGAATAAGAACGAATCATGGACGTTGTGCTGATTCTTTCTACAAGTCGGGCATTTCAGAGTCCCCTGAGTGTGACTACGGCGCTCCACAACAAACTATAAAACACATTGCAACTGTGTGTCCAATTCGACGTTACAAAGGCTACATCTCAGACATCCATTTGGCAACTCCCGATGTAGTAGCATGGATAGACTCGCTCGATGTAAACATCTAATGTTCAAATGTACTGCCCAATGTTCAAATATTTTACTTTTTAATTTTTACTTAAAAGACGCGCAATCAAATCGATTGTAAGTTCATTTAATGTGTATCTATGTTTTGTTTTAGGTAGATTTCATAGAAGAGTCTACCTATTTTTAAGTTTAATTTTTAATGTGTCACAAAAAAAAACCATACGCTAAATAAAAACCATCAGTTAGTGAAGTGCACATTCCTTGTAAAATTGACAATAAAAAATATAATTTCGTGTTTCAAATTATAAAACGAAATCATCAACCACTATTATCGTCAAATGCATGTTCCGTGCTAAAGCTGAAAACATACAGTGCGGAGGTCAACAATTATCCAATTCCTTCAAATAATAACATTGTTAAAACCATTGAAAGCAAAAATAAAGAAACAACTGGAACGAATTTTATACCAAGAGGAAATGATGCACAAATAGTTCTAAAATATTCCGACATTTTTTAAGGTTACGGCACAATTCCTGGAGAAGTGGAACTGGAAATTGATCAAAATGTCGTACCAGTTATCCAAAACGCTCGGCGAATCCCAGTGGCATACCGTAATCAATTGAAGGATGAACTAGAACGACTGGTTTCTCAAAATATAATTGAGAAAATGGAGCAACATACTGATTGGGTGAGTAACATACTGATAGTTAAACGAAACCATTCTTTTCGCATATGTTTAGATCCGATTCCGCTGAATAAGGCTTTAAAACGTCCCAACTATCAATTTACAACCATTGATGAAGTGCTACCAGAACTTGGAAGAGCGAAAGTATTTTCAACCTGTGACGCTAAAAAAGGGTTTTGGCAAGTAAAACTTACCGAATCCAGCAGCAAACTAACATGCTTTTGGACACCCTTTAGAAGATACAAATGGTTACGTATGCCATTTGGTATATCATCAGCACCGGAAATTTTCCAAATGAAAATATATCAAATTATTCAAGATCTTCCTGGTGTAGAGGTCCTAGCAGACGATTTATTAATATTTGGTCGTGGTGATACAATCGAGGAAGCAATAATTGACCATGACAGAAATCTGGAGAAGTTATTTATTCGCCTTCGAGAAAATAATGTCAAACTAAATAAGACAAAATTGATTCTCTGTCGAAACGCTGTAAAATTTTTCGGTCATCTACTAACAAATAATGGTTGGCAAGCAGATGAATCAAAAATTGCCGCGATTAAGGATATGAAATCACCTACTGACAAAGCTGAATTACAAAGATTTATAGGTATGGTTACCTATTTGTCAAGATATATAAAAGATTTAAGCACTGAGTTCACATCATTGCGAGAACTTATACGAGATAAAACACCCTGGAAATGGACGGAAACTGAGGAGGCAGAGTATCAAAAAATTAAATCAATGGTATCAGATATTAAATCTCTAGGCTATTTTGACAACAAAAAATCCATCATAATTGAATGCGATTCTAGCAGTACTGGATTAGGAGTAACAATGATCCAAAATGATAAAGTAATATGCTATGCATCCAGAACATTATCTGCTACTGAAAGAAACTATGCGCAGATTGAAAAGGAACTTTTAGCCATTGTTTTCGCATGCAAACGCTTTGATCAAATGATTGTGGGTCATACATGTGTTGTGAGGACAGATCATGAGCCGCTAATCAATATACTCAATAAAACACTATTAAAATCTCCTAAAAGACTACAACTTATGGGAATGATTTTACAACGATATTCACTTCAACTTGAGTTCATCGAAGGTAAAAATAACATCATCGCTGACACTTTATCAAGTGCGAATTATGGTAAGATACATCTAAAAATAAAAAAGAAAGTATCCGTACACCAACAAATGTTTGCCTAGTAGATAGAGTCGAAATTTCTCAAGCTGAATTGTCTGTTCGTAGAATTAAAGTAGTCGACAGTCTTAATATAACCGAAGAACGTATCAACCACATCCAGGAAGAAACCTGTAAAGATGTAAGTCTAAATAAATTAAAATTACTTATTCAAAATAACTGGCCGAAAAATATACGTCTTCCTGAAGACGTCAAAATGAACTTTCCACGGAGAATGGATTGATATTAAAAAATGACAAGGTCGTAATTCCAAAAAATTTGCGTAAATTGATGATTGAAAAAGTTCATATCAGTCACAATGGCATCGAATCTACAATAAGTCTGGCAAAGCAAAATATATTCTGGCCTGGAATGACAGCTGAGATAAAGGATAAAGTCAGCAATTGCTACTTATGCGCAAAATATTCTGAGTTTTAATGTATTCTTCCGATGCAAACGCATGAAATTCCGAAATATCCATATCAGATCCTTTCAAGAATATAAACAAAAATCTGAAAAATTTTTGGTAACCGTCGACCATTACTCCGATTTTTTTGAAATTGACATATTAAAAGATTTACCACCAAAATCAACCATTGAAATATGTAAAAGAAATTTTGGTCGCCACGGAATACCGGAAAAAGTCATTACCGATTGTGGAACAAATTTTTTGTCAAGAGAATTCAATCAATTTGCAAACAACTGGGAATTTGATTATGTTTCATCTAGTCTGTATCATCAACAATCAAACGGCAAATCTGAATCCGCAGTAAAAATTGCGAAACGTCTGATAAAAAAATCTAATGAAACTGGTATAAACTTCTGGTATGTTTTATTACACTGGAGAAATGTATGTAACAAAATAGGATCAAGTCCAGTGCAACGTTTGTTTTCCAGAAGAACTCGCACTGGCATTCCAACACTAATGAAAAATTTACTACTAGATGTAATTCCAAATGTGCCATCAAAAATGCAGCGACGAATCAATAAATATCACTATGATAAGCGTACAAAAAGTTTACCAAATCTGGAAGTTGGACAGTCAGTAGTTGTACAACTACATCCAGCAAGAGACAAATTGTGGTCAAAAGGTCTTGTCCAAGAAAAACTGTCTGATCGATCTTGGATTGAAAATGTAAATGGAAGTATCTATCGCCGTGATCGAATACATATAAAACCACATGGTTTAACGAAGAATAAAATATTTTATATTCAAGTGTGACTCAAACACCAACTCAATCAACATCACGAAGAAGTTTAATTGAACCATGTATTGACAACGTTCCGGATGATTCAACTGACGAATCAATTATTGCAACATCAAGCCCAACTGTGAATAGAGATGAGAACATTCTTCAATCTAATAATGTTCATCAACCAAATACTTCTATAAATTCATCAGACATATCTCATGAAGAAGAACCGTCAACAAGTCGGTCTAAAAGAGAAGTCAAACAACCAATTAGATTTAAAGATTATGTCTTAGAGTAAATAATAGACAATGTACCATTAAAAGAATTGTTTTGAATTTTTTAATTTTAGAATATTAGTATAAATTTTGTTTACATAAAGTTTCGTTTAAATTCTTGTATCCTTAGATTAAAAAAAATAGCTTAAAAAAAGGGAAGATGTTATATATTTCCCCAAATGGTACATTGGGTTTAATGCATATAGGGTTAGACATAAAAAACAGATTGTATTCTGTCACGTATTTCAATAATCAAATTTCAATAAAGTTAACTTAATTAAAATATAAAAGTATTTATTTTAATATTACAACCAACCACAACAGAATCAATCATGAATTTGTCGAATTCTTTAGTTGCAGTATTGAGACAAAATTAGCACAGTGTGAGGTCAATGCGAAGTAAAATTTGGAATGCATTCAGGTGATTTTTACGATATCTCACTACTAAACTGAAGAAAAAATTTTAAAAGAAATGTTTTGCGGCTATTCTGTTTTTTTATACTTTTTGTTGTTGTTTTCTTTTTTCATTTTTTCTATTTTCTGGTCGTGATTGTTGTACTATTTTTGAAGTGAAATCTCTATGGGGAAAAAATATTAAGTAAATATTAAATATAAAATAAATATTAAAAGACAGTGAGATAAATTGTAATCATTTATTATTTTCTTATTTCTTATTCTCATTTTCTTGATTTATAATTTATAATTTATAATTTATTTTTTTTTTATTTTTTATTTTTTATTGAATTTGATTTTTTTTTCGGTTTAAGTATGGTGTGTAAGTGTGGTATAGTAAGTAAAGATTTTGATGTATTTTTAAGTATAATAAAAAAAATTGTTTTGTCATATTTGATTTGTGTGTTTTTCTTTATACTTTTTAATAAAGAAAACACAATTGATAGTACGAATAACCTAAGTATTGTTGAAATTAATGATAATATATTATAAATAATTTTACTCTCGTTCTCTTGCTTCATATTTTGGTTTTTCCTTTTTGATTG
>OY856188.1:115817311-116083934 GCA_963693315.1 Diogma glabrata
CAAAAAAAATACAAAAATCATGCAAAAAAAAAAAAAAAAACAATAGTCAAAAACAAAAAAAGGGAAGTATTTTATTTGGCGTATGGCTCTTGCTGTTAACTTTAAGAATAAAAATAAAACTTAAAAATAGGTAGATCTTCCCATGAAGTCCACACAAGACAAAACATGAATACACATTAAAATGAGCTTACAATCGATTTGATTGCGCGTCATTAGTTAAAAATCAAAAAGTAAAATATTAAAATTATAAAAAGATATCATGCAGAGAGCACTTGTCGAGTTATCAGTTATCATTGATTCGAATAAAGTAACTGTTTTAACTTATATTTACTGTGATGGAAATCGAAGCTTTGAGCATTTTTATTCGCGTTCTGTAGCATTCTTGTGATAGGCTCATTTCTACCATAATCTGTGCGATGGAAATCAATTCTGAATAAAGAAACATACCTAGTTGCGCGATAATTAATATTAATGTTTATGGATTCTAAAATTGAGGAATTAACTACACCAGCCAAAATTTGATGGACAAAAATAACGTCAGCTATTTCACGACGTTTCTGCAGACTGTGCATACCAAGAAGACTAAGTCGATCTAGATATGGAGGCAAGTTGTATGGATCAGCCCAAGGAAGACCTCTAAGTGCAAAACGCACAAATCTGCGTTGGACAGCTTCTATTCTATTGATATGTACGTTGTGATAAGGTGACCAGACTTGAGAAGCATATTCAAGCAGTGGTCTAACGATGGTTAAATAGAGAGCCCTGGTGACATAAGGGTCAGAAAATTCTTTGGACCATCGTTTAATGAAACCAAGTGCTGAGTTGGCCCGACTAACAATGTTGTCGATATGGGATCTAAAATTAAGCTCACTATCACATAAAACGCCTAGGTCTCTAATTAAATGCACTCTTGATATTATTATATCGCCATTGATAGTGTAACTGCGAGTAGGTAGTTTATATTTTTTTCTGGAAAATGTAATCGTCTGGCATTTAGAAACGTTTAATTCTAAGAAATTTTTGGTGCACCATGTAAAGAAATTATTTAAATCGCTCTGTAGAATATTTGAGTCCAAGGTTGACGAAATATTACGGAAAATTTTCATATCATCAGCATATACTAAAATTTTAGAGTTTTTAATAACAAATGAAACATCATTAATAGCTAAAATGAAAATCAGTGGTCCTAAGTGACTACCTTGAGGTACCCCTGATTTAGCCATAAAAGGCTCAGAGAAGGCAGATCTGAAGCGGACAAGATAATGTCGGTCTTTTAGATATGAACTAAACCAATTTACAATATGAGTTGGGAAACCTAAAGCGCGAAGCTTAAATAATATTAATTCATGTGACAATTTGTCAAAAGCGTGACTAAAGTCAGTAGCAATAGTATCTACTTCAAGACCTAATTCCATGGACTGT
Organism: Diogma glabrata; assembly: GCA_963693315.1. NCBI lineage: Eukaryota > Metazoa > Arthropoda > Insecta > Diptera > Cylindrotomidae > Diogma > Diogma glabrata. The sequence goes on from OY856188.1 coordinate 115,818,734, forward strand.
ATGGTGCTAGAGACAAACTCGGTGAGGTTAGTGGTTGTAGATTTCCCTCGAAGAAATCCGTGCTGATGCAATGAAAAAATCGGTTTACAACAAGAATAAAGATAATCAAAAATTACACTTTCAAATAATTTTGGAATAGACGATAGTTTGGCAATGGGCCTATAGTTTACAATGTCAGCTTTGCTACCCTTTTTATGAACGGGTACTATAAAAGAACTCTTCCACAAAGAAGGAAAAATGCCAGAAGAAATGGATCTTTGAAAAAGCAAGGTTAAAGGCTGTGCCAAACCATCAATGCATTTTTTTAAAACTATTGCAGGTAGCCCATCGGGACCTGAAGAAAAGTCGTCCCTTAAATTATTGATTTTATCTCGAACTGATTCGCAGTCGATATTAATTGCCATTAAAGAAGTTTGAGGAGAGTTGCTTAAATAACTGAAGTAGTCTTCATCAGGTTCAGAGGTATTTTCTGAAAATGCTAAACTGAAAAAATTTGCAAACAAATTGGAAATGATTTTGGGATCATTAGAGGAATTATTTAAATATGTTAACGTAGGAGGATACCCATCTGTTTTTTTTTTACTATTAACGAATTGCCAAAACCGTTTAGGGTCACATATTAAGTCGAATTGCATTTGATGAATATAATCAGAATATAGACTCTCACAAAGTACAGAAAATTCATTGTAGGCATCTAGATATTGATAATAATCAGACTGGGATCCAGAAACCAAATACCTGTTCCACAGCTTATTTCTCCGATTGCGCAGAACCCGAAGAGTCCTGTTATACCAAGGAGGAGATGAAGAAAAGTTTTTATGTGCCGTAAATGGGACACATTGCAGAAGGCATTCGAAAATTTTGTTGTAAAAATTAGAGCAAATTTCGTTAACGCGACTATCAGTTTCTGATATAAAATTAAAGTTAATGTTGCTAATCAAATGATTAAGTTTAATGAAATCTGCTTTTCGAAAATTAAATTTATAAGAGTTTTCTGACTCTACGTTATTATTACCATTCTCAAACGAAAAAACAAGTGAAAGTGGAGGATGATAATTATCAATAATGGACAGGGTGTGAGTACTTTCTGAAACAAAACAATTATTTACGTTACTAGTGAAAATTAAATCTAGCTGTCTATTTAAATTATTTTTAACATCACTGATCTGCAGGAGACTACAAGCCAAAAGGGTGTCAACAAATAATGTTTCCTTTGCGGACGAAGCATTACATGCAACAAAATCTGTTTCACCCTCCGACGGAATCCACCGCAAACCAGGGAGATTAAAATCACCACAGATAAGCAAATCATCTGTGGTATTCAGTAAATTATTTACGAATTCCACCGCGTTTAAAAACTCTTGGTATTTCTCGATAGGGCTACACGGACGGATATAGCAATTAACAATATATATGTTCCCCCGTCCCGCATTTATTTTGACACATAATAATTCCAAGTGTTCAGTGCCAGGAATACGAAACAAAGAACTGTCATACACACTACGAACCGCCAAAAGAACACCACGACCCAACGATTCTGAGCCATCAGAGTCACCATCGCGTCTAAAAACATTAAATTCAGATGAGAAAAGTTCGTTGTTATTAAAAGTATTATTTAAATTAGTCTCGGTTAATGCAAAAACATCAAACGGTAGCATCTGAGACTTCAAATAAATACCTGAAACCTTAGATCTAAGTCCCCTTACGTTCTGATAGTAAAGGGACAGGCACTTTAGTTTTTTGGCATCTCGTTAGATGGTAATGCTACTGTATTTGCTCTGTGCCTACAAACGAATTCCTGAACGAAAGTATTACTAGGCCAGGTTATTGGAGACAATAGACAATCGAACATGACTTCTGGAACACCGATTTTAAAGGACGCAACACTACTACCAGAGCTTGTTATTTTTTTACATTTAATCAATTTAAAATCCGTATCGTTGAAGTTATTATCTCGTAGTTTAGATTTGATATAATCAACGACTTGATCGTTTGTAGACGAAAGGTGAAGCCGGGAAACAAATATTTGCTTAAGAGGGGGTACAACGTTAAGAGTAGGAGAGGAAGAAATGTTAATGGGGTCGGAATTGGTGGGACCAGGGTTGAGAACAATATTATTAATTAAAGGGTCATTAATAGGGACAGAAACACATTTGGATTTTTTGCGAAGAGTTATATTTTTGAGAGGGTCAACAATGGGCTCAACATTAGTAGGCAAGATGTCAGATGGGGGAATGGGCTCAACATTAGTAGGCAAGATGTCAGATGGGGTACAAGCTTTTGTCGTTGATTGGATGGAAATTTCTATAGGTGCAACCGAAGTCGTATCAAAGTCAACTATTGTGACATTAGATTGAGGAAAAACGGAAAATTTGTTAAAGAGATCATTCGTGGAAGAAAAATGTTCAGATACATTAAAAAAATTCTTAATGACTTTTTCGAATTCTTGACCTACACGGTTCATATTCCGAGCTAAAACACCTAAATTTACTTTCCTACAACCAATACAGTACCAACAAACCCCAGAATCAGCTTTATTAACAAGCTCAAACGTGGAAGCTAAAACACTGACACATTTAGGATGATAGAGCCTTTCACAAGTTCCCGAGCACATATAAAGTACATCGGATTTAACTGAGTTACATACCTTGAAATCACAGGATGGCATAATGAATGGTAAAAGACAAACTTTTTTTATTAAACACAAAAAAAAAAAAATAAAAATAAAAAACTGTAAGCACCCTGTAATTATAATTAATTTTTAAAAGGCAAAACAATGGGCCTTTCTTCAGTTTATTGCGATTTGTTTGCAATAAAAAAACACAAATCACAATGAAATAACAACAACAAAAACTAATTGAACTTGTTGGTTAGGTTAGGCATGTAGCACAAAGAATTACTGCTATTTGCTTATATGTATATAAGGACTATGTGTATTTTTTTTTTATTTGTTTGAAAATATGAATTGATTATTTAATTATTTATACCCAACTCAGCCAAAAAAAAAAATAAACAAACATTCTAAGATTTAGATTTAGATTATAAATAAATTAAATTAAAAATTGCACAAAAATTCGATCACCATTAGTTGTAAACTTATTTAAGAAAAAACAAGAAAAAATTAAATTCAAATACTTTAATAAAATTAAAATTAAAAAATTAAACAAAAACAATCACGACAGAATAAACACACGTCTACTCAACTTCGTTGATAACTGATGAGTTGAGTCGTTCTAGTTCATCCTTCAATTGATTGCGGTATGCCACTGGGATTCGTCGAGCGTTTTGGATAACTGGTACGACATTTTGATCAATTTCCAGTTCCACTTCTCCAGGAATTGTGCCGTAACCTTAAAAAATGTCGGAATATTTTAGAACTATTTGTGCATCATTTCCTCTTGGTATAAAATTCGTTCCAGTTGTTTCTTTATTTTTGCTTTCAATGGTTTTAACAATGTTATTATTTGAAGGAATTGGATAATTGTTGACCTCCGCACTGTATGTTTTCAGCTTTAGCACGGAACATGCATTTGACGATAATAGTGGTTGATGATTTCGTTTTATAATTTGAAACACGAAATTATATGTTTTATTGTCAATTTTACAAGGAATGTGCACTTCACTAACTGATGGTTTTTATTTAGCGTATGGTTTTTTTTGTGACACATTAAAAATTAAACTTAAAAATAGGTAGACTCTTCTATGAAATCTACCTAAAACAAAACATGGATACACATCAAATGAACTTACAATCGATTTGATTGCGCGTCTTTTAAGTAAATTAAAAAGTAAAATATTTGAACATTGGGCAGTACATTTGAACATAAGATGTTTACATCGAGCGAGTCTATCCATGCTACTACATCGGGAGTTGCCAAATAGATGTCTGAGATGTTGCATTTGTAACGTCGTATTGGACACACAGTTGCAATGTGTTTTATAGTTTGTTGTGGAGCGCAGTAGTCACACTCAGAGGACTCTGAAATGTCCCACTTGTAGAAAGAATCAGCACAACGTCCATGATTCGTTCTTATTCGGTTTAATGTAGTCCAGGTATGACGTGGCAAATCGAAACCAGGTTGGGTAGAAGTCGGGTTAGTAATAGAAAGGCCAGTTGTGTTGTAATGTTGCCAGGAGGTGTCCCAGGCATCCAAGATATTAAAATCAGTTGCCAGCAGGTTGCTGGCAGTTTTATGTGGAGGCTTTCTTGACTTCAATCGACAACGAGTGTGGTCACCGTAATATTCGTGCAAGGGTAACGTGATGTTGTTAATTACTTTTTTATGTTCACGCATGAGAGCATGCGAGCGTCTGAGTACAGGTGGAGCGATATTGCTTAACACAGGGAGCCAAGGTAAAGGGGTGGATCTGATAGTACCACTTATAGTACGCATCGTGGCATGCAGCTGGCACTCAACTTTTTGAGTATGTGTGCTATTCAACCAGACTGGTGTGCCATACTAACTGATGGTATAGGATTTTGATTGAAATCGATGAGAGCTTGTCTTGATGGAAGTAGCTTTGGGTTTGGATCATTCATCAGCTGAATATATTGATTCCAGCCTATGAGAGATGCATTCGATCCTGTATCTAGCATACATTCAATATTTTGCCATATCTTATTAAATTTTAGACAAAGTGTTGCTGTCACTTTATTTTCACCATTAGAATTGATTTTGCATACTTGAAACTTGTCTTCATCATCATCACTGTTTTCGAATTTATTGTAATCAATTTGGTTGACTTTCTTTGATATTTGATTCGTATTATCAGTAGAAGATGACTTTTTAGCTGCTTTATTTTTATAACGATTCGTAATGATGCTTGTAATTATATGTTTTGCACACGTGATTTATGGCTGGACATAAACCTTTTTCAAATTTATGTTTATTACCTCAAAAACGACATTTCTGAAGTGATTTCTTTTGTGGTGCCTTTGTTTTGTATTTTTGAATTTTGCTCACTGAAGCTTCACTAGGTATTGATGTATTTTCAATCGTCATATTATTGATTCGACTTTGAGTTACTTCACTTATCTTACAAGTATCGATTGCTTGCTGAAGAGTTAAATCATTCTTTTCCATTGGCTTCTTTTTCACTGATTGATTTCGAATGCCCACAACAATGCGATCTCTTTGCAATTAAATATTTCTCAATTGCATCCAGAGCAATAGTATCCGATTCTTTGTCGGCGTCTGTCAGTCCAAAATCCATATACTTAGCTTTTGCTTGAACTCCATTCGCTGAAAGCATAGTGCTTGCCTTCTGCCTGTTCTGGTTTGCTGGCCAAATATTTATTCCAGTTGCTAACAATAATCAGTCCAGTTTGACTTAAACAATTCGAAATTTTCTCGAATATCACCCGATTCTACATTCAATGGAGTTGGCCAAGGAATGTTAGTTGGAGTTTTAACCTCAACAAGTGATCTTGCATCTTTTGTCGACATAATTTTTAATTAACGTGCCCTTTTTTTGCATAATTTCAGTTTGTAGTTTAATAAATTGCATCATATTTTCATCCATTTTAGAAAAATACTTATTTCTGTGTTTAAATAATTATAACCTCACTTACTGGATGTAAAAAAAACTAATTGAAATTGCTACAAATTTAACAATACGAAATAAGTATTAAATTGAATATGCTTTATTTCAATTTGCCACACCTGACACCATGTTGTGGTTGGTGGTAATATTAAAATAAATACTTTTATATTTTAATTTACTTAACTTTATTGAAATACGTGTTAACAATTCGAGCGGTTAAATAAGAGAGATGACAATCTGTTTTTTATGTCTAACCTTATATGCATTAAACCCAATGTACCATTTGGGGAAACATATAACAGATTCAAAATGATTTTTTTAATTTCTGCAATTTTAATTGATTTTATCGTCATCATTGTTCTCCCGAAAAATTTTCTGCTTTTCAATTTTATAATTAAATTTTCAAATATTATTTATAACAATTTATTTTATTTTATTTGTAGAAAAAAATAACGGCATATTACAATAAAGAAACAAACATGTATCATTGCCCAGCTTGTAGTAAAAGATATATGCAGAGTGTAACATTATTACAACATATGCAATATCATACAGGGAAGAAAATATTTCATTGTAGAAAATGTTATCGAAAGTTTGTAAAAATTGAAAAATTTAAAAAACATATGGCAATGCATGAAAAGATAGAACAACAACGCACGTCGGTAAGGTTTTATTTAAGGGTAATTTATGTATAAAAATAATCGTAATTTTTTGTTTCTTTATCGTTGGGTTTTAAAATTTAAATTCCTATGCAATGATTGCAAATAAAGACATTTAACATTAGTTCAACCGACATACAATGACAATAGAAAAAATTTGAAGCAGATGGAGAAGTAAATATTAATTAATTCAACCAACATCGTTGCAAAAATTTCTAAAAATATGGAGTAATATTTTTTACATCTATTAAGTAGACCGAGTTTTCTAGACACGCCGTTTTTCGTTGTCACAGCTCCCAATAAACGGAAGCTTTTACATTTGTCTATTTCTTCGATCTGGACACAATCACTAGCTGCGTTATGGCGTGTCTTTATTGATATTTGGCCAAAATACTACTTCTTTAGCTAGGTTGATTGTGTATTCTATACCTTGATGACTAATATGTAGTTTTGAAAGAATTCCTTCTCGCATATTTTTTGGAACAACTACTCTGTCACCTTTAAATAGCAATCCTTGATTTATTGTGATTTCGTCTTTAAAGCTGTAATATTGGTAAACGGAATCAGTTTTTTTTACATTATTGTGCCAACCATTTTTCACTAATTCCATGACATTTTGTATTTCACTGTCCTTTGCAGTCTCGATTTTTAAATTTTCTATCGTGCTATTGCAGATTCGCAATTTGTCTGTAGCATCTGTTTGCTCGAATTCGTTGAAGATGTTTTCTTCATTTATTTGATAAATGTCGTAATTTTTTAGCATTTCATTTTCGGTATATGGCGCTCGCGATATACAATCTGCAATTACCAAGTCTTTACCTTTTTTGTACTTCAATGAAAAGTTGTATCGCTGTAAGTACAACATCATTTTTTGAATTCTTTTGGGTGCTTTTAATATTGATTTTTTGAATATTGAGATTAATGGCTTGTGATCCGTTTCGACTGTAACATTATGGTTACCGCATACATATTGGTCGAATCTACGTAGTGAGAATAACACTGCGAGAGTCTCTTTTTCTATTGAAGCATAATTTAATTCTGTTCCTTTTAGAACTCTTGGTGCGTATGCTATTGGATGGTCATTTTGCATTATTGAACAACCTAACGCAAACGAAGAAGCGTCTGTTTGGATAATTATTGGTTGCATTGGATCATAAAATTTTAAAACAGGTATACTTGTCATTATTGCTTTTAGATTGTTAAATTCTTTTTCATGTATAACACTCCATTCGAATATTCATCATCTTTAACTAAATTTCTCATATTGATTATTTTTTCTGAGAAGTTATTTATAAATTTGGATATATAAGTGAACATACCTATTATTCTTAATAATTCCTGTTTGTTCTGTGGTGATGCCATGTTGGATATACATTCTATTTTTGTTGGATCCAGTTTCAAGCCTGCATTTGATATTATGAGTCCATAATATTTTACTTCTGTTTGAGCTAGCTTCGTTTTTGCTAGGTTTAGTTTAAAATTTCTTTCTTGTAGACGTATTAATAGCATTTCTAGATTTTTATCGTAGTCTGCTTTTGCAATTTCCATCGATTCTCCTTTTCCATATACCAGTATGTCATCCGCCATAACTTCTACACCATGGTGTCCACCAGGTATGGAATTCTGGAAAGTCATGGAAAGTCAGGGGATTTTATTTTGGTCAGGGAAAGTCATGGAAAGTCATGGAATTTTTGTTATTTTCTGGAAAAAATTTTATTTTAACAAAATCTTTTTTATAAATATAAAAATTATATTGCATGCATTCTTAATATTTTACTTATGTCTCCTTTATACGTATTTAATATATTTTTGCAAGCGGCATACTTTATAATACAATGTATCCAATGTTATATTGTGAATTTCAGTTTTTAAAAATTTTTGGATACTCTAAAATTTTACGTAAACGTTCAAATTAATATTTGGTCGTCAATGTACAAAAAATCCTTTTGCATTCTGTCGCTATGATAGCGTGTGATCTCAAGTCAACAACAATTACTAATCAGGCACTAACTATCTGACAAGACACAGGGACGCATATATTACTTATAAATATTAAGTCAATAATGTGGAGTGAAGTATTTCTTAACTTTTATGGAGGAGGCCGAGTTTTCTCTACATGGTCTATGTTATTGCTATTAAATGATCGTTTCATAGTAAGTCATCTGCAATGGTGACTCCCAATAAACGAATGCTTTCGCATTAACGTATTTAATCTCCACACATATTGATTGAAATATCGTTGGGAAACTCAGTTTTCAAACTAGAAAAAATAGCTTTGTTTTTGGAATAAAAGTTGATCAAATTTTGATTACCCCAATCGGAATTTCAAGTTACTAGTTTAATTTTAGTGCTGCAGCTTTCGGGGACGATGTGTTTTATCATTTAATGATTGGGTGACCAATGATTTATGCCGTTTTACCATCTGCAAAACTACTTATCGGGTTACTGTGGATTTACAACAGTTCGTTTATATAAATTAAAAACAGAGTGGGGACAAAATTAGGGCTAGAGTGCACCAGCTTTAATTAATTTAGTTAGATTAAAAAAAGGCATCTTAGTAAATGTTGTAGATTTCGCAATATTCTACAAATACTTTATAGATGATCATTTTTCTAAGGAGATCAAATCCATCTTAACCGAGCTTGCTACATTGTTTCGTCGCGCCACAACAAATTCCTCTGGCCACCCATTCACTGTTCACATAGCTAAATGTAGAATAGTGACATTTTAGCGTGATTCTTCAACAGAATTTCACTTTTTTTCTTTTTAACTGAGTTTTAAATTTACGTGATTTAAATACCAAGCTTTTTAACCTCAAATAAACCCCACAAAAAATTCTTCAAATTCTTAATCCACTAACTTTGTGTAAAGAAAGAAAATCAACGCAGGTGTAGGGTACACCATTTTTTTCAAGTTTGCAGTTCCAACAACGGTTTACAAAGTTCAGTAGTACGGCTGTTGATGTTTGGTTTCGAAAACCAGGTAAGAATGAGCTAAGGGACCAAACTTAGGCCAAGCCCGCACTACAGCTTTTGTGATTCAGGCCAGGTTTAACATTTTTAAACGGCCCAAGTTTGAACCAAGTTTGGACTGGTTTCCTGGGGCCAAGTCCGGCAAATTAGACTAGGACCATTGGTCTACCAAACCAATGTTTTCCCCAGACCTCCTTTAAATGTGTGGAAAGAGTTTATGGCATCCAACCGATTTCCACACTTTTATGTTTATCTTTATTTTTATGAATGTTACTTTTTAGAAACACTTTCACATGCTTACAATGCATTAGACAGGTGAATAACGCAGAATATAATAAACTAAATCTAGGTTTAGTTTATGCATTTACAACTGGCAACTGAAACCGAAGTTAACTAACCAAAGCTTGACTCGCTAAAACGTGCCCGAGTTTGGTTCGTTGTGCCGTTGCACCGATTAATCGGTAGATAATCGGCAATCGGCCATATCGACCATTTTGCCTATTAATCGGTATCGGTTTTTTGTCCGATAAATCGGCCGATTATTAACACATGCGTTTTTGATTGTTTATTGCGTTTTAAAGACAACAAATTCCAAATTCTAAAACACCATAGTCAGCCAAAGTTGAAAACCTTTTTAAATATATATAAGATTGAGGGCTGTTTAAAAAAAATCAAATATATTTATGTATTTCTGCATTTTTTTGATAACTAGACAGTTCTCTATCTTTTGAAATACTTTATTTAAAATAATGCTGTTGTTAAATAAAGTCAGTTACTTCAGTCACTGCCATCGAGGGTTTTATATGGGTTTTTTTTAATTTTACCAAACTTCTTGACTAGCTGTAAATTTGTCCAAATTGTTTTACACAAAAAGTTCGAAACAAATACCATACATATACATGAAATAGCCCTTTTTTGACTTTAATATACGAATTGTGTAGTGCAAAACTATACAAAAAATTCCGATGTTACTTAAATTAAAAGCTCTTTCAAATGGCACTTCTTTAAACTGTGTTATGAATGTTGTTCTAAAATTCTTACTTGAGACAACATTATATTTTTCATATTAAACTTAGTAATTTTTCTTAATTGTGAACTCAAAGTTTTTAAAATAATGACAACGAAGTCGTTCCCAAACACATGAATCCACCAAATGTGCCACAGTCAACCTAGATATTGGGTAAAAAATAAGCTGAGGACTGCAGATTTTTTTACCTACGGTTGGAAAGTAGTTGCCAGAAAAATGCAAAAAGCTCTTTCAACAGTTACAGAAATTTTACTATTTGCCGAACTATAAATTAAAAAAATAAAAGGAACATTTGCATAATATTTTAAACTAAAGTTGCAAAGCGTCCCGATTTCGGAGGAACTGTCCCGACTTGTGAAGAAAAGTCCAACTTTCTAATTAATAGTAATTGGAAACTAATTAGTAATTGCAAATGCAAAATAATCTACGTTAGCTTCTAAAAGGATTTGGTCGCCTTTGAACACATTTTTAGTTGGAGGTTCTATTGAAAATTTTCTATTAATTAATTCCGAATGGTTTCAGTAAATTTTGGAGCAAAAACGTTTACATCGTTAGTATAAAACAATGACGATTGAAAGGCAAACCTTGGAAAACTTCAAAAACCTTTGATTTCTATTTTTGAAAAGTGAAACATTTTATCGAACTTCGATGCTGTTGTTTTTACTGAATCGGTTTATTATTATTAATTAGTTAAACATGTTTAACACACCATTCATTATTTAGACTCTTAAACAGAAGATACCATGTCAGCTAGAGAAACAGAGGGGAAAATTCATCTGGAAAAACAAAGATTAAGCATCGAGCAAGCATTCAGTTCTACAATTTGACCACGCTATTAAAATAATCGGTTTGGAAAGCTGTATGTAGTTCTACAACTACGGCCTTTATGTAATTAGATATTTATCAGAATTTAAAATATTTTGTGTCTTTGTTGGAATTAAAACATGTCGTGTAACATAGACTCATGTCAAAACATTTATACATTTTAGGTTTTTTGTATTCAAAATTATTTGTTTTATTTTTAAAAAGTCATGGAATTTTCATATTTTTGGTCTGGAAAGTCATGGAAAGTCAGGGAATTTTGTTTCAAAAAAAAAGTGGACACCATGTACACCATGAAGTCCATGTAAGATTTCGTGTTGCCTTTTTTGGTATATTTCCATGGCCGGACCTATACCAAATGGTAATCTAAGCCATCGGTATCTTCCGTATGGAGTCCAGAATGTTGTCATTTTGCTGATGTTCTCATTCAAGACTAGTTGCCAAAAACCATTCTTAGCATCAAGGGTTGTAAATATTTTTGCTTGGTGCAATTCTGGCAATATTTCTTCTATTTTTGGAACTTGGTAGTCTACGCTCTTGATTGCTTTGTTTAGATCTGACGGATCTAAACATATTCTTATTTTGTTATTGCGATTGACTATTAAAATATTGCTTACCCAGTATGTGTGCTCATCTACTTTGACAATTATTTCTTGCTTTTCTAGTTCTTTAATTTTTTCCAAAAGTGGTTGTCTCAGTTTTATAGGTATTCTTCTCGGCTGTTGTATTATTGTATGATGTTCCGAATCGACTTCTAGATTGACTGTGCCTTCTATTTTTCCAATACCTTCAAATATATTTTTATATTTATTTATTATTCGCATTGATGATTCCGTAGATTTTTTCTTGCACATTTTTATTAGGTTTAAGTCTATGCTAGTTTTGGCTGTTATTATTGGCATAGTATTAATGTCTACCAGTATTATTTTAATTACACAGCTTGAGTTTTTGTAATTACAATTTAATTTGGCTTCCCCCATTGGAATTATTCTGTTATTGCCGAATGATTTTAAAATAATTTGAGATTTGTTGATGTCGTTCGTATGACCAATTATGTTTTTGTAATCGTTGATATTCATTACATTACACGATGCTCCAGTATCAATTTGACATAATAATTTTGTTGATTTGAGTGTATCGGGTGAGAATAGTAATTCTCTTTTAATTGATTCAAAGTTTTCTTTAAGTTTTAAGTTTTCTTTAAGTTTCTTTAAGTTGATTCAAAATTTTCTGTCTAACCGATACATCTCGGTATCTATAGATGGCTTTTCTTCTGAGTCTAAATTAATAACCGCTGGTGTACCCCAAGGCTCAGTTTTATCTCCCACTTTATTTTTACCCCAATAAATAGTTTTGCAGATGATAGCACAAGTCATTTGTCCCCTTATCTTCAAAGGGTAAAATGCATGAACGAATAAATCCCGCGCGGAGAGACGCTGCCATAAATGTAAACGAGGACCTAAAAAAAGTAGCCGAATGGGGTGACAAAAATTTGGTCAATTTTAATTCCACCAAAACACAGTTGTTGATCGTTTCCAGATCAAAGACTGAGTTTCCCAACGATATTTCAATTAGTATGTGTGACGACCAAATAGACGAGTGTGAAAGTGTTCGTTTATTGGGAATCACAATATCCAATGACTTCCTCTGGAACGATCATATAATGGCCATGGCAAAGAGCGCGTAAAGAAAACTCGGCCTGCTCAATAGATGTAAAAAATATTTTACTTCGCATCAATTACTCCACATTTATAAGTCCTATATTCGTCGCTGTATTGTTGTCGAGTTTAGGGCGCTGCATCTGTTACTATTCTAGCTCTTTTGGACTCTGTTCAAAAGCGTGCTATACGAATCGTTGGTGATCGAAATTTAACACTAGATCTTGATTCCCTACAACATCGTCGCACTGTTGCTGACTTCGTTGTTTTTTATAAATATCGTCACCAGCAGTGCTCAGATGAAATCAGGTCCATAATGCCTCAGACTTATGTTTTTCCCCGTTTTACTCGTCAATCGGTTTGTGCGGGCGGTCGGACTGTCGAGATTACTCACTGTCATAGTAATAGAATGCAAAGGGATTTCTTTGTGCGTACATCGTGCAAATGGAATGCTTTGCCCGAATCAATAGTCTCGAGTGCCTTCAATCCACAAAGATTTAAAAGAAGCGTCCACCTATACTTCAAGACGCATGTTGTTGTGGGACCTGGGTCTTAAAAGTATCTATGTGTTGTTGTGACACATTTTGTAATTCCTACTACACAACACTTTTTATTAAAAAAAAAAAAATTTCTTCATTACAAAATTTCTTCATTAACATCTAGTCATAGAATATTTTCTTCATTTTCGGTAGTGATGACATTTATCGATATTTGTTTTCCTACAGCATTTGAATTCAAAATGATTGTGAATGCCACATTTCTTACAAATGTGTTTCCAAGCTGGACAATTTTTAATTTTGTGAGTGTTGCCACATCTATAGCAATTTTCAATTGTTTTCTTTTCATTAACTTTGTTATTATTATGATTATTTGATCTGTTATTTCGAAACGATACGCTATTTCGATTTACGTTATATCCCCTTAATTTGTTATAGTTATTTTTAAATGTTTTTATCTTATTAATTTCTTCAGAATTTTCTAATTTTTTAATTTGTATTTCAGTTTGTTCACTCACCTTGCAAATATTAATGGCTTCTTGCGTTTTTCATCTTCCCATAACCGTTGTCTTAATTTTATATTATTGATAGACACTACTATTCTGTCTAATAAAAATTCATCTTCCATTTTCTTGTATTGATAATTTTTTACTCTTTCGCGCAATCTATTTATATATTGATCTATTGTTTCATTATCATGCTGGAATGTTGAATTAAAGATGGCTCGTTCATATCTTTTGTTTATTTTTGGAATTAGGTTTTCCTCAATTTTTTTTAGAACTGTATCTGCATTTTTCTGTTCTTCATCAGATATATTCAGATTAAGGTACACTTTCAAACATTCTTCTCCTATTGCTGAAAGTAGAATACTGATTTTTTCTTCTTCTGTTGCGTATTTGATGGAATTGGCAATTAGATAATTTGACCATTGATCTTTAAAGAATTTCATATTTTTTTTTACATCACCTGATTTCAAATCAATTGGTTTTGGAAGTGGAATATGTATTTTTTTTTTTTTTTTAATACAATGTGTTGTGTAGTAGGAATTACAATATGTGTCACAATAACACATAAAAACCTTTTAAGACCAAGATCCCACAACAACATACGTTCAAAGGTGTTGATGGACGTAAATCTTTCTTTTTTTTGTTTTTTTTTTATATTTTTTGTTAAAGAATGGATAATTAAACAAAAACTCCTATCACTGACAAAGTATGACATAGGCCAATACTTTATGATAGAATAGAGAAAATAAAAGTAAATTAAAAGGTAAATAGCAAATTTTTACAAAAATTTGCTGAAACAAAACAAAAATGTGTTGCCAATAATCCAGTCGTTTGCATATTTCTTGATCCTGCGACACACAGTTTTTCTTAATGATTGAAGCCCACACAGTTATATGAAGGCTCGTTTCTTCAAGAAAGCAATAGCGTCTCATCATCAAGGATTATTTCACAGCTAAGATTGAAGGTGCTACCGTTGACTGAATACAGCTCATCCGCCACCACCCCTAAGATGTCACCTTGGCTAGTGATATCTCACTGCTATTGCCAGTGGTTTGTGATATCTCACGTTAACTCGTATGTCAATAGCAGGGACTGGAGTACGCGGGGTTGTCACACCCGTAGATTAAAAATAAAAAAAAATAAAAAAACAATAAAAACTGATCCCTCCATGCGGGAAATTGACGGTCTATAGTTATTTCTGTTTTCGTCTTGTTTTATTTGATCCAATTGTTGTTTTAGTTGCATCCACTAAATTGGATTGTTGTAATTCCTTTATTTTCTTTTCCAATTTTTCAACTTTTTCTTCCATTTTGATTTGTTTCTTGCACGTGTATTATAAGTCAGCAAAATTTCGTTGATTTATATTGTTATTTTCGATTATTATCAACTATTGATTTGTATTATGTAGCTATATTTGTTTATTATCAATTCAATTATTATTTCTTTTATTTTTATTGGTGATTTATTGATTATTTTTTGATTTTGTTTTGAGAACACCTGACACCATGTTGTTTTGAAAGACACGTATGGGAAAGAAGTGTCTAGGATTTATTCATCTATCTGTCATTGACATTTATACACTGTTAAGTGTTTACATTTTATATAATGAAGTTGATTACATATAACAAAAATATACTAATTTTCTTAAATTTGTATCTATATTAAGATATCGACTGTAATTTTATATCATTACAGGACAGTTCAGCTGATGAATCTAATAATAAAATAGAGAAAGTTGAAAACGATTCGATAAACAATATCCAAATCAAACATGAATATGTCACAACTGAGAAAAATGATACAGTGCAGGAAAGCACAATCGAAAATGTATAAGATCCTATCAATCTTATGTTATCAACAATCGATTATTTTTATTTAATTACTTTACAGAACAATTCAGCTACTATAACCAGAAGCACAACAAAGGACGTTGAGGTCGACTCAATTCACAATATCCAAATCAAACGTGAAAATGTTTCAGCCGAGAAAAACGATGCAGCACAAGCACAAGAGGACATAGCCGAAATGATAACATTGCAACAAAATCAGGTAAACTAGTCTACAGCTAACTCTAGTAACTACAGCTAACGTAAACTAGTCTACGACGCAAATCTAAAAATAATATAATGTTATGAAAATCATCAGATCAAAATACAACTTTTTTTAATGAAGAATGTATTGTAATCGGAATTATAATATGCATCACAAGTCACAAAACACATAGAAACTTGTTAAGACCTAGATCCCACAACAACATACGTTCTAAGGTTTTGGTGGACGCCTTTTTTTTTAAATATTCGGGAATTGAAGTCACTCAGACTATTGATTCGGGTAAAGTATTCCATTTGTACGATGGTACGATCGACAAAGAACTCCCTTTGCATTTTGTCATTATGACAGTGCACGATCTCAACAGTTTGGCTGTATGCACAAACCTATTGACGAGTATATAATATTTGAAATAATAAAACAAATTTCGAAGTGACTAAAACGAAATATTCTTTATATTTATATGCATATATAAAAGTCGGACAAGTGCGAATAATACTCGCTCGCTAAGGGTTTTGTGAAAATAAAAGAACAGAAATTGAAAAAAAAACTAGAACCGAATAAGTTCAACAAATATAAATTCAATGATACTATCATTAGGAGAACATTTAAGAATTTTAGCACTAATAGATTTACTAACATAAACAGCAACACCACCAGCTCTTGACCTGCTATCATTGCGAATAATTTTAAAATTTGCTATACTATAGTGTGAGGCAGGAGTATGCTTTTTAAGCCACGTTTCACTTACACCAATAGCATGAAAACCAGAATTCTTAACAAGATGTCTAAATTCATCTATCGTACTAGGATTCGATTGGGCATTTAAATGTCCTATGTTTAACATAAATTTAGACTTAGACAGTTTTTTATTAATAAGGTCAAGTTTAGATAGACTGCTCTGAGAAATTCCATTAGCCGCCATCATAATAGTATAAACAACGTAGTTCACAATCCAAGATAATCTGTAAAAAAAAAGAAAAACATAATGTTAATATTAAACATAAAGAAACCGTACAGCAAAACACTAAACAAAATTAAAACAATATCAATAACGTAATAAAAATAATAAACCACAAAACGTTCCTTAAACTCATAAACATTAAACCTAATATATCTCCAAACCAAACAGAGAGTTGATACCAATTTTAGTTTTATTAAAAAACTACATATGTTAATAACATAATTATAAACAGATTTATAAACATATGTCTTTCTGTTATGAATGTGTTGATGATGATGATGCTGACTGATGCTGATTTGAGTGATACGTAATAACGTCATGAAGGTCTTCAATGCACTTAATTTGAATGTTATTATGAGGTGTTTTAATAGAAATTTTATCATTACGTACATAGATAGACAGAAATATATTTTTGTATATTTTTTTAAAACTTAAGCTTGAAAAAGTAAATAACTTGCATTTTTAGTAAGGTGTTCGTTGATAAATATCCGTTCATTGAGATCAGATAGCCCGATGTCCAAGAGACTAATATGACGAAATTTATAGTAGTTATTAAGAAGTTCATCTTTTAAAGTGGCGTCCTTTAATGTTACAAGAAGTGGTTGACAGCCAGATTTTTAATATCAGGTAACCTTAAGATCTTTTGGATGCTCGACGTTAGATTAGTTCCAAGTTTGTTTCCAATCCTGGTTAATATTTCGTGATCCGAAACGTATAATAGGGAGTTAAGTAATGACTAAATTACAAACCCGTTCATATCTCTCCATACGCTCAAACTTTGGATCAAAAACTGCCAGACGTTTATCAATATGTTTTATATTATTAAAATTATCAGCTATTGCTCAAGTGTTTTCTGTGATAGCAGAAGTGTTCGAAGCAACATTGGAAAGAATAGTATTCATGCAGTTTTTCAGCTCAGTCACATCCACCGTAACGACATTTAATTTATTTATAGTGTCAACAATAATACTATTTAAATGATTGAATTTAGAGTTAATGGTATTCGTTAGCTCAGCAATTTTTGTTGTAAAGATATCAATCTTACCAGACAGCACCTCTATGCTTAAAGCACCCGATTCATCGTCTTTGACACTTGACTGCTTCAGAGAGCCAGCAGAGCCAATTTTTTGACTCCTAGTTTTTGGAGATCCCCCTTCATTTTTGTCAAGTGATTTAACAGACATGGTAGCTGTCAAACTGCAGTTACTATTGACACCACAAAATATATAAATTGTTTCACAGTACCTATCACAGCACAAACTAAAGTCCTAAACAAAGTTCAAATATATAACAGTATTATGTTAATTTAATATATAACAGTATTATGTTCAAACGTTAAAGATTGACTTCAATAATTTCAACATTTATCACAAATAAAATTGAAAAAAAATAAAATCGACTTTATGGATTAATGCAATTAAACTAATTAATTGTAAATAAAATTGAAAGAAAAATAAAATTGACTACACTGATTGAATTGAATGCACGATGCACAATGAGATATCACCGTATTGGCTTATTTAGACGATATAGTGATTATATTGGATACTTACCTAAATCATTTAAACGATTTAAATCGCGTTTTGAAATTTTGAAGATTTCATTTAAGAATCAATCGTGAAAAATGTAATATTTTTCGTGACGTGACTCGTCCAATAAGCCAAATCAGGGGAAAGTTTCAATTTTTGAACGACGTGAACCACAAAACATAAAGGAAGTAAAACCCTCCTTACAAACATATAGTTGGTACAGAAAGTTTGTACCAAATTTCTCAGAAATTTTAAAACCACTTAGTGTACAATTTGTCATGGAAATACTATCACCAGACAGCTTTTAATAAATTAAAAGCGGCAATAGTAAGTTTTCATGTCCTACAGCAGATCGATGAAAATCCATGTTACGCACCGACGTGAGCCAATAATGTCAAGCAATTTTGTAATTCATTCAATCAAAATTGGTAAGAAAAAAGAAAAGTCACAAAACTTATCCCCGGCATCAGATTGGTGTTCAACATGTAACAATAGCGAAATACAAATAATGCACTGAAATAGTAGTTTGTGCTACAAGTTTTGAAATGAAGATTTTTTCAGCACTTTCGTATGCTGAAAAAAATTAATTTCAAAACGAGTTGCACACAACGTTTTCTGCACTTGAGTACCACAATAGACAAAAAATTAAAAAAAATTACCAAAAATCACTACAAAAAATTTACGCGAAGTATTGATCGATCAACAATGCCTTGACAATATGCAACTTGGATTATATGCAAGAAAAAAACGTCATTTGTTCTTGATTGTTCCCATACTACAAACGTGTTTTCATTTCGCGTGTATTTTATTGAGAAACTGCAAAAAATGAGCTCAGGGGAGGACTCCGATTTGGAAGGAGCAGCAGAAAGAGCTTTGCAAGGTTTATTGCCGGTAATATCCAAAGAAAAATACGAAAAAACGTATCGAGCGTTCAAACAATGGTGCAGTGAAAAAAAAAAATTAAAGTGATTGACGAAAATAAGTTGCTTGCTTATTTCGATACCGAGATGAAACAATTCCAATCGTCAACTACATGGAGCATTTACTCAATGTTAAAATTCACGTTG
The DNA here is from genome assembly GCA_963693315.1 of Diogma glabrata. NCBI lineage: Eukaryota > Metazoa > Arthropoda > Insecta > Diptera > Cylindrotomidae > Diogma > Diogma glabrata. The sequence goes on from OY856188.1 coordinate 115,838,028, forward strand.
AACGTGAAGGACAACATCGATATCTCAAAATTCAACAATTATTTTGCGAAGAAATCAAGAATCTTCACCATTGAAGAAATCTACAAATTCCTGAAGGACGCTCCCGACGATGTTTATTTGGCTACGAAGGTAAAATTTGCTGATAATTTTTTTGTTTCATTTTCCTAACCTCACAATTTTAAGGTGGCCCTTATTGTCGGTGTCTATGGTGCTTCTCGACGAAGCGAATTGTTGAATTTGAACGTAAAGGATGTCGAATACATGGACAATGGCATTAAAATTACCGTACCGAAAACGAAAACCAAAATCATTCGACAATTTGTCATCAACGAAGGAAGTCGGGACGTAAATTTGGTTGATATTTTCAAGATGTATTCAGGACTGCGTTCTCATGCGTTATCACCGACAAATTCTTTTTGGGTTTTCGTAAAGGCAAATGCATCAAACAGCCGATCGGCATTAACACGATTGGAGGCTATCCGAAAACAATTGCAATTTTCTTGAATCTTTCGTCACCGGGTGAGTACACTGGTTATTGCTTCCGTCTATCGTCTGCATCCTTGTTGGCAGATTCGGGTGTGAATTTAACTACAATTAAGCAACATGGTAATTGGGAGTCTGATAAGGTTACAGAAAAATACATTCAACATTCGCTCAACAATAAACGTAAAATTGCTGACAGCATCATGGGTTCGAAAATTGTTAGAGCTGATAACGTTTCAACGACCTCATCAACCACTGTTCAATCCAGTGAATCAATCATTAAAAATGGCAATGTTTCAGCCGGTACAACTGTTACAATAATTTCGAGTCAAACAAGCCGAACAAACAACCATCGATTCCTGGAGGATATTCATTCAATAACTTGCATAATTGCTCTTTCTACTTTGGTCAAAAGCAATGCTTTCATTCATTTCTACTTTATTAATAAAAATGTTTACCAACTCAAACGCACCGTTTCGTCTTTTAAATTGGCAGCAGTGCGGAAATGAAAAAGCAGTGCTGAAATGAAAAATCGGTGCGGAAATAACTCACTTTTCCGCACTCAAACGAGTTTCGATATATGTCGTACTGTGGTACTCGAGTGCAGAAAAATAAATATAATATTATGAAAACAAAACGCGTAACGTATAATTTAATAAAATACACTATTTCTTATATTTGTATCTATAATAAGTTATCGGCTGTAATTGTATACCATTACTTGACAGGACAATTCAGCTGATACATCTCCTAATGGACTAGAGGATGAAAAGGATTCGATAAACAATATCCAAATCAAACATGAAAATGTCACAACTGAGAAAAATAATGCAGTGCAACAAAACACAATCGAAAATGTATAAGATCCTAGCAATCTTTAGTTATTAACAAACGATTATTTTTATTCAATTACTTTACAGAACAACTCAGCTTCTGTAACCCAAAGTACAACAAAGGACGTTGAGGATGATTCAATTCACAATATCCAAATCAAACGTGAAAATGTTTCAGCCGAGAAAAACGATACAGTACAAGAGGACATAACCGAAACGACATTGAAACAAAATCAGGTAAACTAGTTTTATTAACACAATTCAAACTAACACTTTCTACAGCAACCTCTTGAGTCTTGACGCAATTCTATTAATAATTTAATCTTATGAAAATGACCAGAACAAAATACAACTTTTTTGTAATGAAAAATGTGTAATAGGTATTACAATATAGTTTATTATGTTTTTCTTTTTTCAAGCTTTTACTACAAGTGCTCGTTTGTTACACTTCAAAATGGGGTGGAACATATTTTAGTAGTTTGAACTGAAGTGCTTTGATTCTGTTCAGAGCTGTTAAACTGATTGGCCGCTCAACTCTTACTAATGAACTTGATTCCTTGCAGCTGCTGCTCAAGAAATGTTGCTGATCTGCCTATTTTTTATAAATACATTATAAATGAACGAACTTCCATTGAGATCAAATCAATTTTATCTGAACTAGCAAACCTATCACGTTACACCATAGCAAATGTTGTGGCCCATCTTTTTCATCTACGGTTCATATAAAAAAAGTGCAGAGCTGTCGCCTTTAATAATAATAATAATAATAATAATAATAATAATAATTCCCAACGACCAATTACCCCTCCCTTCCCGCACGCGGGGAGTCACCATCAACATTATTATTATTACTACAACTATGAATCATAGAAGATGGTGTAAAACAAAACATTAATACAATGAACAAGGACATGAAGGGAACAAGAAGTTGGGTCTACTTAGTACAAGCAGATTAAAAATCGGTCAAAACCTCAAACAGTTAAAAAGTAAATAAAAAATAAATAAAAATGGGAGTAAAATTAATTAAGGAAAACAACACAACTAACACAAAAAAGAAAGAAAAAACATATATAAACAATTAAAACATACACATGTGGGTCACATACATACACATATAAAACACAAAGATGTACATACACTTACTCACGTACTTACATACACACACATATAGATATACGTACCCATTCACATCCCAATACACACATGTTTATAAATATCGTTAAAAACTGGAAGAAAATTAGTCATTGGTAAGAGGGATAGAATAGAGGAGTACTTGTAGCGATGATTTACTCAAATTGTAGTCAAATGAGGGGAAATTACGATTAACTTCACGCAGCATCCTTGTAAAAGGCTCGTTCTGGCCGTATTTAGTTTTGTGGAGTGGTAATCTAAATGCGGGTATCGATCTTAAGTTACGTGGATTCAAGTTAAAATTTATCGTCTCAAGAAGGGCAGAGGAGTCGATTTCGCCAGTTAATACTTGGTGAATAAAGACAATGTCAGCAACAATACGTCGCTTTACAAGTGGTTGGAGTTTAATTAAATTTAAACGATCGACGTAGGGAGGCAAAATGAAATTGTCCATCCTTGGCAGACCTCGCAGAGCAAACCAGAGAAATCTGCGCTGCACGCTCTCAATTCTATCTATATGGATTTTGTGGTGTGGTGACCAAACTTGGCTGGCATATTCAAGCAATGGCCTTACAAAAGTCGTATAAAGAGTCTTTGTTACGTACGGATCGATGAATTCTTTTGACCACCGTTTGACGAATCCAAGCATAGAGTTAGCACGGTTAATTATGTTTGTGATGTGTATTCGAAAGTCCAGATTAACATCACATGTAACCCCAAGATCTCGGATGGACGTGACTCGATTAATGATGTCAGAATCAATAAAGTAGTTACGATGTGGGTAATTAGAGCGTTTGCGGGAGTAAGTAATGGACTGACATTTGCTCACATTTAATTCAAGATGATTTTTAGCATACCAAACGTGATCTTTTCAACAGATTCTTTCTAAAATAGGTTTGCCTTCATTGGTTTTTCCCGATAGTTCTTATCCTCAAAATTTTGAAGTCAATGTGCACAAACTTAATTTATTTAAACATAATCCTAATCCCTAATTAGCATGGTATATTCGGATAATCGGATAATCGGATAATTTATTATAGTTAACACTAAACATACCTAACTTTAAATTAAAAAAATAAATGCTATGCTGGGTTATTATTATAACGTTTTGATTTGACGTTTGTTGCTTGTTATCTTTTTGTCGTAGAATGAGTAAAACTTAAAAATAACTGAAAATAAAACTATAGTTCTTTAGAAACGGAACAAGTGCATAAATATGTAGTTCAGAACTAATTTTTCTATTATGCTTCTATCGAACATGATTTTGAGAAGAAATAATTTTTTTGTATTGAAAAAACAAGAGTTAGTTATGAACTAACTCTTGTTTTTTCAATCGAGAATGTTATAAGCAATTTATACACTTTAAATTTGATTTTAATTTTTGCCTCATCACAGTTTAGTTGATTCAAGAAACCCAACACTCAATCTAAATTATAAAGCAAAACTTAAAACATTTAATAAAATTTCTCTTATTTTACTATTTTTGTTTTTGTTCCATAGGATGACGCTATAACCACGCATACAAACACAAAGGCATATGCTTGTGAATTATGTAATAAAAAATGTATCAATTTATTTTACTTAAAATTACATATGAAAACTCATACAGAAAAAAATTTACATCGATGTTCTGAATGTTCGAAAACTTATATCAGTTTAAGCTATTTTAAGCGACATTTGCTAATGCAACAATGCAACTCAATAAGAGAAATAAACAAGAGAAACATACCAAAGGTAAGAATTTGTGAATTATGATTTTGTTAAAAAATGCATTTTTCCCCGATAAACATAAAATCGGGAAAATTACTCGGACTCGGGCATATTACTTTTTTAGAGATCTCACATCACAGCACCTTAAAACAAATATAAATAGCTTTTTTAACCTCGACATCTAGCTTAGGCAAGGCCGTTTTAGACTAATTTTAGACAAAATCGGTAGGATCTGTCGTTTACGAGATCTTCAATTATTGCAGGCCATCCTACTTTTATCCATAAAGCTTAACTTAGCGCGAAAATCAATTATCACCACTAAATTAACAAGATAAAGTTTTTACGCTAAAGTTATCGCGCTGTAATGGCCTCATGCTCGTTTCTAATGGTAAACAAGGTGTATTTTGAAAGGTATGAGCAAGCGACCTGTTTAATATCTACCATCTCCTTATAGACTTATTTACAAGTAGCATTGACGTCGATGCCAAGGTTGCCTTTGATTTAATGGGCGTCACAACACTGACGATATATTTTTGATCCAAATGTTTGGCTTTTTAAAATCAGAGAAAAGACTTCCAAGACTTTCAATTTTTTTTAGTAAAATTAGATAGTTTGATTTTTCGGAAAAAATTCTGAAGACGAAAACACCACGCGTTCTGTCCACGCCTAAGAACTGTTTCCTGGATAAAACTTCAACTTTTAGCTAAAAAATCAACAGCGACTTTTTGCACTTCTTTTAATCATTCGTTTGCGTGACTAGGCTGTTAAAAACGAATATACTGTTGGGTTTAATTGGGTTTAATTTACGTCTCATACTACCATCTTTGATATATGTCAGAAATTCAGAAGAAATATATTGCAACGCGAATCGCGATGCATAAGCTGATTTCACCACTGCTCTGGAAAAAAATGTTCTGGATAAAAAGAAAGCTAACATCCATCAAATACTTTTCGCGTAGTTCTAATTATAAAAATTATAAAAACATTCAAGAAAGCTGCAGTATCCTAACAAATATAAATTCTGTTGGACGAGAAAAACAAAAAAAAATTTTTACTGGAAGTGATAACCGGAAGTTGGAATGCAGAACTGTTACAAATCATACTCTTAGCATATGTACCAAGTTTAATCAAAATCAATTGTCAGGAACTGATGTTATTGAAATTTCAAATAAACAGGCGTTCGGGAGGCCCCACCACTTATTCCAATATCGTAGAAAAACTAATCAGTTCTTTGTCATTCGAATCTCCATCTTTTTCCAAAGTGTCATCAAAATTGCTTAATGTCTGTATGCTACCAACAAAATTAAAAAACAAAGTGAGAAAAGTCAGCAGTTGTATGGTCGACCGCCAGCAACTTTGATCGATGTGTCCCAAAAGTTAATCATTATCTTCTCACACTAATTGAAACCTTTTTCATAAGTTTCATCATAATCAATAAGTGTCATAAAGACACTGAAAAAAATTCAAAAAATTACAAAGAAAAATGGGTCCAAATCCTGGTTTTCCGATGTATGTTCTATAGCTAAAATCAACAAAATGTTGGCGTTTGACAAATACCAGAGTGATGAATCTCCCAGCAGTCGATCTCTTTATATCAGGGCTAGAAACAACTGTCATAGTATATTTAAAAAAGCTAAATTTCTTTTCAATTCTAATGCTAAGCGTAAAATTTTACAAGCCACAAAAGGCAGCCGATCGTAATGGAATTTTATCCGAGAGGTTGGCAATAACTTTATCAAATCTTCTATTCCACCATTAATGGATAACCAAGGAAACCGTGTAACGGACATCAAAGCGAAGGCAGATCTACTTGCGGCAAATTTTGCTGCTAACTCTGTTGTCGATGATTCTGGTATAAATCCGCCGTACATTCCACCTATTCAATCAACAATGAACAAAATTTACTTTCGTCCAAGAATTTTGCGGTCAACACTGCTTAATCTGGATCTTAGCAAATCTGCTGGTCCGGACGGTATACCACCTGTTGTACTAAAACGATGCGCGGATACCCTGGTTTATCCACTAATTAGTCTCTTTCATTTATCCCTAAGCGCGGGTGTTTATCAATGTTCATCAATGTGGAAACTGACTAATGTTCAACCAGTCCCGAAAAAAGGCAACAGTCTGACCCTTTAAATTATCGTCCCATTGCATTAACCTCGATACTTGCTAAAGTCATGGAAAAAATTATTAATTATAAACTAATGGCTTATCTCGAAAACAACAATCTTCTCCACGACCGCCAATATGGATTTCGTAAAACACGGTCTACTGGTGACATCATTTCAGTCCTCACGGAGAAATGGGGTAAAACAATTCATGACTTTGGTGAGTCCCATATTATTTCCCTTGACATATCCAAGGCGTTTGACAGAGTTTGGCATCGGGCTCTTAACAATAAATTAATTTCATTTGGAGTCTGTAAGACCTTGATCTGTTGGTTAGAAGATTTTTTATCCCAGAGATCTATCAGAGTAGTGCTGGATGGTGCCATTTCGGATAAATTTCCAATTCAAGCCGGTGTTCCCCAGGGTTTCGGTTCTATAACCAACCCTTTTGCTAATTTTTATCAACGATTTGTTATCTATCACCACAAACCCAGTATATAGCTTTGCCGACGACAGCACTATCTTCCATTCCTATTCTTTTAAAAAACAGACATCTAGTCTAACTACCGATTTCCATCGCAGAAAAATAGTTGAATCCTTGGATGTAGATCTTGAATTAATTCTGGATTGGGGTAAACGGAATCTTGTGACATTTAATGCTCTGAAGACGAAGTCGTGCGTTTTGTCCCATAAAACTTCGCTATATAGCTGTAATGCAACATTTTCCAGACAACTAATAATAAACTCGCCTACGCTTAAGTTGTTGGGTACTAACATCAATCACAAACTATGTTATGCTGTTAGGATGATGATTCTGGAAACCTTCACTTTCACTAGGATTATTCCGAGTAACCCAAACTAATATTTTGTAATATAGGTATATGAAACAATGAACTGACAATTTTAATTGTTTATTGATTCTTAATTGAAGTCTGATACAATACTAAATTTTTATATATATTTAAATGGTTTTTCATTAGATTGATTATGTAAATAAATGCCGTTGTAAATTCGTAATTGATTGTATGTGTGTAAGTATTTTACATAAATAAAGTGTTTAAAGTATTGTAAATTAATATATACATAAATCAATAAATCTAACCCGTCTACAATAATTCGTTTTAATAAATAGTGAACGTATTTTCTATTGTTGTTGTTACTTTCTTCATCCCTTCAAGGTTCTGAACATTCCGCCCGCCTTGAACCCTCGGCTTCAACAGCTATTGGTAATTTCGACAACTTATGTATAGGGCGTTCAAATGACCCTCCGGCTATTTTCACTGACACCACACGGACTAGTCCATCCTTTCCAGGGTAAGTCTTCTCAATCCTGCCAATATGCCATTTTGCTGGAGGTGAGTTTTCATCCTTGACCAAAACTAAATCTCCGATCATCAAATTTTTCTCTTCTTTCAACCACTTGTTGCAGCTTTGAAGGCTTGTTAGGTACTCAATGTGCCATCTCGACCAGAAGTGCTGGATTAGCTTCTGTGTCATTTGCCATCTCGTTAAATGCGACATCTTGACATCGACCAAACTTGGCTGAGGGATCATTGTGAGTGGTTGACCAATCAGGAAATGCGCTGGGGTGAGAAATTCTTCATCGGACGAGCTCGTACCGCAGATGGGACGTGAATTTAAGATAGCTTCAATCTGTGCAAGTAATGTGCTCATCTCTTCGTAAGTAAGAATAGACTCGCCAAGAACACGTCTTAAGTGAAACTTAGTCGACTTGACGGCTGCTTCCCATAACCCTCCAAAGTGCGGCGCTGCTGGAGGATTAAAAAACCATTGTATTTGCTCCCTTAAAAGAGATGAATAAATATGATTAGTGTTTTTATTTAACATTAGGAACCATTCTTTCATTTTGTTATTAGCTCCGATAAAATTGCTCCCATTGTCGCTATAGAACGCGCTGCACACCCCTCTTCTTGCACAAAATCGATGCACTGCAGCAAGAAGGGAATCGGTTGATGCATCATTAACCAACTCTATGTGTACGGCTTTGGTACTAAGGCACACAAAAATAGATATATAACCTTTATGTGCCTTATGTCGTCCCTTTGCTGGTTTAACAAGAATTGGGCCGGCATAATCAACACCAACCCTTAGAAATGGACGAGAGTATGTAACTCGTGCGCTAGGAAGGTTACCCATTCGTTGGTGACATAAGTTTTGGCTAAACCTGAAACATCTCATGCAGCTTCGTACTGTTCTTCTCGCCAAATCCTTACACCCTATGATCCAAAACCGTTGCCGCAATGTGCAGACCAGCAAAGTTTGTCCAGCATGCAAATTCCTTAAATGTTCATTTGTAGCAATTCGTTCAGCTAATTTGCTTTTACCAGAGAGAATTATGGGATGTTTCGTAGCCATAGAAACCTCAGCATTCTGAATACGCCCTCCAACACAAATAATGAGGTCATCATCAAGATAAGGCGAGAGTGATTTAATTTTGCTGGCTGAGCGGACGATCTTCTTTTTTTTCAGACATTGTATTTCTTCTGCAAAATCCATGCATTGATATTGTCGTATTAGATCCTTTTCAGCTTTTACGATTTCTTCAACAGTAAGAAGCATTGAGACATCCCGTTTGAACCGTTTTTGGCAGATCATAATAAATCGCCGTACATATGCCCAGACTCGTATAATCTTTGGATATGAAGACACCGCATTCACGAGTAGTGCTACGACAGAATCTTCGGTGGTAGTTTGGAAAACATGCACGACTAGTTTTCTCTCCTCAGCTCGCTCAACATCGTCTTTGATCTTTATAACAGCTTCAGCTGGCCATTGAGATTCATCATACTGCATCCACACAGGCCCATGCCACCACAAACGCGATCGCGATAAACTCGAAGGAACAACACCGCGCGACGCTAAATCGGCGGGATTATCACTAGATTTAACATGATGCCATTGGTTACCCTTAGAGTGCTGGAGGATGTTCGACACTCGATTTGCCACATAAGTTTTCCAACGTCGTGGTAATGATGAAATCCAATGCAGCACAATAGTAGAGTCGGTCCAATAGGTTATCGTAACATCATTCGTAGTAAGATACTTTTGTACATAAAGCATCAATTTAATCAAAAGATTGGCTCCACACAACTCCAGACGTGGGATTGAAAGTTGCTGAATGGGGGCAACCTTAGTTTTAGACATCAACAAATTCGTGATCCAGGCTCCGTTATGATAGGTTCTGGCATAAATCACTGCAGCATATGCCATTTCAGAGGCATCAGAGAACCCATGCAGCTCTATTCTGGACGTTGAGGTTGGTAACCATCTTGGTATTTCTATCTGGTCTACATTCAACATTTCATTTCGAAGGTTGCACCAACTGTTAACAAAGTCAGTTGGCAGACCATCATCCCAATTCAGATCATGTAACCAAAGTTTTTGGAACATTGTTTTAATAATGATGGTGCATGGTGCGAGCCAACCTAATGGGTCAAACAACCTAGACGCTTCTGATAAAAATCCTCGCTTTGTAAGAATTGGTGTTTCATCCATTGAACATTGAAATTTAAACTGATCAGCAGATGGATCCCATTGGATTCCCAAAACCTTTACACTGTGATCATCTAATAGACTAATGGTCTTTAATTCACGATCCTCTTCTGTGATATTTTCCAAAACCCTTGAAGAGTTCGAAGACCATTTTCTTAGGCTGAGACCTGCAGTTTTAAGACATTGAATGACGGCTTCTTGAAGTTTTGTTGCTTCTTCTATATCAGCAGCGCCAGTCATCAGATCGTCTACGTAGAAGTCTCGTCGTATAACTTCAGCGGCTTCTGGATAAATATCTTCATTGTCCTCAGCAACTTGTTGTAAAACACGAACTGCGAGAAATGGAGCACATGATGTACCATAAGTGACAGTTAAGAGTCGATAAGTCATCATTGGTGTTGATTGATCCTCGCGCCATACTATGCGTTGGTAATCAGTATCGTTCTTGTGAATTAATATCTGCCGATACATTTTCTCAATATCACAGGTAAAAACAAAGCGATGAAATCGAAATCGGAGTAAAACAGGAATAAGCCCCTGTTGAATCGTTGGCCCGACTGATAACCGGTCGTTTAAAGAAGTCCCATGAAGGCTCTTGGCTGACGCATCGAAAACTACGCGAAGCTTTTTCTTCATTCCCGAATTTTGGATGATTCCATGATGTGGTAGATAAAAGCGATGGCGATTGTTTCCATCTGCTTCATGTTCAGGAATTTTCTCCATGTGCCCGAGCCTTTCGTAATCGCGCATAAACTCCAAATACTGTGAATGAAAGTTCGGATCCTTCTGAAAACGTCTTTCCACTGATGTCATCCTCTTTACAGCTCTATCTTTAGATGCATCTAGATTTATAGCATCAGTTGTAAATGGAAGACGAACAATAAACCTTCCATCAGCAGCCCTAGAATAATTTTGTTTAAAATGTTCTTCACAGAACTCTTCTGCACTAGTTTGTGCATCAATACTAGAAACTTCTTCAATTTCCCAGAACTGCTTCAATAACTTGTCCACATCGTCTCCAATATGTAAATTAATGACGGATCTGGTTAATGCCTCTTGTTGAACAGATCCCGCCAATATCCACCCAAATATGGAGTTATGAGCAATTGCCAAGTCTTCAAATTTTAATTGTTCAGATTTCAAAACATTGAAGAATTGATCAATGCCTATCAACACGTCAATTTCTCCCGGTACGTTGAATTCAGGATCTGCCAGCGGCAACTCGTTAATTTGGCTCCAATTTGTTACATCAACTCTCCGCGAAGGTAGCTTTGAAGTTACCTTTGATATGACAAGTGCTTGCAGGTTGATCTTCTGAGTTGATTGGAGACGAGAGCTGATTTCAAGATCGACAATGCCTCTTGTTGTCGCTGCTGCATTGGATCCTAGACCTGTCACAACAATTCGTGCGTTCCTACGGCGCAACCTTAGTCTCTGAGCGCAGGACTCTGAAATAAAGGATCTCTGGGATCCTGAGTCCAATAAGGCACGACAAAGTTGTTGACTCCCCAAACTATCCTTGATATTCACCAGTGCGGTGGGTAACACAGCAATGCATTTATGAGAAATATGACCATTTTCAGAAATATTTAATGAAACACTACTTTCCCCATCTTCTTGTGACGTTGATTGTTGTTGGGGTTTTATGGGATCAGGTGTTTGTGGTTCAGCTAGATGAAGAAGATGATGGTGTCTTCGTTCGCAATCGTGACAGGCAGACCGCGATTTGCATCTGTATACCCGATGACCTTTCGATAGACAATTGAAACACCTCTGCATTTTCCCAACCAATTTTCGCCGATCTTCTACTGACATTTCCTTAAAGGCATTGCAACTACTTAGATGATGCGATGGGCCCTCACAAGCTTCGCATGAGTCTTGACTCTCAGCATGCATTGAACTAACACGTTCTGATGGTCGTTGATTTCTAGACCGCGATTTTATGGTGCAACTAAATGCTTTAAGACTATCTCTTCTTTTTTTTAAGAATGTGTAGAAGTCAGTGAGCGTTGGCTCGGATTTCTCAACTACTATGGAACTCCATAACTTTTGTGACTCGACATCTAATTTGCTCAATCCAATATTTATAATCCAATGATCTCTTGATTCAGCATATGAACCTAGAGCCTTAAGTCCTCGAGTAACTTCCTCATATGTTTGAACTAGTCGTTCAAAATTTGATTCATTTGCTTCTTTAATGTGTTGTTGATCAACGAATGTAGATATGTATGATTGGATAATCATAATTGGCTTGTCAAACGTCTCCTTCAACATCTGAAATGCCTGGATATAGTTTGCATCGGTTACCGAAAAATGCTTAATTGTACGTAAAGCATCCCCTTGCAACACACCTTTTAGAATCTGAAACTTTTGAGCTGCTGATACCGAAGAATTGTTATGAACAGCTTGTGTATAAAGGTCGTAGAATGATTGCCAATCAGCATAGCTTCCATCAAAGGTCGGAATCTTAAGTCGCGGTAGCTTTTCTATGGCAGATGTTGAAGCTAGCGTATTGTTTAATGTATCATTTGCAACGAGATTTGGTTGTTGATTTTGCATTTGGATATCCCGAATTTTCGCCTTGATTTTCGAATGTGCATGATAATAATATTCTTCGAATTCTGGCACACCAGATTCTTCCTTGTCATCAATAGCAAAAATGGCATCTTCTATTTTCACGAAATCTCCCATATACATCTCACAGCGTTCCGCACGCAACTCTAATTCTTCCAACGTAGCTTCATTGATTTTATTATTCACAAAATCCGTCAATCTAGTCATTTGACCCTTCAGCACACTACGTCTTTTCTTTAACCCATTCATTATTTAAAAAACGACACGTTATTGCAAACAAACAAAAAATATATAATATATAAAGTTTTACACAATTAAATGTATTACTATCACATATATTTACAACATTTAAAACACCACAGAACTTCTTTTTTAATTAACGCATAAATCACAATAATATTTATTTTAAATATTATAAATCGAAATCATCTAAATGTTCATTAATGTATTGAAAATAACAGAGCTAACAGTTTTGACTACCTTTGTCCCGCTACTTTTTTTTTCAAGAATTTTCGATTTCACAGATTTAGAAACATTATTTATCTTTAAAAACTTATAAGTTTAATTATTGTTCCTTATCGATCGAATTTATATAGTTTAGTATATAGTTTAAACAAAATAAATGTTATACTTATCGGTTTATCGTAGTACGAAATGTGGATGGCGGGCTTATTGAAATAGCGTGGCTTTCCTATTTATTTGTACAGTCTTCGGAAAATCCTTCTTGAACTCCAAAATTTCCTTGCTATCCGGCTCGAAGGACCATGTTATGCTGTTAGGATGATGATTCTGGAAACCTTCACTTTCACTAGGATTATTCCGAGTAACCCAAACTAATATTTTGTAATATAGGTATATGAAACAATGAACTGACAATTTTAATTGTTTATTGATTCTTAATTGAAGTCTGATACAATACTAAATTTTTATATATATTTAAATGGTTTTTCATTAGATTGATTATGTAAATAAATGCCGTTGTAAATTCGTAATTGATTGTATGTGTGTAAGTATTTTACATAAATAAAGTGTTTAAAGTATTGTAAATTAATATATACATAAATCAATAAATCTAACCCGTCTACAATAATTCGTTTTAATAAATAGTGAACGTATTTTCTATTGTTGTTGTTACTTTCTTCATCCCTTCAAGGTTCTGAACAAACTAAAATGGCATGATCATATTCTTTCCGTGGCAAAATTGGGATCCCAACGACTTGGCTTCTTACGTCGCTGTAAAAGCTTTTTCTCTCCATCTGAAATCGCTACAATCTATAAGGCATATATACGACCGATCCTTGAATTCGACTCCCATTTATGGGCTGCAGCACCAGAAACCTCTTTAGATTTTGTTGACAGAGTTCACAGACGTGCTTTGAAACTGATTGATGATCCAATGATAACATCGGGTATGGATTCTCTGCATCATAGAAGAGTGGTTGGAGCTCTTACACTATTCTACAGATACTACTACGGCCAATGCTCTAATGAAGTTAATGATTTAATACCACCATTGCGTAGATATCCACGAGCCACTAGACAATCGTTACATTCCCATACACATACCTTGGAGGTCCCATATGTGAGAACATCTAGCTATAATAACTCCTTCATTTCACGTTCCGTATACTGGTGGAATCGATTACCACAAAATGTTTTTCCCGCTACATACAATCCCCAAGCTTTTAAGTCAGCAGTACACCAACACTATCGCTTCAGTCCTATCCCAAGTTCTTAAAAAGTAACCTTTTAACTTTCCTTTCCTATCGTTAACACGTGCATAAAGCATTAGAGGTGTACAACCTAAGTGATTAACCGAACTATAAAAAAAAAAAAAAAAATGCTTACCGGAAGTGAAAACCCGGAAGTTGGGATGCAGAACTGTTGCGAACCGTACTAAATGCTTATGTACCAAGTTTCATCCAATTCGATTATCAGAAACAGATGTTATTGAGCTTTCAAAACAGGTACTCGGTGGGACTCCTACCATTTTGTTCAATATCGCTCAAAAACTAATAAGTTCCTTGCCATACTTATTTGCATCCTTTTCCAAAGGGTCATCAAAATTAATTACGAACGAATGTTGTATGCTCCCAACACATATAAAAAACAGTGAAAAAAACACCTGTTGTATGGTGGACCCCCAACCCTATTTCCAATGTACTCCAAAAGCTGATAACATCTTTGTCATGTTACTTGAAAGCTTTTACCAACGTTTCATGAAAATCGATCGGTAATTGTAGTCTACAGTAGGGATAAACATCTGAAAAAAACTTTTTAACCGGAACTGACACACCGCAAATTGGTATGCACAAATATTGGCAACAATACTTAAACCTTATATATTGTAATAAACTTCGTCCAGAATGGGTTAATTTAATTTACTCATAAATAACCAATACATTCTGCATAAATGTTTTCCACATTCAAACTATTGATTAAAAGGAGTTAACTAATACATTTTGCATAAATTAATGCAAATTTGAGTTCGCTAATCCAAATGTTTACATTTATGCAAGTATGAATGAAAATAGGTGTGGCCTATTCAAGATGTACGTACTACATAATATTGATTTCTAGAAAGTAAAGTGGATTAGAGAAGTATCTACTTATTTATTTTTGGATATAAATAAGCGAACAAAATACCAGATAGTCAGTTTTAATTTTGCAATTAAGTGTTTACAAATATTGGCAAGTATAAGGAATAATCGGGTGGTACTTGAGCCTGGGTACTAATAGTGAAAGAATTTGAACTTAATGGAATAGTAAATACAGATTTTACGATTCCGAATATCATTGATTCAAATTGTGGAAAAGCGGTAAAATTTATCGTACATAAATTGGAGACCCTAGAATTTATTGTAATTAAAATCGGAAGCTGCGGTAATTTGTTGACAAATAAAGTTTGAGATTTTGTTAACCAAAGATCCGTCTTTTTACTGTCGTATTTGCTCAATAATCGAAAAGAACCGACGCAGAGTCGTTACAATATCATTAATACTTAAACCTTGTATAATTAAAATAATTAAAATTCCCCAAAATGTTGTCTAATACGCAAGCGCATATTTGACAATAATTGACCAAGTGTGACTGACTGATTTAGCATTGATTGGAAGCAATCAATAATGACTATACACACGTGACTTAAACTGTTGACTATAAAATGACAGTTGAGAATTCAACTTAGGTAAATAGAGTGATCGTGAAGTTTCAACTTCAAAATATCATCGCATTGGTGGCGTAGTAGATAGAGTGTCTGCTAAAGGATTTCCACTCACTCTGGCACTGATGAGGTTACGAGTTCGAATTTCTACCGAAACACGTAAAAGAGAAAAACATATTTTTTTTCTGATTTATTTCCAACAATACCTTTGAATTCAAAAAAATTCAAATTATTTCTTCAGTTACTTGGGATTGATTAATGGCTCACAAAAGTCCCGAATACTTATATACCAATATACCATGTTTCAATACGATCGAAAACCGGGATTAGAAGTTAATGAAGATTTAAACTTAGAGGTGTTCGGGAGAACCCCGCCATTTTGTCCAATTTTGAAATGAATCCAGATCTTCCATTTTCAAGTGAACCTGGATCATTTGCCAAAGTTCCATCAAGATCCTATACAGGAATGTCGCGAACCCATCCAAAGACATACACCAAAATCTTTATTGGCTATTTAGATAGACCATCCTCTATCCAAAACAAAAGAAAAAACAAAATTTGGGGTCTGTGAGATTTTTTTTTCTCGATAGATTGCATTACTTCACACAATTTAAAATTGTGGTGAAGTAAAAATTACTATGAAACCATGGATCTGTAAATTTGCAAGAAACTTATAACAATTTATAAAATCTAAAACATGGTTTTACAATATACGAAATAATTACATATAAATAAACTTTTTCTTTCGCAGTTTGATTCCTCCAAAGCCACAAGAACATATGGAGCAGTCAAAAAATCATATGAATGTTTCGAGTGCAATAAAAAATTTATTAGATTCGAACATTTAAGGGATCATGAACAACTTCATGTAACAAACAACAACACGGTAAGATGTAAAACTATTTGTAAAATGTCACAATCCTTTTTATCCGATTTTTGAAATCAAGCAACAAACTATTTGACTTTAATAGTCACTTATTTAGTTTGGATATGTTTAACATTTATGAAACAATGGAAGCTTGTGTTTGGTACATTTTGTTTTGGTACATTTTTAAAGTTTATCATTTTTGACGCAAGTTTATTAACATAACACAAAAACTAATTTTTTGAGGAAAGTCGAGAACAACTTTAAACATTTAAAATGAAATATGAACAACTTACATTAAAAAAAGGAAAAAAAAATATTTAAACCTTTTTTAGACTTTTCTTAACGATGTAGGAAAAACATTTAATTAAAAACAAATAATTTTTCTTAAACTACTTAAATTTCAACCAATTGAAACTATTGCCAACTTAATGTTGAAACCGGTTAAATAAACAAAGAGGTGGAAACACCACAAATACTCCCTCCCCAGTGATAATGAAAAAATATAATAACCATGAAATTGGGACATGGAGGCGAATTCCAACGACGCAGATGATCATTAGAAAACTAAGCCAAACCCTCCTTTTCATCTTAAACTGGAAGTAAAGAATTTATAAAATTATTAAAACGCTTTTGAATTGAGTTCGAAAGGTTTTGCGGTATTTTAATTACCGGTAATTAACTCTTCCAGATTTTGAAATTTTAAGGTTAGGAATTGTGATGACAATGTAACCCGTTTTTTAATTTTATCTTTATCTTAGCGAACTGAATCAGTTTGATTCGTACCAGTTAACGATTGTTTCAGATGAGAAGTGGGTTCTAAAATTTGTTGATTCAAAATGGAATCAGAACGATCAGTTTTATTTTTGCTATTAAAATTGGAAGATGATCCAGCAGGAGTATGTTGATTTGCTTTAAAGAACTTGTTTGTTTATCGTTTAAATTCTCATGAAAATATGGTTTAACTAGATCAGTTGGTTGGCTTTTAAGTTGGTTTGTGTTGTTTCTAAAAGTTTAGTTTATTCATTATAAAAATTTTGTAGATTATTGCAGGGCTAATAATATTGTTTGATTGGCCAAACTGAAAAAGTGGTTTTGTCATACCACAATGAGGCTTACAAATAACGGAACAATCAATATGAATTATGAGTTAGCATGTTATAAATAACTATAGTAAAAGGAACAAATTTTTAAAAGCAAAGAAAAACAGTCCAAGCGGCAGGTATATCCGCTAGAAATAGGTAGATTTCGGGATCAGATTAAATAAAAAATTAAATAGAAACAGAGTTATACCAATAATTTATCAAACCAAACTGAATACATTAACAGAAACAACTTTATTAATGCAATTTCGGCAGTTTTGTTTAATTTGGTTAAAACTAATTAATAACATATTAAATCCGTTGGTGGATTAACGTTCTAACTTTTGTAAATGTGTGATCATATATATGATCATATATATGATATATATATGATATATTTATTGCCACTAAAAAATTTCCAAATTTTCCCAAATTTCAAAAAAAAATATTCCTTAATTCAAAAGAATAATGACTCAACCTTGTTTTGTTTTTATTTAAAGTTTTGAGAAAAAAAATAAAAACTCAAATAAATGAAACAGAAAAAAACAGAAAATTTATTTCATATTTCTTAAGGAATTTGATGTTGTAATTGTATGGCGTTAGAGTGCCATGCATTAGGTTAGTATAACGCTAATTACATTGGAACCTCTTATGTTAGAAAGCTGAAGAAATGAAAAGTGTATCTAAAAAAAAGTAGTAGTTTAAACAACATAAACTCAAAAATGATGAATGCATGGGCGTTAGCGTTTGTATTCGTTTCAACAGCCGCAGGGTCTCAACCTCTGGACTTGGAGAATTTTTTTTAAATTTTAGAAAAATTTATGTTGTATCTACGTGTGCATGCAAATGTGAGCTTGATCATTTTCATCTAGATCAAGAACAACAAAGTTTATTAAATTTTTAAAACAGCAGATTTTTCAGAACCCTAAACGCCAAGGTTGTCATCTGAAAAAAAATTATAAAAAAGGTTCAAATATTCAATATTTATAAATTTTATTTAAACATTACGATTTTACGATTACGATAAACGGCCGTTATAACGCCTTAGATTATTCGACTTTTAAGGCTCTTGTCGCTTAAATGATACCTCTATATGGCCGTTTCACGAACTTGTCCAAGAGATTATTTGCCGCAACATACACAGAAAATATTTTTGGTGTAGGTCAAAAATTGCGACCGTGAGAGTGCCGCTAAATTCCGTTATACTTCATATCGTTATACATATATAATGTTTTGTTTTTCAGTCTCCTCCAAAATGACGCACATTGCAAGAGGTAGATCTTTCTATGTAATCTACATAAAACTTGATCGATAAACAATCAACAGCCCTATACCAAATTATATAAATGAATCGCTAACTGCATAAAGGTGACAAGTCCATTTTTATCAATTTTCATTTTATTATTAATCTGCACTAGTCACATGTAAAAAAATATATCGTTTACTGCAGAAAAAAAACATCCGTCCGTCCGAACATATGAAAATAGCGCCATCTATATCTAGCTATATCTATTTTTAGAGTTTAAAACTTGCTAGGCTAGGGGTAGTAGTACTTACTCAGAGCCGGACTGGGCTTAATTACGTCCTAGGCAGGAATTTCATTTGACGCCCCTATCTCTTTCCTTACAAAAATCCAAAACTAATTTTTTTTTCATAATTTCTACGCCCTTCAAATAAAACGCTCTAGGCAAGCGCTTAATTTGCCTACCTCTTGTACTAGCTCTGAGTATTACAAATTACAATATACTAAACAAATAAATAGCTTTTATCATATAAATGGTACATTTTTCTTGTGTTTATTGTGGAAAGGATACATGTTCATGACTTTACCTATTAATTTTTAATTAGGTTGACATATTGATGTATACTATTAAAAATTAATACGAAAATTTCAAAATCATGTCTTTATTATTTCATTCAATATTTCGTTTTTTGTCTCTCCAGGAAAAGTTATAAAAATATCCTGCAAAGATCTAAAACAAAGTTCTCGCTCTCTTCACTGTCGCATCGATTTCTCAAAAACTGATTAAATCTGAAATTAAAAAATCAATGTTCATTATAATTTGTACGAATGTAGTTATCGTTGTACGTATCCGTTTTCTTATCAAAACGATTGTTCACCAAATGGAAACCGATGGAAAATTTTCTAAATAAAAGTAAAGCAAAATATTGGAAAATATTTTGCTTTACTTTTATTTGAATTTAACCCTATGAAATTCTCTAAAATGTAATGACATCATTCAATTTGACCAATCACATTTCAATTATAATAATAATAGAAAACCGACAGTTATTATCATTCTATAGGTCAATTATTATCAGTACGGAGAATTATCAGTTGTAATTTCCCAAGGGCGGTGATAATTCGAAATAATTTTTTGCAAAAATTTCGAAAGCAAGTATATTGATAAAAGCACGAGGCCGTAGGCCGAGAGCTATTATCAATACCATTTGCTTGAGGAATTTTCCAAAAAATTATGAGAATTTATCAACAAACGAGGGGAATTTGTTTAGAAAATTTTTTGCCATATTTCATCTTGATATTTTTTATGAATCATACGTTGGCCTACTGTGATATCAGTTAATTATTTCAAAATTAGGCTGATAATTTTTAATATCCCAGTAGTCCAGACGTATAACTATTTGTTATTAGTATAATTCAAATGTTATTGGTGAAATTAAATGATGTCATTACATTTTAGAGAATTTTATTGGATTAAATTAAAATTAGACAAAACATTTTCAGTAGTAATTTCCCAAGGGTGGTGATAATTCGAAATAATTTTTCGCGAAAATTTCGAAAGCAAGTACATATATTGATAATAGCACGAAGCCCTAGGCTTTTGATCAGAATAAAAGTGCGGAACCACTTAAAAAAACAGATATGGGCGTTTGGAAAAAGAGGGGGGCGGAGGAAAAGGTGCTATCATTGATCGAATGTCTGCAGGGTCCCAAAAGAGGGGGGGGAATAAAATACATAAGTTTAAAACAATATATCTTAAAATATCTAACCGACAAAATATCTAACAAAAACAAAAATCTATCAGATGAAGTTATGGTTGAGTAAGGGGGTGAGGAGAGTACTACTATAGATCGAAGATCTGCAGGATAACGTAGCTACATATAAATTAACCATCAAAATCAACAAAATCTGGAATTTTAAAAGATATTTTGATATTTTTGTATGAAATATTTTTTTTTTCAAATGCCTATTAGAAAAATAGGCCTGTTTGTCATAATATCTGTACCGATTTGCGGTGTTTCACTCCCTCCAGTAAACAATAGCTGCGTTCGATTTGACTGACGTAACTGAATCATCTGAAAAAGAATATGCAATTGTTGTTGTTTTTTCAGTTTATTCTGTTTTTCAGGCAAATCGAACGCACCCACCTAATATGCTTAGTACTTTATTCACACAATAAGCTAAAGTTTTGAAGCAATCTTCATGTACTATTAGTAGAATGTATGAAGAAGGGTGATTTTCAACAGAACTTGATTTTTGTCACTGTTTTATGTTTCTTGGGACTACATCAGTTTTGATGCCATATTGACAATAAATGTAGCTTTGTATAACAAGAAACTGAAACTTCGGAAGTTCCTAGCGTAGTCATTTAGGTCACATATTACTTATACTTCAATATCAATAAATATTTACATTTTACAGAAAAAAATCGTAGACGACGCAACACAAAAAAATAATGCAGTCGTTAAAATTAAGATTTTAAATGGAAATATTAAAACAAAGAAAATTGACACGTTGGCAACGACATTACCTAAAACAATAACAACTGTAAAAAATAAGGTAAACTATTGTTTTGTTGTTATTGTGCTACAAACAATACAATGAGATAAGAAATTACAAATTCTATCAAATGTATCTAATTCAACATTTCCAATAGATAATTATCTCCATAAATGCATGAAATTCGTTTTAATTCACCTACGTAATATCATATTTTTTTTACAGATAGAGACACTCTATTTCAACGAAGCTACTAACACATTTGATTTTAAAAGTGAAAGTGAAAATTCATTTCAATCTCATCTGCGAATTCTTAAAAAAGAAAATTTATTTGAATGTCCTCAGTGTTTTGAAAGTTTCAGCCTTGAAACAATATTCAAAAGACATATAATGGATCATGAAACGAAAAGACGACTACAGGTAAGCTTTTGTGAAAATGCTGCATAAACGTTGAAAATAATTTCTTTCAGTTAGTACCCTTGCTTTAACCATATTACTTATGGTTATGACTTATGTTTAAAAATATTTAATAGTTCGTTCTATTTTTAATGGGAAACAATTTGAATTTTGAAAAATGTGGGAAAGCAAACAGCTTAACGTCAGTAGTTAAAACTCTACTCTGGCATTGGAACTAGGACACCTTATCACACATAAACACTCGACCTTCAATGACCCAGATACTTGACCTAGACTTTAAACAGGAAATAAATAATAAACATGAGATAACCTTGATGAATAAGTCGATTTTTGTTCTGGAAAATGTTTCACTTGAACTAGATGATCGACCTGAAGACAGCAAATAGGAAATCACATGGTTGTAAAATTGGACAATTAGACATTGAAAAATATTTTAATGCTGAAAGTAGAGTTTACATATTTATAAACATGAAAACAACTTGTGGAATCATCATAAATATACATATTTTGATACTGAAAGTATTTCAAAATGGAAAGTGGTTTGTAT
The DNA here is from genome assembly GCA_963693315.1 of Diogma glabrata. Lineage (NCBI taxonomy): Eukaryota > Metazoa > Arthropoda > Insecta > Diptera > Cylindrotomidae > Diogma > Diogma glabrata. The sequence continues at coordinate 115,860,196 of OY856188.1, forward strand.
TTGTGTCTAGAGAAACGTGTTTACATGTTGTGCGTGGGCATTGAACCTTAGCATTGGTTCGAATGTCACTCCCAGCAATGTCGGATTTTTAACTGTAGGAAAGAGCACGTTGTCAATGCGGATGTTTAGTTTTGTCTTCACTTCCTTGGTCCAAGTGGTGAAAAGTGTGGTAGTGGATTTTTCTGACGATAGTATCAGCTTTCTGCTTCTAAACTATTCATTGAAGGAGTTAAGATATTTTTTCAACATTTCGGTGAGTTGTTCCAGATTGCTTCCTGTGGCAAGGACCGTACAGTCGTGAGCATACAATATGATGGTTATACCTTCTAGTGGAGTAGGTAAACTGCTTAGGTAGAGGTTGAAGAGTGATGGAGAGAGAACTCAACCTTGTGGTACCCCTTTTCTGAGTGTTCTCGTTTTAGATTTCGTATTTCTTAAATCTACGTATGTTTGGCGACCTCTTAAGTAGTTACACAACCAACGCTTTATTATGGCCGGCAAGTTGGTATTCAGGATGTCAGTAGTGTGGCGTGCGACACAGTGTCAAACGCTTTTGATAAATCTAGTGCGTCTAGGATTGTTCTTGCACATGGTTGTTTCTGGTTCAGACCATCACTGATTTGGTTTTGAATTTTGTGAAGAGCGGTGGTTGCGCTTTGTCCTTTCCGGAAGCCATGCTGGTGAGGAGCTAGGTAGCAAGTGCTAGACATCACTTGCTACCTAGCTCCTCACCAGCATGGCTCCGGAAAGGACATAGCACAACCACCGCTCTCCACAAAATTCAAATCCAAATCAGTGATGGTCTGAACCAGAAACAACCATGTGCAAGAACAATCCTAGTCGCACAACTAAATGACATCCTGAATACCAAATTGTCGGGCATAATAAAGCGTTGGTTGTGTAACTACTTAAGAGGTCGCCAAACATACGTGGATTTCAGAAATACGAAATCAAAAACGAGAACACTTAGAAAAGGGGTACCACAAGGTGGAGTTCTCTCTCAATCACTCTTCAACCTCCACCTAAGCGTTCCAAGAGTTGTCTTAGTCTACCTAGATGCCTAGACATCTTGACATCTGACACGCTATACAATTTTGCGCCATGATTTTGACATCTTTATTAATAGAAAGCCAAATAACGTGTTTAGTTAATAATTGAAAGTTTTAGCATCAGAATGCGAAAGACAATGAAATGCATCAAAAACACTTTAGCGAAATTACAAAGGAATATATGGTCTAAGTATAGCTGTTGATGTGTCACAATAGATCAGTCTACTTTCATTGAAAGCAACTGGAAAAATTGAGAACGTCAAATTTGTATTTCTTTGAAGAATATTTTTAAATTCCTCATCATTGGTCTGTGCACCCGCGATTGCAGCATAGTCAATTTTCTCTGGAAAGAGTATTTGATCTATGTGAGATAACCCGTCGGCTACGACATTGTCGACACCAGAAATATGCTAGATATCAGTGGTAAATTGCCCAATAAAATTCAGTTGACGAAATTAACGAGGTGATGATTGTTCCAAATCTTGTTTAACAGCAAAGATTAATGGTTTATGATCAGTGAATGTGTAAATTGACGACCTTTTAAGAAATACCGGAAATACTTAGCCCCTGAGTATGCCGCGAGTAATTCTCTATCATAAGCGCTGTATTTCATCTGAATGTCATTAAGACGAACAGAAAAGAATCTAAGTGGTTGCTATGTTCCTTCGACAAACTGCTGTACAACAGCCCGAATTGCTGTATCTGAAGCAGTCGAGCTGAACATAAAGGATGAGCTAATTATGTTGCATTGCACAATTTATCTTTACAATTAATAAAGCCTTGTATGGACTCAGGTGCCCATGTAACGGGAATCTTCCTATATCCTTTTAAGAAATTATTTAGTAAGTTTTAATTTGCCGGCAGTAGAAAACGTCGAAAGAAGTTAATCGTACCCAAAAATCTTTTAAATTGTTAAACTGTATTGGGGCGTTCAAAGTCTCCGGGATGCGTAACGTTAGTTCAGAAATTAAATGGCCTAAGAACTTAATTTCAGATTTTGCAAAAATGCATTTCTGAATTAATGATTTGGCTATTCTCAGAAAATCTCTGAAAAATCATTTGTAAATGTTTCACGTGCACCTCTAGAGATTTTGATGCAATTAAAACATCATCTAGTTCTAGATTCTAGATAAACGAGGCCGAAATTGAATCCGGATAATACGGAATGCATCAATCTTTGGAATGATTGAACAGCATTTCTCTTCCACGGTCATTTTGCAAAACTAAAAAGACCGAAAGGCGTAGATATTGCACTCTAAAAATTGTCTGCCGGATATATAGGAATTTGATAGTATGCCTGAACTGAATTGACGAAAAAACTTCGCATCCCTCCCACTGATGCGAAAAATCTTGGAGGTGAGGAATTGGATATTGATCAGGAACAGTAATTCTGTTTAATGCTCGGTAATCACCACATAGAAGCCATTCACCGTTTTTTTTCTTTACCAGATATAATGGACTGGACCAAGCGCTATTACTGGGTCTACATATGCCCAGTTGTACCATCTTTTCAAATTCATCTTTGGCTATAAGTAATTTGTCAGCAGTCAAATGCCGAGTCTTACAAGATATTGGTACTCCTACTGTTTTCAACTTGTGGGCTACGCTATGTTTTGTAATACCAGATGCTATGTTCGGACTGGTAACCTCTGGAAACTTAATAAAAATTAGTATAGTATAGGTTTCAAAGAAACTTGCTTTGACGATACCCTTGCAGCTTCAGTCAATGATAAAGAATATAAGGTTGCCAATATCTCTTAAGTAGGTTATCTCAGGGTTCTCAAAATTTGGGTTTATTATTTGTTTTTTGGTCTACAGTAATAAAATATGAAAACCATTAGTTTCAAAGATGCTCTTATTTCGAAGATACCCTTGCAGCTTCAGTCAATGTTAAAGAATATAACCCAAGTAGCAAAAATAGTGATTATCAGTACTTAAAGAAGGAGTTAAGAAGACTTAATCGAGGCAACGCGCCTTCTTAAAGAAGGATTTAAGTATAAATTAAGTACAAAAAGGCCTATGTGGGCGGTCCGATAGAACGAATTAAGAAGCGTATTTCTATCTTATTTCCTTCTTAAATAGGTATGTGATTTTTAACTCCTACTAAAGTCCTTCTTAACTCCTTCTTAACTCCAGCTTAACTCTTTCTTAAATCGGTATGTCATTTTTTTGTTATACTATCAAAGTCAAAGAGTGACACAGATATTTCTATCTCTTTTTTTCTTTATTGAATTAATTTAAATTAAAGATAATGACAATAATGAAATGAAACAAAAAAAATATGTTGTGTGCTGTTTAAAAATTTTATGAAGAGAAGCTGAGAAGATAATAAAAATATATTATATTTTGAAATATATGAAATATAACCTGTTTGAAAATCGGTTTTAAGATAACATTAACCCAATATCTTCAAACGGAACGAGTTTTATGATGAAATGGGGTCTTCTAACCCCTTCAAAACTCACGCGCCTTTATAATTTCTCTAATTTATTTAAATTGTTGAAAATATATCAAAATTCAATGCGCCTAAAACTTTATTTAAAATTTTTTGTTGATCAGAACTTGAACATATTCATGCTCACATCGTTGTTAGCTATCTAAATATAAGTTGAAATAAAAAATTGGAGCAGTATTTATTATTTATATTTTTAACAAAAATTTTTCAAATTGTATTTTAAAAATTTTGTATAAAAATATGGCGGAATCTTGTTCATTATCAAGTATATGATGATTTCTCAAATTAAGTACAAATATCTTCTTAATTTAGTATGACACAATACCAAAATAGTTGAAATCCCTTCTTAATTCGGGTGAAAAACCAAGAACGAATTTATACTATTTTGGGTATGATCATTAGTTTTCAATTGTACACTGGAAAAAAAAGTTGGTTCAATCTATAATATTAGTTCAATCAAATTATTTTTGTAGCATCATCTAAAATTAAGGACAACATACAAAACATTTGTCTAACGGTAAAACGTTTTGTCAATCGTACTAAATTTTAGATAGTGCTACAAAGTTTATTTTGCTGAACTAATAATGAAGAATATGCCAATGTGTTTTTTTAGTGTACATTACTGCAAAAATACGGTATGTGACATACCAATTTAAGTAGAAATTTGTACTATTTCGAGTATTGAAATACCGATTTAAGTACATACAATGTTTACTTTTTTCTGTACCTGACAGTTATGAATAATTCGATTGGATTTGTTTAAATTTTACTTAAATTTAGGATAGTTTAGTTATTTGGTTAGTTTGGCTGATTTGAAATATATTGCAGAAGAAATACTAGAATTGACTGCCAGAGTATCCCTTGTTTGAATCGACTCAACATCGCTCATGGTATCAGATGTAACCAAACTAGGCTCTACATAATTTCGTTTTAACTGCTGATTAAATATTTCTTGAATTTTCATATACTTTGATCTCTTATAATAACCGGCTCGTTTCTTTTTTCTCCATAAATTTAATAAACTATTTTGTTCCATTTTAACAAAACACGTATAGTAATCATAAGATATAAACGTAACAAACAAACAATAAAAACTGTCAAATGTTGACACGTATACAAAGAAAGCATAAAATATCATACCAATTTAAGTAAAAAATTCGAAGTATTAAAGCCGGATTATCATACCGATTTACAACTTCAAATATACATACCAAATTAAGAAGCCTTTAAGAATTCTTTACTCGAGCTCGTACATTCCAATTTAATCTTTCTATATGAATACCAATTTAAGAGGCCTTTAAGAATGCTTAAAAAGAGATGTTACATACCGATTTAAAACCCAGGTGACCATAGCATTTTAAGAAAGATTTAAGAAGCATTAAAGTAACAAACATTCAACATACCAAAAAAAGAATGAATTAAGTTGCAATAAAGAAATGACATCCCAAAGCAATACCAATTTTTGCTACTTGGGAAGGTTGCAAATATCCAGTGGCGAAGCGTCGGTATAGACACACTAGACAGTGTCTATCCAAACATAATATAAATATGAAACTTTGTTTTCATATTGTTCGCATAATGTCGACTTAATACTATTTTGTCAAACGTTTAAAGAAAATCATTAAGTTTTAATACAATAATTAAAACAAAAACAATTCAGCTGTGTTCCTGAAACTTTGATACAAACGTTTCCCCGTTTCATACAAACAAACAAAAATGTTTTTCTCATAGTAGACGTTTCAAATTATGACTACCGTAATAATCAATAGTAAGTATAGAAACTTAGTAAAAAACGAGTCGTTGAGAACTAAAAACTATTACTATTTTAAGGCAACTGTAAATTTAAATTTGAACTGTTTTAGTCTTTTAGCACCAGTTTAGAAATATCCTTGATAATGTTAGCATAGCTAACGAAATTAATTGGTAAATAAAAAACTCATATAGATATTAAAAAAGTGTGTTTTAAACTCAAAACCTAAAATATTTTATATATAATATCTAGTAAAAACAACTTACTTTTTACGTTTTTTAAAAAAAAACAATTGATTCGTAACGGTGGACTCATTTCTGAGGTATCACTGTATTTATAATTTTTTTTCTCTTTATGAAAAAAAAACTCCAAATCAGAGAAAAATCAAACAAAGGGAGAAAAAACCACATTTTTTTTCGATCTCACTCAAGCTAATAAAATTAAAATTAAAATTTTCTCTTTTTAAAAAGATTGCATTCCATTTTTGGTCGGCTTGCAAATTAGTAGTCAAAAGTTGAAACAAATAAGCTTGAAAAATGTTATTTAAAATAGTTTTGCAAACCATTAAAATTATGTGGTAACAGTAATAAATAGTTTAATAAACAAATGTTTTATTTTTATCATATCAAACAAAAATATATTGTTGTTTAATTACTGTCAAAATCAAAATGGTTTAAATGTTTGAGTTTTATTTAAAAAACCAATAGTGAATGAATTGAATAGAAAACGAAAAAATATAATTTGGAAATTAAAATCCTTTTAACCACAAATAGTGAATGTTTATATACTTTGAATATATTAAATTAAAATGTTGGAAAATCTACGCATAAATTATTTCTAATAAAATTGAAGTCAAGCTGTATATTAAGTTAAACTTACTAAAAGCAATAAATGTTGGAAAACCTACGCATAAATTATTCCTAACTAACTTGGAGTTAAGCTGTATAAAGTAATGTAAGAGAAATGGAGGCATTTAGAGGAAACCATTGAAGTAGGAGACATGGCTGATCATCATTCTATAACAAATTTATACAAGTTAGTTCTTTTAGTTTATTACAATTAGTATTATATTCTTTCTTTATTTTTATAATCATTCTTGCATAAAATGTTAGAGTAAACCTCTAACAACGATAAGAGATTCCTAAATTTAGCGATTCGTGCTGGAGGCAACTGTCATTCCGTGTATCTTAACTTATTTTAATGTTCATTATAAAGGTCCAAGCCACCCAAAGTGGCAAATATAATATCTGGCTCCGAATCAGGGCCAATATACCAGATTTAAAATTTGCAAACAAACAAACCTTGTCAGATACGGAAATGTAAAATGTATCAACATAGTACTTTAACAAGAACTGTTGGTTCGACAAGTTTTGTTGCTTGGGGTTTAAGATGTCATACACTATCAGGCTTACGAGCAGTCGCATGGAGCAAAAGAACCCAGGCTAATGCTGGAAAGTCTAAGTTGCAAAAGATGCAGAGGCTAGCCTGTATCTTCATCACAGTGGCAATGAGAATATGTCTAACCGCTTTAATGGAGATTCTGTTTGGACTTGTTCCACTCCCTTGCATATACGGAAACCGTACTGAGATTTAGTATGTAGGGTATGAGAAAGGGCAAGATCGTCGAGTCTAAATATCGAGGAAGTCTTTCAAGGGAGAATTCTTTGCTTGAGTTTCCTAAAAACGGAATGATTAAGCAGTTCAACTTCGATAGGAAATATACATCGCAGATGTGTAAAAAAGCAGAGTGGAGCAGTGAATCCACTACGTACCAGCTGAGTAACGATGATATCAAATGGTACGCGGATAGACAGAAGCCGTGGTGGGTGTAGGAGTATTTGGACCAAAATCCAAGTATTTGAGCCCATAGGCACCTACACAAGCGTCTTCTAGGCTGAAATATTTTCTATCGAAAGGTGCGCAAACTTAAGTTTAGGAATGAAATATAAGAATAAGAAAATTGCCATCTTGTTGGACAGCCAAGCGGCACTTAATGCGTTGTGCTCTTCAACATCACATCCAAAATTGTTGGATACTGTGTGAACAAGCTAAATAAGCTTGGGAATAATTACATTTGATCGTAACTCACAACCAGGAATTGTTCTAAATTAAATCCCGCTATCTAAAATTAAAGTCAAGGGAAGAAAATAATTATGGTTTTTTTTAAATAAAAAGTGTTGTGTAATAGTGTTTATAATATGTGTCACAACAACACATAAATACCTTTTAAGACCTAGGTCCCACAAAAACTGGCGTTCTAAGGTGTTGATTAACGCTTTTTTTAAACCTCTTAGTCTCAGGTGGTTGAAGCCACCTGAGACTAAGGGTTCCGGCAAACTATTCTATTTGTATGCAGTTCGGACAAAGAAGTCTTTCTGCGATCTGCCAGTATGACAGCGCGGGATCTCGACCGTTTCACTGGTTGCGGTAGCCGATTGCCGAGTGGAACGGGGGTAAGAATAAGTTTGAGGCGTGATGCCGCTGATTTCATCTGAGCATTGTTGATGACGATATTTGTAAAAAACAACGAGGTCAGCAACAGTGCGACGATGTTGTAGGGAATCAAGTTTAAGTCAAAGCTCGATCACCCACAATTCGTATAGCCCGCATTTGAACAGAGTCCAAGAGGACCAAGTTGGAAACAGAAGCAGCACCCCAATCTTGACAGCAGTACTCCATACAGGGGCGAATATAGGACTTATAAACATGGAGCAATTGGTATGGAGTGAAAATTTTTTTGCATCTATTTAGGAGGCCGAGTTTTTTAGACGCGCTTTTTGCCATCGCTATTACATGATCGTTCCAGAGTAGGTCATTTGAAACTGTGACACCCAATAAACGAATGTTTTTGCACACATACTGAATAAAATATCTTTGGGGAACTCGGTCTTTGATCTGGAAACAATCAACAGCTGTGTTTTGGCAGAGTTAAAATTGACCAGGTTTTGGGTCACCCCAATCGGCCACTTTTTTTAGGTCTTTATTCACGTTTATGGCAGCGTCTCTCCGGGCAGGATTAATTCGTTCGTTCATTTTACCTTTTGAAGGAAGGGGCTCGAACGACTTGTGAAGAGTACTATCATCTGCGAAACTATTTATTGGGTTGCTGGTGATTTTCAACAATTCGTTGATATAAATCAAAAATAGGGTTGAGGACAATACTGAGCCTTGAGGTACACCAGCGTTAATTAGTTTAGACTCAGAAGATAATCCATGGTTAATAGGTTTGTACCGTATTAATACAAACGTGTATAAATTATCTCTGGAATTTAGTTTTTTTTTTTTGTTTTATCGAAATAAAAATTCAAAAATAAAGATTAACACCTAAAACCATTTCTTCCTGTACAGAAAATTTAAATTTCATGTTTTTGAAATTTCGAACAAAACGTGTGTTCGTTCTCGTTTGGTAAATAACTCGTAATTTGAGATTATGCTTTTTCGTTTTCAAATTTTCAACTGTTTAGATAAAGAACGGTAACAATACTTCTGACGAGTTTGCAAAATGAAAAATATGTAAGAAATAATTCAAGTCCTTAGATGGATCAACAAGTTCCCTTCATAAACATATAAGATCTATTCACAAGATTGCAATTAAACCTGTAAAGAGATTGCCATCTCAAAGTATAGAAACAAAATTAAAAGCACCATAAGAAAAGCGCAGCAATTTACAAAATTCTACAAGAGAGACATCGATAAACAGCTTTCTTATCGTTCATGACAACACTTTACCCAACCTACTTTAGCCAACGATGGTTTACTATTTAATTTGCTCATGCAATTCATTTAGCATTGTTAGATGTCTTTTAAAACATATCTTAATCAGCCAGATAATGGCGGCAGTAACTATGATTCAGATAGAGACGATGATTGAGATGTAGGATCCCAGCTTGAATTGAATTAGTATGAACCAGTACTAGTCAATAATTTGAATAACTTAATCCGAAAATTAAAAATTGTAGGCAAGCTATTTCTTAAATCAACAACTAAGGACGACAGTATTTCTCAAAAACACAGAAAAAAGAATTGGTTATTGGTGTAAACAAGATGGAATAGCTTAGCATCACGCTCGAACGATTTCGTAAAGTAAAACAAAGCATTCTAAAATTTTTAATCGATCTAAATTCAATTATTTTATTTACAGAAGAAAAGTGGAGCATTATTAATGATCTAGTGCCTACACTCGAACCTTTAAATTAAGTTGCCGATGCTCTATACCTTCAAGATGAGTTGAGATTATTCAGAACTAAACCCAGACTCTATTATAAACTTTAAACGTTTAACAAAAACAGTGATTGTAAACATGATCATTGCCCTTTTTATTTCCTGTTCAGCCACGGTCCCGGCACCGGGACCCGGTTTTGAAACTCTCTAGCACCGAAATGCCGGTTCTGAAAAAATGTCTCGGTACTGAATGCTCTAATTGTCACTAATAGCGTATTCGATTCTACAAAAAAATGTGACCTTTTTCTTCACTTTTTTTTCAGGTCACATATTTTCTGTTTGATTCTCGAAAAAATGATTATCTGAAAAAATTTGCGTTTTCTTTTCTCGATTTGGATTCAAGTTTCAAACTTTTTAAGAGCAATTATTTTGCATTTTTTTACTTTTTCTCAAGAGACGGTGCAAAAATGTTGCCTTGTATAATATATTAATATAGTATAAAAAAATAAGAAAAAACATATTTTTAATGATGTAATTTTCTTAAATAAAAATATTTAAATAGTTTAAAAATAATAATATACATTAAAAATGGAATTCCTTTATTTTGTTAAAAAAATTTGACAGATCTAAACAATGTGACTTTTTTCTGTTCTATTCTCAAGAATTTTAAGGGAAAACTGAAAAACTAAATGCAAAACTATAAAAAAAAATGCAAAACTGAAAGAGTTTTGCCCGCTCTAAGGTCAAAACTTAAATCGAAAAATGAAAACGGTATAAATTTCTTAAGAAATTTCGATCCACCGTCCCTTCACACAAAGCGTACGGAAAGCTGACCGCATTTGGATCCAAATTCCTACTGCGTACTCGGAAAAGGAACATCCAAACACACGGAATTCCGTACGCCTGGCCGAAGAAAAGTCAGAATTTTTTTCCACCTCTATTATGTGAATGTGTGAGTGCTTATACCCATTTTCCATACCCATTTCTTTCAAAAAAGATAATTATTTTCGCACGGAATGCCAACCAATTTCCTATACCCATTCAAAATAATAAACAAAATTCTTTTCAAATATAAAAAATATTCATAAAGATAATTTTATATAATTTCATATTATCACAAATTCATTTTTGGTTATTGCACCTTAATATAAGTCAAATTAACTGTCAAAACTAGTTAGAAAAGACTACAGTCTTAGCCGGGCATTCACATACAACAGAAACAGAGTTTCATATAAATTTGACAGGAAAAAATTCTGTTTCTGTAAAATTTGTATGGAATTCTGTTTCTGTTGTATGTGGTTTCAAGCCTTTACCGCGAACATAAGAACCAGTTTTTATATTAGATTTTGAAAAAAAATTACTTTTTGAAAGTTCTATTGTTTTTTCTAATAGAAGATCTTTCAAGCAAAAGTACCAGTCCTGAAATTTTAAAAATAATTTAAGTAATTTTAACGTTAATGAATAATACAAGAACATAATGGCCATAGCTTATATAATACAATATGAACATATTAAAATAAAATGGTATTTCAAAATTAATAATTATTAAATTTGTATAAAAAGAAATATATGTAATATAGTTTTACTAGCTAGAGATGGCAGTGATAAAGTTTGCATAAAAATTTCAAATAAAAGAACTGGTCCTTCTAATTGAATAGGTGAACCGACTATTCTTTCATTCGCTTAAAAGAACCAGCTCTGTTCGCGGTAAGACGGTAGTGTCAAAACTAGTTAGAAAATAAAAAAAATAAAACCAAATAAACTAACGATTACCGAAGCTTCAAAAAAATCGGAAACGTCGGGCTTACATCATCGGCATCTTGACTCGATTTTCCATCAATTTACAAAATGTAGATTGAATGAAAGAAAATGTAATTAACATATAACTAATCTTTTTCTTTAGCAATTTGATTCAACCAGAGCTCGAAAAACCTATGCAACATTAAAAAAATCATACGAATGTTACGAGTGCAATAAAAAATTTATTAGATTCGAACATTTAAGGGATCATTTACAACTTCATGTAACAAACAAAATTAAGGTAAGATGCACCACTATTTAAAAGATGTCACAATTCTTTCGTTCTTTTTTAAATAATCTACAAATCGACTAAGGTTAACGCCATAAAGAAAAGATGATAATGATTAATGATTCTATATTTTTCTATTTTTATAGGTTGACAATGATGAAGAAATAGCATCTTCTGTGCCCTACAACTGTGTTGCAGAAGGAATATGTAAAGAAGAACTAATTCTTCCAAATGACATAATTTGAATCTTATTTAGAGGATTAAACTTCAGTTGTACCAAGAAAGTAGTCAACGCCACGGCATGGTCATATTAGCGACTACCTAGTTGATATGTTTCTGGTGGCATCTATATTTTAATTAAGACTAAATGTAAACAAAATTCTTTTATAATATAAATTAGTTAAAGTTATTGTTTTAAATATAAAATTGATATTTTCAAAAATAATAAACTCTTTTCATTTGCTCATTACAAAAAATGCTTAACAATATATCGCTGGCATAGAGCAACAATGGGTTATCTTAAAATTTGGAAATGTTCTGATATTATGTGCATTATGCTACAAAATACATCCACTATTTATACTGCATTAACAAGAAAATCTTAAAATAAAAACTAATGTGCTATCACAATTAACAGATATACCTTTATTGCATTCTTTATTCTTTAAAAATCGGAAATAATTAGAAAAATATTAAATCATACGCGCATTAATTCGACCATAATGAAGTGTATTGATCATATGTTTATTGCACTAGGAATTCTCATTAATTTATATGCAAAAATCACATTTTGGTAATCATTTAAAAACTTTGAAGCTTGATATCTCCAAACATATACTTTTCAAGATATCTCATTGTTGACTGTTGTACTATATGCCAGCGATTCAGTTTCAAATTAAAATCTTATAAAATGGTTGTGTGTGTATGTGCGTGCATATCATCGTAAGTGAACAAAAATTTGTCCAACGCTTTCTCAACATTAAAATTGTCACAATCGACATCGATGTATCTTGGCGTAACTTAGACCCCAGTCCTTTTCTTAATAGATCGTTTCATTTGTTTGTTAGTGGTTTCTAAAAAACTGAAAATTGTCTCTTTCAAATAGCCTAATCGTGAAAAATTTTATCAAGATCATTGAAGCACCATTTTGTTTGACAACAATTGCTATCTTATTTTAAGAAAGTATGAAAAAACTGCATGAAAACAACTACAACTATTTTCTTTATGCCAACTTTAAACTTCTTGATGAAATTTTGGTATGTAAATCAGCTGAAAACGCATCCAGGCATACTTGAATATGAACAATCTTAGTTATTTTCAAAATTTGACAAAGAGGTCGGGTGGTAGTGAGTGGATCGCCTGAGCAACTGTTTATTTGAAACTTCAAAAACACTCATTTCAGTCATTCAATTCTGCTTTGTCACTTCCGGTTAGACAGCTTTTTTTGTTCTTTTAAGTCTACAGTTATGAAGTGTTTTTGATAAATCTTGGTAAAACGTTTCAGTTAACATGAGAAAACCTAATTAGCTTTTGGATGTCTTGTTGATAGTCGTCATGCCAGTGTCTATCAAACAAATGCTGATATTTTAACTGGCCGATATGTTAGATTGTTGTTTTTTAGATGATTTTTTATATCGCCATTTTAATTATATCTTCACGTTTCAGGACCATGCCTGAAGCTGTCAAGACAGCTTATTTTAGTTTGCAGTCTGTAGATTGTATGTAGTGTGTATGTTTGTGTGTATTATGTATATGTGTATGTAATCTTAATTAAATGTAAGTTATTATAATTAATGTATTGTGTAAGAAATAAATGTTAGTAATACGTATGTTTGGCCTTAAAACCCCAACGCCAACTCCCGAGCATCACTATTTTTTTGTAATTTTTATTTTGTTTTATGTTCTATTAAACACATTTTTGGGCCATTTAAATTAACAATAAGCCCAAAATTGACCGTAAAGTAAGATTGATGCGTCAGTATACCTTATCCAGGTGTCTTGGCAACTGGTTAGTTCTAACTTTACGGGAAGTTCTTGGCGTGACCCCTAATATCACCCCCCATCCCACTAGCTGATTTTTCTTTTTCTATTTCTATAGTCCATTAAACATAAAACAATTTCGTTACTACATCATAGATTAATTCCTAATGAACAATGTTTCTATTTATAATTGAACGGTGGGTCGGTGTTCACTAAAGTGATCCGTTCAACTAACATCGGTTATTCACGACTGACACAGAGTGCAGAAATACCTAGACTGTCCTAATTGGTCTAATATGTTGGGATTGGGAATGTATCGCCGGTTGTGCATTTCTTCAACTTTCGAAAATCGACAACCAAGCTCCATTTCTATTCATTTTCAGGTCTTTTAGTAATAGAGCAGGCAAATTAGCTTTTTGTGAGGAAAAATTAGTAACAGGATGAAAACTATTGGATAAATAAGAAAATATTGCGTAAATGATGGGAAACAAAAAAAACTTTAATAATTATGTTTGCTGAAACGTCTACTTTTAGATGGTGTAAAAAATAATAAGCACCACCAAGTAAAACTTTTCCAGGAAATGCGAAAAACTGAATAAACTTGATTTCAAAAAGTTATTTTTCAATCATTGTTTAAAATTTTTCATCATTTGTTAACATTTACAGTTGAAATACTTAAAAAATATAAGATAGATATTAATTAATTTTCTTTAATTATTTCCTAAAAACAAATTGACTTTGCCCAATGCAAATAAATTTTACTTTGGTTAATCAAAGTCTATTTTTATATATTGATTGACGAACATTATACAAAATTAATAAATATAATTAACAACCAACGAAGTAATTAATAATTTTGAATATACGATAGCATATAAAAAGTCTATTTTCATGCCAGATTAATCTCCTGTAAAAATGTTGTTTTTTCAATAATGTTATAGAATTTAGCAAATTTTGCTAAAACAAGGGATAAAAACAATGTTTTTTCGTGAGTGAAAATTTGTTAAACGAAACGCTTTAAAGCCTCGAGTGAGAAAGTTTCACGAACGTAAAACGTTTTCATCTCGTCTAGGGAATGCGTCTAAGCGGCCGACCATACAGGGGACAGTTATAGACGAAACTCAAAAGGTCATTGTAGCTCCTAATTAAATACACTATTTTTCGGAAAACGTTTAAATTTTTTATAAATACAAAATTAAGACATCAAATTTTTTATAATCATATGATGTGTTTTTTGCAAAATAATATGCTACTTTACTGCCGCCGTAAAAATATGGAAAGAAAATGGCGTGCCGCCGTAAAAATATGAAAGTAAAAATAATAAAACTTAAAAAAAAATGAATAAATTGCATTACTTTACAGCCGCTTTGATTATATTTCAAAAAAGTAAGACTGACCTTCTCCCTAAAGGCAGTAAAGTTAAATTTTACAACCTTTTGCCTAAAATAGTACATTATGATGCAAGGACGTTAAGCTCAGGTTTTTACATTAAGTCCAAAATGGCATCACATACTATAATGACATCACTACTCTGTGCATCACATACTAGTTGAATGATTTAGAATTTAGATGAACAGTTTGAAACAAAAACCACAGTATGTTTATAAAATTGCATTTGCATGAATAAGACAAAACATAACACATTTTATTTCGGTTAAAAATGTCCCGAGCTACACATGAATATGATCTTATCATCTTATTTTAAAATAAGGTGTTATTCGTGTTATTTGTTGTTTCAACCTGTTCATCTTATAAGATGATATGATATCTTATAAGATGACTAAGCAGATGTATCTAAGAAGGACTTTACGCAAGAGTTTCGTGGTTGCTTTGACAGGTTTGACATTATTTTGCTATTAACAAAAATAGTAACAATTAATAATTTTCTACCCTGTGACAACGATTTAAGGCGTTACC
Source organism: Diogma glabrata (assembly GCA_963693315.1). Lineage (NCBI taxonomy): Eukaryota > Metazoa > Arthropoda > Insecta > Diptera > Cylindrotomidae > Diogma > Diogma glabrata. The sequence goes on from OY856188.1 coordinate 115,875,537, forward strand.
AAATATTATGTTATGAATAATGTTATGAACTATTTATAAATATATAGTACAGTCAATGAGCATTTTCCCGTATAATCCTTACAAGCAACACCGATTTGGATTTAGGATTTAGGTTATGCTTGCCCTCTACTTCAAAGTTGACTCTATGCCGGTGGTTGCTTAAATCCTAGGGGTGAATGCCACACCTTCTCGGGAGTGAAAAATGTTATATTAAAAATAAGTACGAGAATAGATAGATTGACTAATTTTAAGCAACTTTTGTCATAGAAATATTTTTCTGAAATTCGATACTTTTCGATTTATTCGAGAGTGAAAATGTCAATTTTTCATTAAAAAACCACGTTTTCAGACTGTTTTTCATGAATAACTCAAAAAGTAAGTATTTTAGTCCAGTAACTTTGTCACCTGAGAGTATGGGGTGTATGCGTCAAATCCGGTAGTTCTAATTTTTTGCAGTCTTGTTTATGATGTTAACCTAATGAATAATCCAAGTTTTTGACCTCGAGCGCCGCACGCAACTCTGTCAAAAATCGAAAAAACCGCGAAAAAATCGTTATTTTTTCAAATTTTGGCGATTATAACCCTAAAGGACTAGTTTTTTCTTTAAACTTTCTTAGGACGGTTTTAAAGTAGACTAAATTTGCTACAATATGATACTAGAACTGTCTCTGTAGACCCAATAGTTTCCGAGATTGAGCCTTTCAAAGTTTATCATTTTTTTAACTTCGCAATATTTTGCAATATTTTAGACATTATTTTAGTCACTCGGAAATTCATTCAGAACGACAGAATTGCAAAAAATTGCGAATTTCAAAAAAAATGATAAACTTTGAACTGCTTAATCTCGGAAACTATTGGGTCTACAGAGACAATTCTAGTATCATATTGTAGAAAATTGTAGAAAACATCATAACATAAACAAGTCTGCAAAAAATCAGAACTACCGGATTTGACGCATACTGTGATGTATAAAGTTACTGGACTATTTATCGTAAAAATAATTTTAGGTTATAATGTAGCTTATAACAAACAAAATGCTGGGTTTACGATGTCTGTAGACACAATACAAAAGGAGCAATAGCTTGTTGAAGGTAAGTTCATATTCGCCAAATGCAAAAGTTGAAAGTTTAGACGTGAATAAACAAAAAACAACGCATTTTGTCGGTTAAATTTGATATAATATTATTTAAAGTGTATTAAAACCCATTATTTTTGTGTTTTATAAAAGACCCTAGCATCAATACTAAGCATGTTATGACGAAAACAAAGTTCGTCTCTATTTTTGTCGGCGACAAAAAAAGTGAAAATCACCCCTTAACTACCATCCTAATTAAAAGTAATTGGTACCATGTATTCACGTACAAAAATCATAAAATTATGAAACAGTGTTGATTAATATTATAAAAAATAAATCAGTACGTAAATAATTAAAATTTAAATCTTATGTTTCAAAATTTTTTGATATTTGATACAGATTAGACCAGTGCAGATACCTTTTAAAAAGGCAAAAAATGGTAAAAATTAGTAACAGCATGAAAACTGTTGGATAAGGAAGAAAATAGTTCGCAAATGATGGGAAAATTAAACTAAAGGTGATCCGAGCCTTTTGGGGTCGAAACTTTTACTATAAACTTTTTTTGACAGAAGGTCTCGTTTCGCTGAAAATCGTACGGTGAATTTTCCACCCCAAAAAGCTCACCCCATTTCATCTTTCGTAGCTCAGATCCCCTTTAATTTAATTTTCCCATCATTTGCGCAAAATTTTCTTCCAAATCCAACAGTTTTTATGTTGTTACTAATTTTTTTCTTAGGAAAAAAAACGTTGATATATTAGGAAACGACGTAAGGACGTAAGAGAAACATAAGGACGTAAGAGAAAAAGCGCAGATTTTTACAATGATCTTGCAACCGCAGACGAGATTTGGCAAGCTGGTCAGTACTGTACTGTAATGTTGTATGGACTGCCAAAGGACACCCAATTGAACAAATTGAAAAAGGTAGACTTACCTGCATATCTCTAAAAAATGAGACATGAATCATTTCCAAAGGAACGAAAAAAATTCAGTTAAGTTGTCCTTGCTGGTTCCAACAATTAGTGCTTGAAATGCGCACATAAAAAGAGTATAATTACAAATTCAGTTATGGCTAGAAAATAAGAATAATAATCCACTTGATTGGGGTCGGGTTAATAATGAAGGAGTATTAAATTCAATCAAAACTTCAAATCAACCTGCACCTGAAGAGCTCTTGAAAATGATTTCTTGTAGCTGCAAAAAAGGATGCGGTTCAGTGCGCGGTTGACGAAAAGTAGGAATTTTTTTCAATTCGACATGTTTAATATGCAGCGGAGACAATTGTCAAAACAGTGCTCCAATTATGGACCTAGAGGAGGACAAGGAGGAAGACGAAGATGAGGAAGACGCGGCAAGGAGTGAGGACGAAGAGGAAAAGGAAGCGGAGTGTGAAGATAATTAAAATAAATATTGCAAACTAATTGATCAGTAGGATTGTTTTTTAAAAATTGCTAAAAAATACATCTCATTTCCAATAATAAACCGATAATAGATGTATTATATTTTGGATTAAAAAAAAGTTTACTTGTAATTTTAATTTTTTTTAAGGGGTGGTTTTTTATAAGGGTTGAAACTTATAAATAAATTATCCTAAAATTAAAACAGTATATCTTCATTTATTATCACTATAAGATTAAATTATTTCAAATTGCTGAATAAATAACATTTTCCACCATTATTTCTTAATGATATTTACTCTAGAGGGTGGCTTTTAGGGGTCAAAAGTGTTTAATAAATCATAAATTATGTCCCTTAATAACAATTAATTTTCATTCAACTTATTTAAAAATGATTTCAATCACTCACAAGCTTTAATCTACAATTCTAAAATTATTTTCGATTAGGGGTTGTTTTGACCCTTAAAAAAATTAGGCAACCACCGGAACTTCAACTTTGAAGTAGAGGGAACGAAGAGCTTAAATCCATATTTTTTGTTAAAATCGGTTTTTTTTGTAAGAATTATACAGTTTTGCCGTATTTCATGTTCATTGACTGGACTAATAATGCTACTGATAGTAATAATTTATATTTAATATTTTATAATCTTATAGGTATTAATTTTTTGTAAAATTAAATATTACTGAATATTACTAAAATTATTATAAATACATTTTTTTTTATTATGAGATTTTCTTTTCCATAAATCATAAATGTCACTTGAATCTAATTTATAATTTTTGTATTGACGACATGCCCTATGTGCTCTAGCGGATTTTATGTTAAACTTTTTAACAACATCAAATTGCAAACAAATGTCAAATACCATACACTTTTACTCCAAAAAATATTTAAGCTGTGTTAAATTTAAAAGTTTTAAAATTTGTGCAACAATCGGTGTATTTATTTATTCAAATGTAAGTTGCAACACTATTATCTATTATAATTTGATCACAATTTTATTATTTTAAACAGCGAAATGGAAAATAAACGTAAAACAGCGAATCGTTATTGTGGCGTACCACAGTGCAGAAGATGTAAACGGCGTGTCTATGCATCATATTCCCCGTAAAGTCATGCTAAATAAAATAGCATTAAAGGAATGGATTCTAAGGATGGGAAAAAAGATTCCCAAAAACTTTTGGATCTGTAGCAAGTATTTTAAGATAGAACAGATTCTAAACCCATTACCACGGGCGAATATTCGAAGAAGGGCATTACTTACCAGAAATGCTTTTCCCTCAGAAAATTTACCACAATCAAGCATAATGACGAGGAAGCCAAAGACAAGAAAAGTTAGGTTAAATATAATTAACAAGTATGTACTACACTTTTGAAACTTAATGTATAATTGTAAATCTTGTATGTAGTTATATTTTATTTTCTAGTTTATCAATAAATACGTCCAGTAAATCAGAAGATGGCTTTGAAAATACATATCCTACTAACAGCAAGGAAGATGAAGTTGTGCCACCCATACAGCAAGTTTGCATAGGAACTCAATTCAACTCACAAGCGCGATGTATCTGTGCAAGTTAATGGTGAACCAGCAAAACTTAATAATCTACCGTTCCTTGTTGATACTAAGGAAAAATTAAATTCCATGACTGGAATTCCAACTCTAACTTTGTTAGAACGGTTACATAAGTGTTGTTTATTAATAAGGCCAGAAGAGCCCTATAATATTGGGTTGTCTCTAAGGTGTCGTGATAAAATATCACATGAAAAAATCCCACACGAAATAATATCACGCCGAAAATATCACAGCGAAAAAATCACACTATACGAAAATATCACACCACAAAAATATCACATCACGAAAATATCACATCCTAAAATCACACGCGAGAAAATAACACATCCCAAAATCACACGCGAGAAAATATCACACCCTAAAATCACACGCGAAAAAATATCACATCCTAAAATCACTCGGAAAAAATATCATATCCTAAAATCACAAGCGTAAAAATATCGCTTTCTTGAGGCTCGTCTCCACTAACCGCGCTGAAAGTTTGCTAAAACCGGGCATTGAAATGCAACAGAAACAGAATTTCATACAAATTTGACAGTAAAAAATTCTGTTGCTGTAAAATTTGTATGAAATTCTGTTTCTGTTTTATGTGAATTTCAGCCTTAACGTTTGCAAACATAGATTTGTTTAGTGGAGACACGAAATATTAGCACGAACAAACATTTGCTAACAATTGTTTTACCGAATAATATATGGAAAACATGATGTTTTTGCATGTTTGTGCTTTATAATATGAAGTGCAGACTAAAATCTGTCTCCACTTCATATTATTTAGGAACTAGATCTGTCATGCATATATGTATTGATCTGTCATTGATAATTAAATTTAATTTTGGTTTTAAGTGAAAATTTAGAATAAAACAAAAATTACATTTTGTTAAAATATTAAAAAATTGTGTATTTGGTTTTAATGATGATTTTATCAATTTGTTTGGCAAATAAAAGCTGTCAAAGTTTTTGTTTTAACATTTTCGGCACTTCAACAAATGTTAGCAAGCATTTGTTTTTAGAAAGGTAGTTTGGTTGATAGAGACAGATTGTTAGCAAAAGTTAGTAAACATTAGCAAACGTTTGTTGTTTGTATTCGTGCAGTGGAGAGTAGATCTACTAGATCTCAGTGGAGACTAACATAAAATCTTTCATATGAAACCGTATTTGACTTAGTAAAAACTTTTTCAACGATTTCACGTCATAGCCCTATCAAACAAATGATTACCACTTAATTTATTTTGGATCCCAAATTTTAGATCGAAAAGATTTATAGTTTACAAGATAGCGAACGGTAACAGACAGACGCGCAGTATTAGTGGAATCCTAAAATAAATTGATTGCATTTTTTCACAATTATGTATTTTTATTATTTTGATTTCTTATATGCACCATACATGAGCAGTATTCTTTACATTTCGTTTCTTCGATCGCGACTGTAATTTGTAAGAATATTTGCTATTCTTCTGCCGTAGTGATATCTCCAAAGCTAGAGATCGAAACTACGCATTTCTACAATACTCAAAAATTGTAATATTTCTGTATTTTTTTTGCCATAAAATTTTTTCCATAATATTTTTTCGCGTGTAATTTTTGGATGTGATATTTTTACGCTTGTGATTTTAGGATGTGATATTTTTTCGCGTGTGATTTTAGAATGTGATATTTTCTCGCGTGTGATTTTAGGATGTGATATTTTTTCGCGTGTGATTTTAGGATGTGATATTTTCGAGATGTGATATTTTCGTGATGTGATATTTTCGTATAGTGTGATTTTTTCGCTGTGATATTTTCGACGTGATATTCTTTCGTGTGGTATTTTTTCGTGTGATATTTTATCATAGAACCGTCTCTAAAATATCGTATAATATTGACGATGTATCGCATAAAAATGAATATGAACAACATAAAGTTAGCTATACTATTCAATATCTCCTCAAAATGTGCTAAAAATTATTTTGCCGATTGTGTGCAGCTCTTAGCAAAAGCTTTAAAGTGTTGCATATATTGGCAGACTCGAGAAGAAAACACAAAAAATTTGCCAAAATATTTCGAACAGTTTCCTAATACAATAACAGTTTTAGATTGCACTGAAATAAGAACAATAACATCCATTATTCACAGTTCACCTAAAAAATATTAATTGTTACTTTAATTTTAATCGTTTGTACTTATATTTTGGAAAATTATTTATCCAAAACAAATGAAAAAGAATAAATATTAATATTTTACTTACTTTTCGTTTGAATTTTGATTTTCGATCGTATTTAAGAGTTTTTAAATTTTGCTAAGAGAGGTCGCTGTTATCACTTTACCAGTCGTCAATTGGCAGACTCGAGAAGAAAACACAAAAAATTTGCCAAAATATTTCGAACAGTTTCCTAATACAATAACAGTTTTAGATTGCACTGAAATAAGAACAATAACATCCATTATTCACAGTTCACCTAAAAAATATTAATTGTTACTTTAATTTTAATCGTTTGTACTTATATTTTGGAAAATTATTTATCCAAAACAAATGAAAAAGAATAAATATTAATATTTTACTTACTTTTCGTTTGAATTTTGATTTTCGATCGTATTTAAGAGTTTTTAAATTTTGCTAGGAGAGGTCGCTGTTATCACTTTACCAGTCGTCAATATCTAAAAATCTTGTAGGCCTACTTTTTTCTGGCTGAAACCATTTCAAACATAATATTTAATACCTGTCAAATTCACTACTTTCGCATATATTGTAAACCCCATAGAGTTTTTTCTTTAAACTTCAAATCGTTCAATAGTTATCCAATAGTTTTCATTCTGTTACTATTTTTTTCCATTTTTTGCCTGTTTTTAAGGTAGCTCGACTGGTCTATAAGGGTATTTTTTGCATTAGGACATTCGTGTGAGCTAGTTTATCGCCTTTCAAATGGGCATATTCTATTTATATTCCGTTATAATTTCTTCCAGATGCTGTTTTAATTCCGTTATTGCGCTATAGTCTATCGTTATTTCTTTTTCCGTATACTCTGGAAAATCACTAGATCTTCGGTGAGTGTCGACAATGGCTTGCAGTGGGACATCGCTCAAGAGTATGCCTTTGTCATTAACGTTCATGACACTCAGCATAATTTTGTTATTCTTCTGTTTGGATAGTGTATTTGCTATGAACACGCCAGGTTTTACTTCTTTAGCCATGGTGATTGTCTCTTCATTCGGGATGTTCCAGACGTCTATCTGTATTATTTTGTTTGATCTGGCTATGTTTCAAGTGGGATGACCCTGATTTTCTTCGATGATTCCGGTTGATTCCCCATTGAATTACTATTATTATGTGATGCTATTAAAAACGAATTTGAATTTAGATTTTGTGACATCCCCTCCAAGCTCACATCAGACTGATGTGATCCTGCAGAAACATGTGATTCAGAATTCTGCGAACATGAAGAATTATAAGCAAAATCGTGTGGAAAATTTGAAGGTAGAATTGATGCAATATTTTCTGGTGTTAGATTTAAATATAGGCTGTCACTATATGAACCTGAAAATAAATGTTCTGTTCGAAAATGTGTATTTATTTCTGAACGAAACGTAAAATAGACCAAAATCTGCAAAACTTAAAAAACTACTGAACATGTAATACACAAACAGATTGGTAGGCACTTACAACAAATCTAATAATATCAAAAAATCAATGTAATTTCAATTTCCGTACGAAATATATGTTAGTTCATTTAATTCGCTTGGGAGTTTGAAAATAAGAAGTCTCCACGAGTAGTCAGCGACACCTATTGGCAGGTTACTTTCCCTAGCTTATTCTCAGCTGATACAACTCACGAAATGAAAATCAAAAATTTTTTCTTTTACTTTTATTTTAGATTTTTTGGATAGGTTTTGCACAGAGAAAATAATTTATTTTCAGCCGCATATGGTCTTTTGAATGCTACTTGCTTGAGGAATTTTCCAAAATATTATGAGAATTTATCACCGGTCGAGGGCAATTCGTTTAGAAAATTTTTGATTTCTTTATATATGTTTTTTTGTTTTATCAGTTTATTTTTATTAGTTTATTATTATGTTTTATTAGTTTATTTATTTATTTATTTAGCAAAGCTTTCGAAATACGTATATAGTAAATAAAAATATTAGTTCACAAGTTGGCGATTTTAATTTACCAGTGAAATTTGTTATACTGTTAAGTTAAACCAAACAAAATTATTCAAATGTAGATTGTCGTTCCGAAATAAATACACATTTTCGAACATAAAATTAATTTTCAGGGGCATACGCGTCTTTATTCTAGAACCGAAAATATTTCTAACTGCGTACGGACGTTAGTACGATGTAAGTAACGAATATTGAAAATAACGTTTTATTAAACAACAAACTGTCAATTTTGACAGATCGCTACAATTATGTATTTACAGAATTACAAGGTTTTATTTTTGTTCTATTAAAATAATTTCAATGCAAAAGCCAAACGGCTGTTTTATCTAAAATGGAAAGTGAAAGCCAAGCTGTTGAACAAGATATAAACAAAGAGGTACATTGTCTGCCTAAATGATTTGTGATATTGAGAAATATTTTTATTTCAGATATCAATGAATGTTTTAGGATACACAATAGTTTTATTAGATGGCGTTAAAGAAGAGAGAGACGCAGCAATACTTCCCAAAGAGGAAGTAATCAAAGATAATGACTGTGTTAAAGAATCAGAAATTCCAAAAATCAAATCAAGGGCTGTAAGTTGTGAATATTGTTATCAGAAATTTAATGTGTTTGTTTTTTGTTTTTCATTTTTCCTGCTTGTGCTCCTTAAAAAAGGTCTATTCTTTTGAAAATGATAGAGAAACCTATAGTTTATACTTCTTAGGGCGCTTCGTTAGTACTTCTTAGCGATACGAACTTCGCAAACGTTGCGGATAAAGTAAGAACTAATTAACAACATCCAAACGATACTTTTGAATAATTTCAGCTTACTCAGATCTACGATTGGCTTAAAAAAATTGTCGATTGTGTACAACACGGTTGACTTCGTGGTCGCTGTTGTGATTTTAGATAAGTTGGCAAAGGGTGCACTCAATATGATTTGATCACGATGGTTTGATAAGCAGTAGTAATTGTCCAAGAGCAGTGATAATTCGAAATGTGTTTTATCAACCGTCCATAGGGCACTCACACCTGAACACCGATTCGCCGAGGTAAAAATATTGCTAATCAAACCGATGGCTCCAGCTTTGGAGTCCTCAACGACCACAACCAATAAGAGTAACGAATTACTCTTATTCTTCTCCAGATGTTTGCCTTACCAGCATGTCACTAATGCCAATTGCTGAATAGATAACTGGAATTGCATTGGGATCAGGCCACGTGCCGATCATAATAACCTTTAGGCGTTCCATAAACTAAATAAAATCCTAGAAGAGGACATATATTAGTTTTAACAAAGCGGACTGAAAATTTTACTTATTTTACTGAAATGAAATTCAGTAAGCAATTTTTACCAATTGACGCCATCTCTGGGGAAAAAATTTCAGAAAAAATTTTTAATAAAGCTAGATCTTGCTTCATTGAACCTGGCAGAATACAAAAGGTGGAACCAAACTTTCCACAAGGAGCTTGTGTTCTTTCCACTCTAAAAGATGACGTCCACAAAGCAGATCCAGCTGATCCTAGAATTACAGACCTTAATAAGGAAATTAATAAGTTAGTTAAGGAACATAAACGTAATAAATGGTGAGATCTAGTGAGTAAGTCAAGCATTGGCACAAGCAAAAGTCTCTGGAAGGTCATAAAAGGCTTAATCAATCCTCGACAATCGTTGATATCCCAACAGAGAAAACCACAGGAAATGCGCAACAAAATTTGACACACAGTTTACAGAAAAGCCACGTAGGCATTAAAAGGAAACTGGGTTAGCGAGACATCTGCGCAAACTCAATACTGAACATTTAGAGGATATCACATTTTCCAAAGAAGTTCAGAATACTATAAAGAAAACTAAGCCATCCAAAGCTATTAGACCCGACGGCATCTCTGCCATCATGCTAAAACATATTGAACCAAAAGGACTGAACTATCTCACTACCACACTCAACACATCGTTAAATACCTTACAGATACCAAATATCTGGATTTTGAAACCTGCTAAGCTTGAAAAAAGGAAGAATCTTATAGACCGATCTTCATCCTTTTATCGGTTGCAAAATTGATTGAAGCACTTTTGCTACCTCGGTTAACTGGATCATGGAATTTGGCATAACATCAACAAGACAACAACACTTCACAGAATCCAAAACCAAATCAGCGATGTTCTGAACCAAAAAACTGCAAATCTAAGATGAGACTGCTCAGACAAGGGGCTCCACAAGGTGGAGTTCTCTCACCTTCATTGTTCAATCTATACCTAACCAGCTTACCTGCCCCACCAGAAGGAATAACTATCACGTCATATGCAGACGACTGCACGTTGCTTGCAAAAGGAAACAACTTGGAACCAGTCACTAATGCTCCGAACACCCAGACCCAACACCCAGAATGAATGGTTTAAAACTAGAAAATTTAAGCTTTCTACTGAAAAGTCCACTTCCATACTTTTCAGCACATAGACAAAGAAGGTGAATACAACACTTAACATCGGCATTGACAGCATACTTATTCCCATGGTAAAAAACCTGAGACTGTTGGGAGTCATAGCCGACCCATTACTTAAATACACGTAAACACGAGATTGAAAAACAGGTACACTGCATTGAAAGCACTACCGGATAATTCTTGAGATAAAGATAAAAACACAATCATTGCAACATACAACGCAATAGTAACACCTATTTTAAATTACGCTGCACCCATATGAACACCCCAAGTCGCTGACATTCACTGAAATCAATTACAAATTACACGAAACGCAGACTTGCGAACAGCAACCGGATGTCATTTGATGGCTCACCGAGATCACATGCACGAAGAATGTAACATATTGCTGGTTCGTCAACATAATGATGCTTACCAAACAATATCTATGGCCCTGTCACAAACAGCAACATCCCTTCAATGACACTTTATCCATGACTACGCCACCTAGAGACATAAGGAGGACAGCGAAGTGCTTCTTAAATGATGTCAGAAACAACCAAGTCACCGGTAACGTTGACGAGCTTACGTATAAAACGGACTTAAAAACAATTCACACCAAAGTTGTTGAAGCACAATAAGGGACTACACCTCAAATCGATAAATTTAGTCAATATTTATATTCCACCAGTAAGCAGCTGTGATATAGGTTATGAACCGTCCATAGGACATTTATTTTATACCAAAGACTGTCTAATTCTCGGCGACATAAATGCTCACCACGATCTATGGCGCTCACACTTGAACACCGACTCAAGAGGTGAAAATATTGCTGATCAAATTGACGGCTCCAACTTTGAAGTCCTCAATGAACCACAACCAACAAGAGTAAATAATAACTCATACTCGTCTCCAGATGTTTCACTTGCCAGCATGTCGCTAATGCCAATCGCTGAATGGAGAACTGAAATTGTATTGGGATCAGACCATGTTGCGATCATAATCACCTTAAGCCGTTCCTTAAACGAAACGAAATGCGAGAAGAAGACATACATTAATTTTAACAAAGCAGACTGGGATAATTTTACCAATTTTACTGAATTGGAATTCAGTAAGCAAATTTTACCAATTGACGCCCTCTCTGTGGAAAGAAAATTCAGAGAAATTTTTAACAAAGCTAGATCTCGCTTCATTCCAGCCGGCAGAATACAAAATATTAAACCAAACTTCCCACAAGAAGCTTGTGTACTCTCTTCCCAAAGAGATGACATCCGTAAGGCAGATCCAACCGATTCTAGAATTTTGGGCCTGAACAAGCAGATAAATAAAGTAGCAATGGAACATAAACGTAACAAATGGAAAGATTTAGTGAGTAAGTCAAACTTTGGCACAAATAAAAGTCTGTGGAAGGTGATTAAGGGTTTAACACATCCGCGTCAATCGCATAACAACTGCATGATCTCCTTCGATGATATCTCAACCGAAAAACATAGAAAATGCGCAACAAAATTCAACACGCAGTTTACAGAAAAGCAAAGTAAACATGAAAAAGAAACTAGGTCAGTATTAAGACATATGCGGAAACTTTATACTGAAAATCTCGAGGATATCATATTTTCCGAAGAAGATGTTGGAAACGCAATAAAGAAATCCAAACCATCTAAAGCTATTGGACCAGATGGCATCTCAGCCATTATGCTAAAACACATTGGACCCAAAGGATTGAACTTTCTCACTACCATACTCAACACATCTCTAAATACGCTCCAGATACCAAATATCTGGAAAACGGCTAGAATAAGTCCCATTTTGAAACCTGGCAAGCCTGAACAAAAGGGAGAATCCTATAGACCGATCTCTTTTGTGGTACCAAAATTTGTGGTACCACCCAAGGGCAGTGGCAGTGTTCCTTCCTCTTGAAATGGAGCCGGAGGAGTATCACCGCACCCGTCGCTACAACAACAACTTTTGCGAAAATTTCGAAAGCAAGAAAGCCAATCAATGCCATTTGCTTGAAGGATTGTCCAAAAAATATGAACATTTATCAAGAGTCCATCGACGGCCTGTTTAATTTATAAATAACATTAATTAAAATTTAGTATATTTTTTTTCTCTTTAGAAAAATATGAAATATTTCAATAGAGTGACACACATGTACCATTGCCCACATTGTGGTAAACAATATAAGCATAGTTATTCATTAACCAAACATATGAGATACCATACAGGTCAGCCTTTATTTTGTAACAAATGTCCTCAAAAGTTTGTAAATAGTAACCAATTTCAACGACATTTGGCAAAACATGACAAAGGAAAGAAAACACGCGAACGGGTAAGTTTTTAATTAAAGGTTTTAAGTATAATTTACATCTAAAATACTCGTATTTGTTTTGATTCTTTAACGTTGGATTGAAAATACAATAATTGCAGAGACAGTAAAAATTAGTTCCACTAACAGTTACTATAGAAAAAATTCTATTATTCAAAATCAGCAACTTTTTTATGATCTTTAAAAATTTTAAAATAGAAAATTAAGATATTTTAAAATATTTTTACTTAATTTAATCTGTAACGATCAAGGCATTTAAAAAACGCATTAATAAATTATCAGCATAATAAATAGATACAGATACATTTCGGATGTCGTTCTATTCCGAAATGGACAGAAGGCAAGCCCGTTGCAGAAGAACATAAAGTAAAAACAAATTAACTCAAAGTAGATATTCGATTGCGATTATTTGACCTTTTTAATTTATGGGGCATCCCATGTCAAACTAATCAGACATTTTTAATTTTCAACCTGACCATTTTAGATTTTTATGAAACTTTGTAAATCATTTGCCAAGTAAAAATCTATATTTAATTTTTTTTATCTCATTACGTTTTTGTGTAATTAATTTTCAAAATCTTGAAATATCATATTTTTGAGCTCGCTTTTATAGTTTCAGTTTCAAATATATCAAATTGTGTAAAGCTTAGGGATGTGATAGCCCTCTCATTTTAAACTTTAAAGACATTATACTTTAAAGAAGGTTAATTTGATATGCTACACTTCTATTGTCGGTCAAAAACTATTTTGGGAAATCTAAAAACTTTTTTTGAAAAACAATTCAAAATTTAAAAATTTTAAAATATTAACTATGTTAAAAAAGTCTGAACATTTCAGAGAGGGATAAGAAGTTATTGTAAAAATAGAGGTGTTGTTCAACTAATACTACAACATTACTTTCGATGTAGTGCTTTTACACTTAAAATCACTAAACATTTTGAAAACATTAAAAACAATTTTTTTGTCCTTAATAGACGGCAGAGAAATATTTCAATAGTGTAACAAACATGTATGAGTGCAACCAATGTTATAGAAAATATAAGAATAGTTCTTCAATGACACAACATATGAGATATCATAAAGGAAATAATTCAATTCAATGTTACAAATGTCCTCAAAAGTTTGATCGTTTCTACCTTTTTCACCGTCATATGGAAACAAGTCATGGTAAAGGAACGCAAAAAATAAAAAAGGTAAGATTTATAATTTGTATTAAAGGTTTGAAGTGTAATTTATGTATAAAAATTTCGTGGGCTTTCAAAATCTGTCCCCAATGCCATTATTGCAACTTGATATTTACCATTAGTTGAACTATCTTTCACTGGCTATACATTTAAACAATAAGGCAAGGCTTATAAACAATAACGTAAGGCAAGGCTCAAGTAGATTGAGTAAATCTTAAATTTTTTCAAAATAAATATTAATAAAAAATGTGAGTGAGAAATTTAAAAACTTCGATTGCCATCCGAAAAAAAGAAAAAAGTTTAAGCGGCAAGATATCTACTAGAAAAAGGTAAATTTCTGTGCAAGAAAGATTTTTGTACAAATAGAATTAAATGTTCCCGAGTAGTGTACATAAAAAAATGCCAATTGTAGCAATAAATAAATTCGTATCAATTTTTTTTTCAATCCAGATAAGGACAACTTGTTGAATAAAAAATCGGTTAACAGTTCGTGGTATAAATTAAAAATAGATTGGAGACAAGATTAAGCCTTGAGTACAACAGCGTTAATTAATGTAGACCAGAAGGAAATCCAACCGTTTACTGTTCACATGATTAAATGTACAACAGTGACCTTTTAACGTTATTTTTTCAAAAGAGTTTCACTTTTCTAGCAATTTTTTACCTGATAATTTTAATACCCAGTTTTTTACGCTCAAATAAACTCCTCAAATAATTTCTCAAATTCCTAATCCTACAAATTCCTCAAAACTTTAACCTGAGCTAGCATGTTACCTTCGAATTTTCAGAGACGTTAATTTATAATTTATTATAATTCACACCAAATATAACTTTGTATAAAGAAAACCAAAATGTAGCGTGCATTCAGACAATTTTGAATCAACTTTTCGATTGCGGAATGGAAACCGTACATAACAAGCTGGCTGATCTTGCTTTGTTGGTGCTTAACCCGCCCTTAAACCCTTTTTGACAATCTTGGGTTTGAGATGAAGTTCTTTAATAATTTACTCATGAAGGCTAAATTTGAGGTATTTTTCAGGAGTTTCCAGAACAGTCGAGTTTGAAGGAAAGCGTTTCACGAACAATGTGTCTTCCAAAATTTAAAGAATAAATGACGCTGTAAAACTTTTGTCAGAAATTGACATACTCAAAAGTTTTGCCGCTTTTGCTCTGTCAATTTCGGCTTATTCGTTTTCAATTTTCTGATTTGATCTACTGTTAACTTTTAGATACTATAGGTTCGATTTACGACATTTTTGTTATGCATCCAAAAGTTAAATAATCACGTTATCTTCTACGCCTTCGCATTATTCAAAAGGGGAACGAATTCATTAATCGCGAATTGAACGGTTTCAGTAAAGTTTTGAGCAGAAACGTTTATACGTCAGTTCAGGATTAAACAATGCAATCGAAATGGGAACCTAGGAAAAAACACTGGAGACCATTGGTGACTATTTTTGAAAAGTGAAACATTTTCGATTTTCCGTCTCCGCTTCCCATATTTAGTCATTCGATATTAAAATTTTTCCGAAATTCCGAGACTACGCACATTGCAATAGGTAAATTTTTATCTAAAATTTATCCTAAAAATAAGTTAAAGCCTTGAACGAATAATAATAAACGAATAACGTATAGACAATGCGTTGTTTTATTTTCGTGAACTGGAGATCAAACCGAATAAAAGTACCCAAAAACCTACAATTTAATAAATCGTTATTACACATAATTTCATAATTTACCTCTTTATTTCTTTGCAGCCAATTTCTTGTGAAATTTGTCATAAGAGTTTTCTAGGGACAGGGGCATTAAAATCACATATGAATTTGCATACACGTGAAAAGCTGTTCAAATGTTCCGAATGTGATAGAGAATATTTAAATAGGAATAATTTTAAAAGGCATTTTATGCTTACTCATATCAAAGAACGATTAAAGGTAAGACTTTATAAAATTTCATAATTTAATTAATTTTATAAAAATATTTTGCAATATTGAGAATATTGCCGCAGGAGGGATCGATTTTGATCGATTATGATCAATGTTGATCTACGGGTCTGACTACCCTGCGTACTCCAGTCCCTGCCATTGACATATGAGTTAGCGTGAGATATCACATACCACTGGCAATGGCAGGAGATGTCATTAGTCAAGATGATATCTTAGGGTGCTGGCGGACGAACTTTAATTAGTCAACGGCAGCACTTCCAGTCTTAGCTGGGCAGCGTTCCGTAGCGGTACCGCTCATTAGCTCTTCCGAGGAATCGAACCAACACGTAGTTATGTGTGGGCTTTGTGCCTCGATTGAAGTGGTGGGCGGTGCGTCTGGGGATTATTGGCATTTAGTTTTGTTTTGTTTTCTGCAAATTTCTCACGCTGCATCAGCTGGATTATTGGCATTTAGTTTTGTTTTGTTTTCTGCAAATTTCTCACAATTTGTTTTTCACTTATTATTTTGTTATTATTTCTTCATCTTATCATGAAATATTGGCATATGTCATATTTTGTAGTATGATAGGATTTTTTACTTAGTTATGCATTTTAAAATAAAACACAAAAAAATAAAATAAACATTTTGATATATATATGGCAGTACAACCGAAAAAAAATAAGTCTGCAAGTGGTAAAGCAAATTTGCGCAATCCACCCGCCCATAAAGCGGCATGTCCACGGAATTTGCAGGGACAAAACATATATGAATCAATAAAAAATTTTAAAATACATGTTCAAAACATCTGCGGATTGAACGCTAACCATGACCACGTGCAACATCATCTTGAGCACGACAAACCGAACATTCTATTCCTTACAGAAACACAAGTTTCTGAAAATTTTCTCTTTATAGAATCGCTTAATTCCAAATATAGGCTCGAATCAGCTTTCAAACTCCATCAGGGCGTATGCGCATTCATTCATGAGAGTGTTGCGTACACGCGCTTTTCAAATTTTGAACTACACGGTGACGGCTTCAATACAATGGTTTTAAAGATTTGTCTTCCAGAAATGACTTTTTTTACAATAGCTTTATACCGGTCCCCCAACAAACGTAACCCAAACTTTTTTAATATACTGACAAAAATTATGGACGAGATTAGAGCAAAGTCCCCTAATTGTGAAGTTATCGTTACCGGTGACTTCAACGTCCACAACAAATCATGGTTGGAATTCTCCAAATCGACCGACGATGTTGACAATAGTGGAAAACTGGCAGAAATTTTTGCCGCGTCTCAGGGCCTATTCCAAATTGTTAAAAGCCCGACTTTCACTCCCCGTAATGGCGGTGAAAATAGTTTTCTACTAGATCTCTATCTTACCACAATGCCAGATATTACGAGTGTCGATGTTGCGAAAGGTAGTATTGGAAATTCTGATCATTATTTAATCTCATCAGTTATCAAAACTGATTTACTTAAAACTACAGCTCCCAAACCCCGTAAAATATTTCACTACTCAAAAATGGATAAGAGTGGTCTTCAAAATTTTTTCCATGGTTTCCCTTTCGACCGTCATTGTTTTTACACTGACAATGTAAATGTTTCTGCTCAAAACTTTACAGAAACCATCCAATTTGCTATAAATAAATTTGTCCCTTTCTCCATAGTAAAACCCAAACAAAAATACTTGTATTCGAAAGCTGCCAAAACGGCACTTAGAAGCAAACGTAGATCATTTAATATTTGGATTCATAACAAAACTCCCACTAATCGATCCCAATATCTAAAGGCCAACAAAATATCTAATCAGATTATCTCAAACGAAAAGTCCGAAATTGACAGAGCGAAAGCCTCAAAACTTACGTCTATGTCTGTTTCTGACAAGAGTTTCTACAGTGCCATTAATTCTTTAAATTCTGGTACAAAATTTTCTATTCCCCCTATTATTGATGGTGATTTAATCGTCAATGATCCCGCAAGAAAAGCTAACTTGTTCGCTGAACGCTTTGCTCTGAACTCCACTGTTTTGGAAACTCCTAAAGAAATACCCCAAATCCAGTCTTCAGGAGTTAATATGAACGAACTTCACTTCAAACCCAAAATAGTCGCTAAACTTTTAAAGGGGTTAAACATCAACAAAGCATCAGGAATGGACAATATTCCACCCATTATTTTAAAAACCTTTTCCAAAGAACTTGCACCAACTTTAACTAAAATATTCTACCAATCCTACAAATCTGGTATATTTCCCTCGTGCTGGAAGTTGGCAAATGTCCAGCCCGTCCCCAAAAAGGTACCAAAATCCGATATCTCAAATTATAGGCCAATAGCTTTACTATCGGTCCTATCCAAAGTCTATGAGCATTATATTAATACACATATTTCAAAATTTCTGGAAGAAAATCATTTAATATCCGACAGCCAATACGGTTTTCGAAACAAAAGATCAACTACCGATCTATTAAACTATGTAGCGCATTGTTGGAACAGCATACTTGATAAAGGTGGTGAAACATACGTTATCGCTTTAGACATCTCCAAGGCATTCGATCGAGTCTGGCATGCCAACTTAATCAACAAGCTCGTTGCGTACGGTTTTCATCCCAATGTTGTGAAGCTGATTCAAAATTTTCTATCCGACCGATACATTTCGGTAACCTTAGACGGATATTCTTCTGAGTCTAAACTAATTAACGCTGGTGTACCCCAAGGCTCAGTATTGTCCCCAACCCTATTTTTGATTTATATCAACGAATTGTTGAAAATCACCAGCAACCCAATAAATAGTTTTGCAGATGATAGTACTCTGCACAAGTCGTTCGAGCCCCTTCCTTCAAAAGGTAAAATGCACGAACGAATTAATCCTGCCCGGAGAGACGCTGCCATAAACGTGAACAAAGACCTGAATAAAGTCGCCGACTGGGGTGACCAAAACCTTGTCAATTTCAACTCCACCAAAACACAGCTGTTGATTGTTTCCAGATTAAAGACCGAGTTCCCCAAAGATATTTTATTTAGTATGTGTGATGAACCAATAGGTGAATGTAAAAACATTCGTTTATTGGGTGTCACAGTTTCAAATGACCTACTCTGGAACGATCATGTAATGGCGATGGCAAAAAGCGCGTCTAAAAAACTCGGCCTCCTAAATAGATGCAAAAAATTTTTCACTCCATACCAATTGCTCCATGTTTATAAGTCCTATATTCGTCCCTGTATGGAGTACTGCTGTCAAGTTTGGGGTGCTGCCTCTGTTTCCATCTTGGCCCTCTTGGACTCTGTTCAAAAGCGAGCTATACGAATTGTAGGTGATCGAACTTTGACATCACAACTTGATTCCCTACAACATCGTCGCACTGTTGCTGACCTCGTTGTTTTTTACAAATATCGTCATCAGCAGTGCTCAGATGAAATCAGCGGCATCATGCCTCAAACTTATTCTTACCCCCGTTCCACTCGGCAATCGGCTGCCGCAACCAGTGAAACGGTAAAGATCCCGCGCTGTCATACTGGCAGATCGCAGAGAGACTTCTTTGTCCGAACTGCGTACAAATGGAATAGTTTGCCGGAACACTTAGTCTCAGGTGGCTTCAACCCACAGATGTTTAAAAAAAAGCGTTAATCTACACCTCAGAACGCCAGTTGTTGTGGGACCCAGGTCTAGACCTAGGTCTTAAAAGGTATTTATGTGTTGTTGTGACACATATTCTAAACCCTATTACACAACACATTTTATTAAAAAAAAAAAAAATATGTTAGTTAATGATAATCGTAAAATTAAATTTGTTTTGAAAATAGACTTAAGTTTGGTTATAATGTAATGCTTTCGGCTTATTAATTAAAACATAATGCATTAACAGATAATAAGATTTAAAATTGATTATGGACATATTTCTGTTACCGAATTGATTATGCACATATTTCTCTTAATAATCTCACGTTTTTCCACCTTACTTTGACTAGGCCTTACTCTCAATTCAATAAACGTAATTTCTCAAATCGCCTTCTTGATTCGATCACTGACTGGTAAGCAAAATACACACAGGTTTTATTAAGTATTCAACACTGATACTGTTTCACAACAACAGGAAAGCAATTCTGTAAAAAATATTCTTTCAAAAATTCCAACGGTTGATTGTAGGAATTGCCACGGTTGATTGTAGGAAGTCCACAGCGTCCAAAGTCTTGGTGTTGCGGGCAAACGGTTGATTCCGGCAAACTATTCCATTTTTATGCAGTTCGGACAAAGAAGTCTTTCTGCGATCTGCCAGTATGACAGCGCGGGATCTCGACCGTTTGACTGGTTGCGCTAGCCGATTGCCGAGTAAAACGGGGGTAAGAATAAGTTTGAGGCATGATGCTGCTGATTTCATCTGAGCACTGTTGATGACGATATTTGTAAAAAACAACGAGGTCAGCAACAGTGCGACGATGTTGTAGTGAATCAAGTTTTGATGTCAAATCTCGATCATCCACAATTCGTATAGCTCGCTTCTGTGCAGAGTCCAAGAGGGCCAAGATGGAAACAAGCAGCACCCCAATCTTGACAACAGTACTCCATACCGGGACGAATATAGGACTTATAAACATTGAGCAATTGGTATGGAGTGAAAATTTTTTGCATCTATTTAGCAGGCCGAGTTTTCTAGACGCGCTTTTTGCCATCGCTATTACATGATCGTTCCAGAGTAGGTCATTTGAAACTGTGACACCCAATAAACGAATGTTTTTACATTCACCTATTGGTTCATCACACATACTGAATAAAATATCTTTGGGGAAGTCGGTCTTTGGTCTGGAAACAATCAACAGCTCTGTTTTGGTATAATTGAAATTGACCAGGTTTTGCTCACCTCAATCGGTGGTATATGATGTATGAGGTAATCTTTGAGGATGTGAAGGGATTGCATAAATTGATAGGTTTTCCGCTCTGAGGTTGTATGTTGACCAAACAACACATAAAACCGAAAGTATTGAATGAAGCCCAGTGGCTCGCAAGACATTAGCTATCTAACCCAGATAAGAATTTCATGTTATATTAGCTCTTTCTGACGCGTTACTCTGTGGACTATAGATCCCAGTTCCAACGTGCTGAACATTGAAATCCGATTGATAAGTTCTAAAAGGTTTTACTTAGCCATTGTCGGTGTGCAGGAACTCTGGTATGTCCAAAATACATCATTCCTCAGGAAGGCATTTACCTTAGACGAAGTTACGTTCTGAAGAGGTTTGAGTAACACAAATTTAGTGAAATGATTAAGGGCAATTAATATTACCTTATGCCCAAGTTTGGAACGGGGATGCTGTCTCAAAAAATCTATGTAGACTCTCTGCCATGGACGTACATTTACGAACTAAACCTGGATCGATGGACGCAAAATCTGATTCATGGTCTTTGTTTGTTTACAGGTATTACAATATACAACATGATCGTGAACTTGTGACGCCATGCCAGGCTAGTGGTATAGATGTTGGAGTACCTCCACGATCTTCTTTACGCCTCCATGTGCATCAGTACTATCATCATGATGTCTCTTGATTATTTTCAATGTTAAATGTTTTGGCACCCACATGTTGGAGCTTTAGTCTCTTTCTAGTCAGTCGGCTATTAAGGTCTTTCTGAGACATAAACCAATCCAGATTTGAGTGGTCGGGCACGATAATGAATCTGTGACCCTCAATATAGGTACTGAATTTTTACACACTCAGAATGGCCGCAAGACCATCCAACTCAGAAACTGAATAGTTTATTGAGCTTTATTTAATTTCTTCGACATGAAGACTATCGAATACTCTTGTCCATCATTACCAACTTGATACAAAATAATACCGACCCCTGTCAGGCTAGCGTCACACCGGATGAAGAACTCTTTATTATAATCTGGATTAATCAGAACTGGAGCTGAAATCAACAAAGTTTTTAAATTTTCAAAACTTAATTGGATTTCTAAAGTTCACTTTAGCTTGTTCGAACCTTTCTTTAATAAATCGATAATTGGAAACACTACACTCGCATAATTTGGGATGAATCGCTAGTACCATCCCGCCATACCCGGCAGACGATGTATCTGCTTCACATTAGTTGTAGGTGGGTATTCCACAAGAGCTCGTACCTTTTCCGGATCCGTTCGCAAACCATCACCAACAAGAAAACCTAAATAGTGAATTTAATAGTGAACGCGAATCCAAACACAATATATTCTTACCAGAACTCTTCTGAACCAACACCACTGGCGAGCACCAGGAACTGTTAGACTCCTCGATCACGCCTATTTGAAGCATCCGATCAAATTCAGCGTAGATCGTTAGTTGAACAGCCGGAGATGTGGGATAATGCCTCTGTTTAACAGGGAGATTATCACCAACATCGATAATATGTTCAACCAAAGCAGTCTTTCCGAGACCGAAGACTTCAAAAGACGGGAAAGAATCCTTAATCCTCTCAAGTTCCCGAAGCTTAATGGCATCATATTTCTCTCATGTCAGTTCACTGACAAATGAAGGAACAATACCAAAAGCCTTCCAGACATCGATACCTAGATAGCTCTTCACACAAACCAGGAACAATATGGAAGCGCATTTGTTTAGTGGAACCGTTCAGAGTGATCGGTATATTGATATATCCTAAAATCTTATTAACTGTACCGTCCACCGTGCAAATGTATGATGTTAACTTACAATAAGATATACCGACTGATTTTAACAACTATAGGGAATTTCTTCCCAAAATACTAATCGTGGCTCCACTTTCCAAAAATTCCACAATATTTTCATTAAAAAGTTTTAATAATAAATGCGGCTGAGACTCGTTAATACCTAAAATAATTTAAGAAATATATGCTCTTGCAAACAGTTTACGCATCCTCCAGTAATGATTGCACCTTTGAAGGCGCTCATAATAAGTTTTATGATATTGAGGTAGTCTGCCGATAGCTGCATTTATTCCCCCTTCTGCTGTTGTAGGTCTGAATCGTCCTGTGCAGCTATTGTTTTCATCAAAGTCCTCGGGGTCGTTGTATACTAAACCGGTAGTATACTAAACCGAAACTTTTCCCGATCCCCGTACTCTCGGTCTGTAGTTTACATTCAAATAAAATTTAGGGTTATTTCTGTATATCACATCGGTTTTTGACACTTTCAACAATATATTTTCATTTGTTTCTGTTAACAGACAGGTGCGCGATGTTTAATTTCACGATACTTAAAGCAAACAATTTGATCTGTAGATGTTGATGAACCCAGTTGAGCAGATGTTGATGAAATGATATGCTTTTGCAGCACACGTATCGGTCTGGTATCCAAAGTTTCCAAATAATTAGATGACTCTGGTTTCACAGTATTGAAATTTGCTGAAGTTCGCTGATCCTCAATCGTGTTGGCCTAGTAGGAACTGCTGCAGACCATAATCTCTTAAACTTCTGATATAAAGTCCAAAGTTCGTCTATTGAAGTAACGTTGGCTACTAAAGTAGCATTTTTGAGATCTGCACTCAGCCCTTTCCTGGCAGTTTATTATTTCGCCTTCAGCTAATGGTCGCCCCAACCTCCAATTCAACGCATCAATTTCTGCGAGATACTCATACACTTTCCTTTGGTTTTGTTTGCGGTTCAGCAGAACACCTAATAAAGCCTTATCGTCTGTGAGGGTGCGAAAAGGTTCGAAGAAGTCCGTCTCAGTACTGGGTACATAACCACTTAATGCTCATAAGTCAAGTTAAAGTAGTATTTGTCAGCAGCTGCCTAAAAATATCGTGGGACCTACGGCCTAAGGCCATCTCAGCTCACACGATCCCTCCTTGTAGCTGCCTCCATTTGATGAAAAAACTCATGGACGTTAAGCGAATGACTATCACTAGTGAAAAGAGGAACCCAATTTGAATCGAAACGACTCAAATTGTTTCATCGTTCCTCCTTGTATCCCCTAAACGGCAACGCTGGAACAGCAGTATGTTAACTCTGTGGGAATTGGTCTCTGCCTAGCTTGACCTATGTGTCCCTAATCTCGCAAAGGTTCAGCCAAAGGCTACATAGCCACAGGCGTTGATCTATCAATCGGTGTAAATTGTGGTGATTGTAATGGTGGCGGAAGACCACTGAATTATTCGGAGCGTCCTGTTGTTGTAGCAATAGAGAATCCAAGATCCTCCTCGCTACTTTCAGTTGCGTACACGCAAACGTGTGACCCTCATGCACATCCTCCCTATTCCCAAACTTTTCTTATACGGTTGATGAAGCCCGCCAAGATCGCATCTTCCACCGGATGACGCAGATACCTTACTACCGTCGCAATCCTGCAACCATCTCCGACTCAGCCAACAAATCGCTGCATGTGAATTCAATATCGAAGGTGCAGGACTAACTGTGTATTCCCGCAGCTCCTCCATCCAATTTCCTCTCCTGAAGTTCACTCCCCTAATCAGACATTCGATTGCCAATTCAGTGGGCTCCAATCCATAAAATAGATGATCCACCGATACTACATTCGCCATTGCCAAAGAGCACTACCGAAAGTTCGGTTTCCGAATAAAAAAATTCACGAATCCAAGTAAACCCCGAAGGGCAAAAAGAGAAAAAAAGAAAGTGAGAGAGAGAAAGAGATATCGCGCTGACTTACAACAATCTACAAAATTATCTAATAATAACTTATTCTTAATAGTTTATTTAATTATAACTAAAAATATATGTTTGTTTATTTATTTACTATATGTAGTTATAGTAAAATTTTTCTTATTTTAAGAAGAAATTTATTTATTTATTTTGTAGGCAAACTTTTTTATTTTAAAATAAGTTTATTTGAAAAATGGTCCATATAGCCCAATTACACTGACCCAGCTGTGGTTTCCCGGACTAAAAATAAATAACCAAATAAACTAATACTATTTCTGGTGAGCGCGCTCGAGTGCCAGACTCTAAGTTTCGAGCTTCAATGGTCATAGTTTTTATAGTAAGCTAATGAAAGTTAAAAAAATACATTCAATAAGAACGTGAATCTTCAACCAAAAAATAAAACTGGTCTCCACTTCACTTTATTGAAAAAGTTATGGTGTTGAAGAATGGGACTACTGGCAAGTACACTAGGTCCGAAAACAATAGTCGCCACTCTTCTCCACCAAAAACATCTCCGAAGTAAAACGGGGAACTGTGTTAATGTGTTATTACTTATTACCGATTGAAGGAACATCGAAGTTGTTTAGTTTCCTTCTGTTGGTAAACACAACGAGCTGTGTCTTAAGAGCATTGATCGAGAGACCATTCTTCCGACACCAACTGTTGATAATGTCCAGGGTGTTCTACATTTTTCTGCAGAGATACCCCATATTGTCTTCTTTCAAAAGAATATTAATATCGGCATAACCGTATGTGTTTAGCTAACTGTCATTCAATTAGGAGCTGGTCTACCGTCATGTTCCACATTATGGTGACAGAACGTCTCTTTGGGGACATCCACGCTTTACACGTACATGGATAGGGGTGTTGTCCTTCGTGTGAATAAACAGACATTAACCGTCCAGCGCCCGTTTTATTCACGTTAGGATTGTTTTGTTCACAACGTACCTTTTCGTTCTGTTAAGAGGTGTTTCAAAAGTGGCTTTTGTTGAAAGTGTCAAGAAAAGTGCCAAGAGTGATAGCCCGTTTTAAGATAGTCCCTTAAATATCAGATACCACCTCTGAGAGGATTGTGTCCCACTTGATAAGATTGTTGTTTAGCTAGGTTTTCTTCAGATACATTTCTAATGTAACGGTCGATGAAGCTTTCCAAAGACTTTAGAAAGTATATAGAAAGACTGATCGGGATGAATTTTTTCGCCTCGAAATATTCGATTTTCACTGATTTTTGGATATAGGTGACTTTCACGTTTCTTTAGGTCTGTAGTAGTTAGCTAAGAGCTATGCATGCCACTGTCTATCTCCTATTATGTTCAGAAACTGTTGTATCATAAAAGGTCATATTTCGTCTAAAACTGGAGATTTGTATGGCTCAAAGGAGCTGATAGCCCAAAACAGGGCTTCAGGCGACACAACTCTATCAGTCATTATCCAGTCCATTCAGTTAGGTTTTTCCCTATTTTCCGCAACTGCCTCCTGAGGAATCTCTCCAAGTACACAGTTAGGAAAATGGTGTTGAAGAAGTATTGTATAAGTTTCTTCTTTTTAAGAAGTGTGAGTATCGTTGGACAATTTAATATTATCCAGTCTCGTTAAAAGATCCTTTTTCAAAGACCTTATTAGTGCAGCACTCTCTGTGATGGACTCAATCGACTCACCTTACTTGCTTCACTGTACATAGCCCAATCAGTTTCATCACGAGCTTTCAAGTCTTTGTTCTGATATTTTTTGGGACTTTATCTTAGTTTATCAAGATTTTTGTTCCAACAGACTGACTTGTGTACACCTCGTTGCCTCTGTTTGGGGCACGAGCTCTTAAAAATCCGGACTAACAGATCGTTGATGTGTTCAACGGCCTGATCAATAGCCCGGACCTTGGAAATGCATCTACTAGCCCGTTTCTGCTCTACAAAGTCTCTGAAGCACACCCAATCCGTCTGCCATGGATTCCGATAGACGAAATCCTCGGTTGCAATCGTCTTTACTAAAATCAATATATCTGATCGCTCATAGATATATCTGTAGACACTTCGGAAGATGTAGACATTCAGAATTTCCAAATTTGGAGCCAATTACTCTAAAAGAGACTGACCTCTGCTGTTGTTATTTTTGCTTCTCCTGCCAACTTGGTGGGAATTGACGTCACAGCTGACTATGATAGCCAGGTTTTTATTCTTGGCATAGTCTACCAAGTACACCGATTCCGGCTTTGTTGGGGACTAATGAAGTCGCACGGAAGATCGACAGACACAATGAGTATCCGCTTTTCTTCGTAGGTATTTCGTAACTGAGAATTCCTACATTAAAATCACTTAATTATAATTCAGTCATGTAAGCCACTTATGCTATGTTGAAGGTTGATTTTTCGAAACTCAAGCTTGTCCACTGCGCCATCATAACAGTGATTATTGATTATGGCTTCAAGCCCGATCCAATAAAATTTACATGAAGAAAAGTTTTGCTTTTCGATTGGATATTGTTTTCGTACTATCTTCATAGAAAAGAATGTACAAGAGGTTTCCGTCGACAGAGGTTTTATCCTTAGCCAATTTCTTCCGTCCGTACCCTTCGAACCTCCATTTGGAATTTTCCAAACTATTTGGACGTCCGAGGCCGTCTCAGATTGTCTATGACCTGGAATCCAGATTTTGGCCATGTGCATCTTAAGGCGATCGCAGAACTTATTTGCTGAAAAACTTGCTCCATGGACTGCTGGTGGAATTTCCTCCACCAACCAGTTCAATGAGAAGTCGTCTGAACATCGGAAATAAAGTGTTCCTTTTTTCATTAACACCCTCAAACGTTGGCAGAGTTCTTGTTTATGTCAACATATATTTAAACAGGCGTTGCTGACTCAAATTGCTTTGTTCCTGACTGATAGAACCTTTGATACATTATCAATCGAGGCCTTGCCGTTTTTGTGCTTCAAGACCTCAAGGTGAGTCGACCCATACGAAGGCTTGTTTTGTGACGTGGGGTCGGGTGATCGGTTGACGAATCTGTTTGACCATCTCAGCCCTCATGTCCAAGGGAGATGTTGTTGCAGAAAAACCGCTAGAGGGAGAACCTGCTCTGAAATACCTGTTTGCAGTGAGGAGTCAGTTTTCTTCCTTTTCCTCCTCACTGAACCACAGTCATTTTTCATCTAATTCTTTTTTGCAACTGCTACCGCGGTCTCAGAAGCCTGCATCTTCGAAGAATTTCTGACCTCTGATTCCGACTACACCAGGTGGAGACTTTCCAGAGACCTGTTTAAATCTGCAAGAACCATGTGTGACACGACCCGAAAATTTTCACTAGCCTCTGAAGTAGAGGTGGAGTTGCCAGATTTTGGAGATTTTGTCTCTGTGGGCGTATAACTGTCCACATAGTATTTATGTAGTTCTGTATTAATGTTTTTAGATGTCGTAAGGTTTTTTGTGTTTTTTTTATTATTTTTTTTAATGTAATTTTATTTTATCCATATTGTTCCACGAGAATGGTCAGCAAAACGGTAGAGACAAACAAAGCCGCCGTACTTGACCAGCACACAATACTGCAGAGAAAGACCGAGCCCTGAGTTGTGCGCCGTTTGCAACTGATGAAAATTACCATCAGCCAAACGATCATCTCGGCACGGCACCTCTGAATTAAGTGAGAGTGTATGGTTCGGGATCCCTGTTTGATATTCGGGATCGTAAGCGATCGTATTGTTAGTAAACAAAAATATCAGAACAGGGGTTACGCTACTCACCACCTGCAACCCGCCTGGTATCTTACACTCACAGCAGCAATAAATTGCATGCTCTATGCGTTTTTTTCATAGAAAACAACTTTGAAACAGAAATTAAAAAAAACTGTACTCCTTTGTTTTGGTTATGACAATCCAACGGTGGATGATTTTTTTGTGTTGCAATTTGCATTCATTATTTTTTATGCTCTGTTTTAAATAACGCACTTTCCTTCATTTATCTATAGCTGCGCCATATTTTATATTTTAAACACATCAATATATTAATTAAACATTTTTATTTTAAATCTTTATCGCGCGATGATGATTATTTATTTATTTATTTAATTCAACAATTATAGACATACATATGGCCAACCTTTTTTTATCGTATATATATTTTGTAAATAGTTTATTCAATTTAATCAAGTAATTACCAATATTCATTAATTATTTGTACTTTAAAAACAAGCAGAAAAAAAAGAATCCAATACAATACATTGATTATACAATTAATTGGCCATTAACCAACTTAGCCCAGTACATCGCCCAGTACATCTATGCCGGTACATCGAGAAATAGGAATGGAGAAAAAATTATAGAAATTTTTTCATAACTAGTATTCCGTGTCGCGATGAAAATATTCGTTTATTCATTTATTGCGCTTTTTTCTCAATTCCCAATTCACAGGCAAATGCCGGTAAGGCGTACAGGAGGCAAAACTACCAGATTAACAAGATTTATAATACATTCTAATTAGTGTGCGCAAGCTCTTTTGAAATGTATATAGAATAATAGGTGGAATGTTGTCCAGTTCAATGGCTTTGTTGATGTTTCACCTCCCTAAAGTTTTTCGACATGTTTGATTGTGTACGTTAGTGTTACCTATCTCTCTAAAATAAAAGCTGCACTAAATTTCTTTCAAATTTTGATTCGTTTATTTTTTAGAAAATACAATCTACTACTTGTAAAACCGCAACCAACAACGTTGAAGACGATTCGACAACACGATTTGATAGAGAAACTGAAAATGATGTAACAAAACAAAGCAAGGTAATTGTTTATTGTAATATTACAAATTAGGTGTTAATTTTATAATCTATACTATAACTATAACGTTAAGTAGCATCAGGTTTTTGTCAATCAACAGTTTGGTTTATCTTGGAAAATTATAAGTTTTCAGAATTATTTTCTGTTCCCATAATCTTTAAAATGGAATATATTTTAAAACATTTATGGCAATAAACAAACTATTGCCAACTAAATTAAGTAATTATGTCTATTTAGTTAGCCATAGTTTGATTTAAAAAAAAGTAGTGTGTGTACCAGAGTACACAGGTAAGAAGTGAAACTTCTTTATGACATATCATTTTTCTACTATTTACAACTTCACAGAAATTGGGTAGATTAAGAAAAAGAACGCCTTAAGAAAAAAAACGCCGATTATTGATAACCATTTGTTTGGTGAGTATATATTTCCGTATATATCTCTGATATACTCCACACTGTTCGCCTGCAACGGTTGATGGTAAGTAAAATCAAAACGCTAAATTCTTTAATAAGATTTGGAAATGTTTGCATGTTCTATTGACAGGCAATTAGTTGAACTGTGGTAGAACTTTGAAGTGCCTCATAAACCAAGTTTACTAGCCGCCCACGGGATATTTCAGCAATATTTCAGCAATATTTCGAAATACTTTTATACGTTATATCTCTCAATAATCTGAAATTAATTTGGCAAATATTTTCACAATTAACATTTTCAGATTAAACTTTATGAACGTTTCTGCTTCTTTAAATTTTGCCCACGGTAAAAGATTACATTGTAAAGTAATTATATTTAAATTCAACTCATACCACAAAACCTACTACTAATTTAACCACCAACATAATTTTCTTTGTTTATGTTTAAAGCCGCTTTAAGTACTTCCCAATATAAAAACTTTTAAATCAATAGAAAATAAAGCTTTTATCTTTCTATCTTTTGAATATTATCATTGCCTTACCTTGAAAACAAGAAAAAAATCTTATTTTTAATTTTCTTATTTATAACAAAAAAAAATAAAAATAAAATTGCTAAAACAAAATTAAAATCTATAAAAATAAAATTACCAAAACAAAATTAAAATCTATAAAAAAACAACATGGCACGTAACGCGTAACCGAAAATCGTTTCATTTTTTTTATAGTGCTATCAAATTTCTGTCATACGCCGATAAAGAAGTTTCACTTCAATAAATTAAAAAATTGGTAAAACTTTGAATTGAATAATAATAAAAATAATAAATAAAATAACAAAATTATTCAAACAAAGTAAATTGCTGCTATTAAATTTATCAATAATATTAAAAATAGTTAAAACTATTTTCTTTGTTCTCCATAGACGACGAGAGCGAAACATTTCAATAGAGTAACAAACATGTTTGAGTGCGACCAATGTAATAGAAAGTATAAGAATATTTCTTCAATGACAAAACATATAAGATATCATAAAGGAAATAATTCAATTCATTGTTATAGTTGTCCTCTAAAGTTTGATAGTTTTTACCAATTTCACCGTCATACAGCAACAAGTCATGCTGGCGAAAGGAAAAAAAGAGAGAAGGTAAGATTTTAATTAAAGGTTTGAAGTGTATAAAAATATTCGTAGTTGATTTTTCGTTAGTTATTGCAAATAGATATTTGCTATTTACTAACTAATTTACATATTTGTTGTACTAACTTTCATTGGCAGTAATTTTTTTATGAAAAATATGAGTTTAGAACCTGAATTTGAAACCAAAAAATAGGAGAAAAATCATGAACCTTATTTATATCCAAACAGATAAATGTAGATATTGACAATATTGTGAATTTCGTATTGTATCATTTCAAACGGTGACGCTAACAGTATAACGGAAAAGGAATACCACAATATTATCAAAATTCACATTTATTAGTTTGGAAATATGGCCCAATATGAAATATGATCATATAACCAAAAATATGTCTGTTTCTCTTCTAAGATGTTGTTGTGAAATGTTGGCTAAAACACGCAACATTGGTGACATCAGTTAGTTGAACAGTTATATTAAATGAAGTAAAAGATCCAGAACAAAAGATCCAAAGAGGATTTCAAACAACAAGAAACAAAATCGAATTTGCTTTGCTGTTTATAGTAGCTATATAAGCGAATATTTTTTTGGTTACTTTTTGCAGCGGCAGTCCAAAAAAAAAACTGTACAAAATACAAAACCAATCACCATTTGTAAACAGGAATTTTAGTTGTATAAATGGCTACAATACAGAAAATGGGCTTAACTATCAGCCAGATAAATGCAAATATGCTTGCTACAAAAGTCATGATATACCAACGGGGAATCAGAAGGAAGCGGAGAAGATTGGTATTGCCTAAGCAGTGACGTTCAAATGAAGAACGACTGCAGAGTAAAGAGGAAAACGGAGGAGATTCAAATCGGTTGATCTGAAACGACACTGCCCAAAAACGGCGTAAAATGGTTCCCACGCCGATTACCCATAACCTTCATCCATTTTTCGAGAAGGACGAGGAATTTTTTAAGTCTTATTGTTAGGGTTAAACTTGATAGAAAAGTTGTGTAGTTACATTAATTACGATAAAAACTACTTCAACTGTCCGACCGGATGTAAGAACATGCATAGCAAAACACAACCAGCAGAGGTCATTACGCAAACGGTAACTAAAACTAAGCATAGTGCAGGAATTAAATAGAAGTTGATGTTCAACTTATAGATCGGCGCTACTGATCATTATCGACGTGAAATAGTTGTAGTTAACATTGGGGATGAAATCATTCTAGGAATAGACACTGTGCCGCGATTTGTGATTAGATAAAACAATTAAAATCTGATTCGTATTTTAAAATACTAGTGGGAACTTTAAATCTGTCAGGCAGACAGAGCGCAATAAAAATTATCACTCATCGGGTGAGAGGTAAGAACTAACCACTATAGTTAATTGTGAGCAGAACACCACCAACAGCTCGGTCAACATAAAAGAGCAAAAAGCAGAAATGAAGCGAAAGTCTAAGAGGAGCAAAAATGGTAGCACGGTAAATGTTTGAGCACCACAAGTATGTATTCATTACAACATCTGTAAGAAATAAAATAAACCAACAACTTGTATTCGCACCTTAATAAAACGTACCACAAATGTACTTATATCTAATTGTTAAACCTTGTCGAATCGTAAGTTATGATTCAAACCGTCACAATTATTATTAAAAAAAATCTATAAAATAAAGAAACTTAATAATATTGAAATTATATTTGAGAAAAAACACACTAATTTTTGATATCTATATAATATTTTTATTTGCCAATCGATTTCGAAAGTTAAGCTTTCATTGTCAAGGCCTGTTCTTAAACTCCGAGTTTAAGAACAGGCCTTGACAATGAAAGCTTAGCTTTCGAAATCGATTGGCACATAAAAATATTATATAGATATCAAAAATTAGTGTGTTTTTTCTCAAATATAATTTCAATATTATTTTGGTGATATCTAGTGCTCAAAAAACAATATAGGTTATATAAAGAAACTTGACAATTTTTTTGTAACCGTATGAAGCTTCTAAAACCTAAGTAAACTAGATAAGTGCTGCAAAAAAAAATACTAAACGATCGAAACTCAATTGAGATCTCTGTAGAACATCAGATGTTACATTAACATTTTTAGAGATGTTAACATTTATAACTAATTGTAGATTCTATTACATATATCAGGTAGTTCAATAAATTATCGTAAAATTACCATAAAACGAAAATATTAAATAACAGTCCAACAAAATTTAAACCTCAATTCAAAACTAACAAACTACATAAAAAATGTTAAAATGAAATTCCTAATAATTTGTTCGTTTCTGATTCACAGGTAGAAGATTTTGAGATCAATAAAGAAACAAATCTGTATGATTGCAAAATATGCAATAAAAAATTTTTTAAAAAATACTCATTGTGTGTACATATGAGATTTCATACAGGAAAAAATCTTCATCAATGTTCCGAGTGTGATAAAAAATTTACACAAGGGTGGAACTTAAAAGTGCATATGAAAACTCATCTAAACAAAAACTTAAAGGTAAAATTTTGGATAAGTTTTTGAATTATTTTTAAGGCGTTATTTTTTTTCAACTTCCAGAACATAAAATTTAGGTTGGTATTTTATTTGGTGGTAACAAAAATTTTAATTTACAAACATTTAAAAAAAGCGTCCATCATCACCTCAGAACGCATGTTGTTGTGGGACCTAGGTCTTAAAAGGTATCCTTGTGTTCTTGTTACACATTTTGTAATTCCTACTACAAAACACTTTTTATTAAAAAAAAACTTAAAGTGAGGTTGTAATCACTTTAGATTTGTTTTTGTAAATTTAAAAAATAGAAATGTTTTTCACCTCTTATCGAGGCACTTCTTTTCACCTCTTATATTATTCTTATTAACTGCATCTTATCATGAAATAGTGGAAATACTAATTACAATTGATTTTGGTCCCTATATACTCTAGACTGCACCACATACGATAGACAACCAAAGAGATAACAAGTTAATGGACTGATGTTAAAAAATTTTTCCAATACCAAAAATTAAGATTCGGAATAATAAAAAAAGTCAGACAAGTGCGAATAAAATTCGCTCGTCAAGGGTTCCGTGAATGTTAAAGAATACAATATCAAAAATTGTAAAGTTTTTATATTGTAAAGTCCTTATGTTGTAAGGTCTTTATCGTTAATCGTAAATGTCAATAATAAATTACAATCACAATTGATCAAAATTGACACAAAAAATGTTACTTCAGGTTAAATCTTATCCATAGCTGTTTATGGTAACTCAAGAAAGATTCAATTACACCAGCTTGTAAATGGTTTTAATTTGATTTATTTTTGGTCAACCAACGTCGAAATTTAGGGGGGCTACATACTAAAAATATTTTTTTACAATAACACATAAACTTTGCATTGCAAAATTCTAAAAAAAATTCTAATGTTTCTTAAAAAATTAGGTGCTCTTTCATATGGCACTCCACTCATCTGGATCAACAATTATTTTTTTAACCCTCCCCACACCCATCCCCACACACAGGGGAATATAATTATTTGAGACTTCGCCATGATGTTCATTCAAAATTTACCAAACTTGTGTCTGTGAATTTTTAAAAATTTTTCTGTCAATCAATGTCGAAAGCTAGGGAGGGGAGTAACGGTCTGAAAGTTGCACTTTTTTTTTACAATAACTCAAAAACTGTGCACCGCAAAATTCTAAAAAATTCAATGTTTTCTAAATTATGTGCTCTTTCAAATGACACCCCACTTGACTACGTTTTAAATAGTGTTTTTATCTCTTCTCATTTCCACCAAGGGGGTGGAATATAATTATAAGTATGGGACACTTTTGTATATATTTTGTTAAAAACTTACTAATTTTTCTATCATACATTTGAAGATTTTCGATCTGTTAGTCATTATTCAAAATTATACAAAAATGGTGAGGTGCAAAATTCCAAAATAAATTTTTAAGGAATACTGAAATGAAGCCCTTTCATATGATACCCTACTTGAATCTATTAAAAAATGTATTTTCTCAAAGGTCTCACGTTGTACCTCTGTAATCCAAACGAAAAAAACTTTAGTTTTATTTGTATCCGTCATCTTATGTGGACAGGTTAGTTTTATACGCACCTCAAATATCAGATCCATAGCATTTATAGTTTTCGAGATAATCGATAATATAATGTGTAAACTCGCTTAATAATCCGATAATATAATGTGTAAACTCGCTTTACTCTCACCGGGTTCGTCATGAAAAACGGACCCGTTAAAAGAAAATCAATTCCTAAGAACGCTTTATGAATAATTTTGTTGTAAAATCTATATATATATATATATATATATATATATATATATATATATATATATATATATATATATATATATATATATATATATATATATATATATATATATATATATATATATATATATATATATATATATATATATATATATATATATATATATAAATATATATATATATATATATATATATATATATGCGATATGACGAAGAATATTATTGATATGATATAAAAATCAATTTTAAATTATTTAATTAAAAAAAATTATTTAGTAACTATACGTGAGAGGATTTCAGATAAGTAAAAACAGTATAGGATCTGAGCAAAATATTCAATCACATTTTTCCCCTGGCAATGTTTCTCATTTCTTGTGAGCTCTTCTCATCACCTGTGTAGTACATAGATGCTAAAACGAACTAACGAGCCCGGGACGCGGAAGAGATCTGCACAACTGTTAAATCTCTGCAAATAAATTCGGTTTGTGGAAATCGCTTTAAGTTTTTGTTAAAAAGAGTCACAATTCTCGGTCTTTGTCCACCGGGGAAGTAAAACACTTGAAATTTTAAAGCATTTGTCCTACAAAATTATACTTATAGTACCATCAATATTAGGTAATCGACCCACTGTAATTTTTATTTCATTCCTCCACAGGATAGTTCAGCTAATACCTCCAATAATGCATCAAGAGACGTTGAAAACGATTCGATCAACAATATCCTCATCAAACAAGAAAATGTCACATCTGAGAAAAATGAGACGGTTCAAGAAAACACAATCGAAAATGTAAGAGATCCTAGCAACCTAAAGTTGTCGACAAACAATTATTTTAATTTAATTAATTTACAGAACAATTCAGCTACTATATCCAGAAGTTCAGCAAGAGACGTTGAGACCGATTCAATTCACAATATCCAAATCAAACGTGAAAATGTTATAGCCGAGAATAAGGATACGGTACAAAATGACATAACCGAAATCATAATATTTAAAAAAAATAAGGTAAACCAGATTTGATAACACACTTAAAACTTACATTTCTACAACCATTTCTACCTCTTGACGAAATTCTATAAATAAAATAATGTTATGAAAATGACCAGATCAAAATACAACTTACTTAAAACAATCATTTTATTGTGATAACCAATGAAAATAAAGGATCATCAGGGTTGTAGGTGCTTAGTTTAAGCGTGAATTATTTGTTTGTTCCTACGCTCGTTCAACAGCCCACTGTCGAAACTTGCGCTTGTCACCAAGTGCTGAATACATCTCCTCGTTAGTGACATCCGGTAACTGAAATTTATTTCAAAATAAGTATTCAGAACGAAAGCCCGAATTAGTTGGGCTTGAGACGAACACACTTTCCTGGTAAAAAAATTAATTGTTTTAAAAAGACTATCAGATCCGAAAAATAAACAAAATTTTTTTTCGAACGTGGAAAAGGACCAGACTTCCGAATCTGCGCAGTCCAAATTACCTGATACTTCCAAGAGTCTATAACAGGCGAATGAAACAGAATGGACGTCATCGCTCTTGAAGATATAACAGTAAAAAAAGGGCATAGAAGCTCTATACAGGAGTGATCATCTTTCTCGAAGAGAATTTGGTACTGTTTTTTGCGAGTTTAGACATTAAGGAATCGTGAATCACCCCCACAATAAGATACGGAAAATTTGTCTCATTGTTGACCAAGCTCACTCACCACTCACTGCAGCTAGTTCCGTCGACGAGGACAGTTTTTACAGAACACAGAGGTTATGAAAAGTGTTGGTGACTTAACGGTTGGTGGGTGGATGGTTGATTGACAAAAACTCATGGAATCTTGATGGAACTTTGGTAGAAGATTCGTTTCAAAATAGAACAAAACGGCGGGGGTCTCCAAAGCACCTGTTTATTTAACTCTTGAAAATCTTCTAATCCTGGCCTTCAATTTGATTGAGACTTGGTATATAAGGTTTTGGTACTGTTTCCAATATCTCAACGTACCTGATTCCGGTTTGTCACTTCTGGTTAAAAAGATTGTTTTTCATTTTTTAAGATAATCATTCCTTTATAAAGTGTTTTCCCCGATAGTTACAAATCGATTTTGATGAATCATTGGTATAAGGTTTCAATCATTATGAGAAAGATTTCATCAGCTTTTGAAGAACACTGGAGAAAGGGGTGAGGGGTCCATCACACAACGGGTGATTAACCTATACCAAAAATATTTTCTGGAGTTCTTGGGACAAGTAATATCTTGGATAAGTTGGGTACCGGTTAGGAGACTAGCCGCAGTGGTTGCAAGTGAATGTAGATAACTGTGCCAAAAAAGTTTATAAAAAATTTATTTAATTTATCTATTAAGTTGAAATATTTAAATAAAATTTATAAAGTTTTGAACATTTTTTTTTTCTCTCTTATCTCCATTTTAGGAGCATAGTGCGTCTACTAGTCTGGACCATCTAACTCTATTTAGAGCTAATTTTCTAACTTTATAATCACTTTTCACTCTACCCATATCTTGCCAATTTGTTTCGCTTCTACTAGCACTGTTTTCTTCTAACTCATTGCTGATCTTCCCTCTCTTTTGCCTTGCGGATTCCACTCTAGGAACATCCTTGTAACATCTTCGGCTGGTTTTCTCAGTGTGTGTGTTCTATCCATCTCCACTTCCTTTTTCTTATATGGGACTTTATCTACTCTGTTTGTCGTACTTTCTTCTAGTGTGCGTATTGAAAATCAGTTTGTTGAATTCGAATTAACGTTTGATTGTCGAATCCTAGCCAGTTTCGAAGACTGCTGGATAAGGTCTACTCCCAACTAGCAAACTTACTTCTCAATTTTAAGTTATACCAGCTTTAGCTTAAATAAAGCTTCGCTAAAGTTTCTAAGTGGAAGCTAGTTATATATTACTCCTATAAAGTTTCGATACAACTTCCACAGAGAAGTTCTCCCCACCACCAGAATGAAAGCTTCTAAAATAGTTCTATATTTAATATTAGAAGCTTTACCGAAACTTATTTACAGATCAATAAATAGAGCTTCCGAAAAAAGGTTATAGAAGTTATAGCTGTCATTAGGATTGTAGTTGTTTCGGTTGTAACTGTTTACAGATCTTATAGAAGCACAGCTGTCATAGTCTAAAAATTGCTTCAATATCTGAAACGAAATGTGTCAAACTGACGGAAGCTTTTGCTTCTATTATTTTAACTAAATTTAGATGTAGAAAATATAGTTTAATTCAGGGGATTACTTTTTATGGAAAAAGATATGTCACATGTAATTTCAATGGGTTCATACGAAATTGAAGCTTATACGAAAATGAAATCGTTTCGTTTTTGTCAAAAAAGTATTGTGCATAAGGTGGTTTTTGTTTTTTAATCTATTATTTAGACTTATTTTGCACAATATAAAATATTCTTTATTTAGAGTCTTCAAATAGACAAAAAAAAAATCAATTAACATCATAATCAACTAGACTAGAGAATCAGAATCAAAAATCAACTAGAGTGGAATAGAAAAAATTTAAAGTTTTATAAATAATGGTAGGTATATGAATTTTCTTTACATTTCTGAGAGCCAAACTCGTCAGGAAGAACTGAGGCGATACATAGTTTCATAATTTAGTCACTCTATTAAAATAATTTACAGCAAATGGATGGGTGCGATATATAGTTGCTTCTTTTGTTATTGTTTCATATTTATATAACATTTTTTTTAAATTAACTGCGTTCATCAACACCTTAGTACGCATGTTGTTGTGACACCTATTCAAAACTTTTTATTTAAAAAAAAAATATTGTTCATTCATTGTTAATGATTGAAAAAATATAACCCCTTTACATACCTAAAATCTTTGAACTAATAAAACAAATAAAAAATAGATTTTTCAATATTCTTTTACGTCCATCAAAAAGAAACAAAATATTTTAAGAACGTAAACCTCAGATTATGATTTCATCGTTAAAAAACCCTTTGAAGTTACATGTCACATACCTTTTTCCATAAAAAATAAGCCCCTGAATTGTGTACTATATTTTCTACATCTAAATTAAAAAACAAAATTCTATGGAAGTCTTATAGAAGCTATTGTTATTGTAACTACTATCAAAGATATTTATTGTTTCTTAACTTTTAAATTAGCTGATTAGATAGCGTGCAGGACAAACGATCGAAGGACCAGGGTTCGAAGCTTGATGCGACCGTAAACAAAAACTTAAATTTTAAACAACATATAATAACATAACAATAATTACGTTAAAAAATGTAGATGTATAAAAAACATTGTAATGTTTTTGTCACATTTTTAAATAGTTTCTATAAGACTTCTAAAGATTGCTTAAAACAAGCTATTAGATTTACTTTACCGAAGCTATAACTTGTGAAACCATAAATTCTATTCAGCTTGCATAACTGCTTACAAAGGACCTTACCGAAGTTATTTCCAAAGTCTTTTACAAATAGCTTCGTTAAAGGCGGGGAAAGTTCTCCAAATGGCTTTATCGAAACTGCTTAAAAATTTTAAAGAAACTATGAAGGTGGGAAAGTTAGTTTCGGTAAGACTGTTTAGTGTTTTAAAAGAAGTTAAAATGCTAGTTGGGTTGGCATACCGGGGGCGACATCCTTGATTCATGTTCAAATTTTTGAACATATTTCTATAATTTTTTAAAACATCTATAGTTAGAGGTCCCAAAGAAATCGACTCTAACCAAAAACAAAACCCCCAAAAGTTTACATCAGTTTTTCTTCACGTTAATGGAAAATTTCGAAAAATCTCAACTAACTGGCCAAAACCCAGTTGCTGATCGCCCACAGTCAACTTTGCTGATCGACAAGAGTCAGCTTTGGTAGTCGGCGAAGGCCAGCTTTGCTGGTTAGCAAAAGGGAGCTTTTCTTATCGTTAAGAACCAGCTTCGCTGGTCGGCAAGAGTTAGCCTTGCTGATCGACCAAAACCAGCTTTGTTAACCAGCAAGAGCCAGCTTCGATTGTTGGCAAAAGCCAGCTTTGATCGGCCACAGCCAGCTTTGCTGATCGGCCACAGCCAGCTTTGCTGATCGGCCACAGCCAGCTTTGCTGATCGGCCACAGCCAGTTTTGCTGATCGCCTCCAGCCAGCAATTAAGTTAACACAAGAAATTAATTTATATCCTAAGCTCCTAATTAATTTTATTTTCAAAGTTTGTTTGATAATTTTCTGTTTACAATTAGAGATTTTATTTTAACTAATCTGATAAATCCGATTCTAATTATACAAAACTCTTTTATGTTTGTTGGAATTGGAAGCATACAAGATTCGTTCGTTAATTCATTTTGATGAAACTTTGACAGAAGATGGATATTTGAATGACAAAGACCAGATTAGTTTTTGGACGATATTTGGATAAGTTGTGGAGGCATCCGATTACCTGTTTATGTGCAATATCAATAACATTAGCTCCTGGTAAATAATTTTGATTAAACTTCCTAAATATGCTCTTTTTTGTGCCGTTATGTTCCATATAGGAACGTAGGCTGTCAACAAGTGTCCCCTTCACCTCTATTAATTTCATCAACTCACTCAATTTTATGGTCGTTTCACTTGAAGACTTAATTCAATCGATATTAGTTTTTTATATGGGTAATCCATAGTTTTTCCAATTTATCAACTATATTAGTCGACTATCGGTTAATTGGAAAACCGGTGTGTTGATGGTTATTAATGTTTTGCTTAAAAACACTTTGGCCTAGATGGGGCCGGTGGCCCGGTTTCTCCGAGTTCGAAGTCCAGCAAGCTACTACTAGACCACTCAACGCACGCGAAATATGCTTAGAACTTCTTATTTGTTCTGCAGCCCATGTTCGGGTTTTCACCTCCAGCAACATTTTTTTACTTTTTTTATTCGTACAAAAGAATTTATGTTTGTTATAGTATCCCAACATTTTCTCTAATGAAATAATTCTGACGAATCTTTAGCATAACATAGAGATTTATATGAAAAGGAACTAATAACATTTTCAGCGATATTGGACAAAGTGGCGGAGCCTTCGGAGCACCTGTTTTTATAATTAAAAATAGTATATCAGTAAGACCAATGTCCCACAACATCCATTTGTTTTATTTTATATTTTTA
Source organism: Diogma glabrata (assembly GCA_963693315.1). NCBI lineage: Eukaryota > Metazoa > Arthropoda > Insecta > Diptera > Cylindrotomidae > Diogma > Diogma glabrata. Next base: position 115,916,842 of record OY856188.1, read on the forward strand.
TATAGTCCTATATTCGTCCCTGTGTGGAGTACTGTTGTCAAGTTTGGAGTGCTGCTTCTGTTTCCATCTTGGCCCTCTTTAAGTCTGTTCAAAAGCGGGCTATACGAATTGTGGATGATTGAGATTTGACATCAAAACTTGATTCCCTACAACATCGTCGCACTGTTGCTGACCTCGTTGTTTTTTACAAATATCGTCATCAACAGTGCTCAGATGAAATCAGCAGCACCATGCCTCAAACTTATTCTTACCCCCGTTCCACTCGGCAATCGGCTAGCGCAACCAGTCAAACGGTCGAAATCACGCGCTGTAATACTGGCAGATCGCAGAAAGACTTCTTTGTCCGAACTGCATACAAATGGAAAATAGTTTGCTGGAATCCATAGTCTCAGGTGGTTTCAATCCGCAGAGGTTTAAAAAAAGCGTCCATCAACACCTTAGAGCGCAAGTTGTTGTGGGACCTACGTCTTAAAAGGTATTTATGTGTTGTTGTGACACATATTGTAAACCCTATAACACAACACTTTTTACTTAAAACAAAATATTTTTATATAGAAGGCATAACTAAACCATAAATCCCATCACATATAAAATATAATATAGGCCAATATTATTCAAGAATTTGGGTATAATCTCACTATATATCCAGAACATTTTGTTGCCAGAGCTGTGATGATGTCAGCCTATGCATTTGCGTCGCCAATATTGTTTTTTATTTTATGGTTTTTTAAAGAATGAATAACTAACGTAACAATAAATTCACATCACATAGCAAAATATGACATGGGTCAATATTCCATGTTATAATTATTTAACTAATTTGTTTATTTCAAAGAAACGGAAAACGCTCAATAAGCGTTATCAACATCATGTCTGCACTTGGGAGAACTGCAATCAAAGATTTAAATCCGTTCATAGATTTAAAAGTCATATGTCAGGTCACAATAATATAAAATCTTTTGTATGTTATAAATGTTATCAAAGCTTTCGATCAACTAGTAATTTTAAACAGCATTTAATGATGGTGCAACTGTTTGCAGTGAAGAGTCAGCCAAAGTTTTTTTCTTTTCCTCCTCGCTGAACCACAGGCATTTTTTCTCTTCCTCTTTTTTGAAAATTTTACCGTGGTCTCAGAAGCCTTCATCTCCGAAGGATTGCTGACCTCCGATTCTGACAACACCTAACGGAGACTTACCAGAGACCTGTTTAAATCTGCAAGAACTATGTTTGACACGACCCGAAGATTTTCGAAGATAGCCTCCGAACTAGAGGTGGAGTTACTTTCCAGATTTTGGAGATTATATCCCTGTAAACGTATGACCAATTACGTACAATTTGCATTCATTAATTTTTTATACTCTGTTTTAAATAATGCACTTTCTTTCATTTATCTATATCTGCGCCATGTTTATATTTTAAACTCATCATTATATTAATTAAACATTTTTATTTTGAATCTTTATCGCGCGATGATTATACAATTAATTAGCCATTAACCAACTTCCACCATTAGCCTTATTTCAGGTATATCATGAAATAGGAATTGTTAAACAATTATAGCATTTTTTTCATATCTAGTATTCCGTGTCGCGGCCCGCGGGAAATACCAAATTCGTATTAGAAAACATTCCTTTATTTTATTTATTGCATTTTTTCTCAATCCCCTATCCACAGGGAAATGCCGGTATAGAAGACGTACAAGAGGCAAAAATACCAGATAAACAAAATTTGTAATACATTTTATTTAGTGTGCGCAAGCTCTTTTGAAATGTATGTAGAATAATAGGTGGGATGTTGTCCAGTTCGAAAGCTTTGTTTATGTTTCACCTCCTTAAAGTTTTTCGACAATTTTAGATTTCGCTCATGTTCGATTGTATACGTGAGTGTTACCTATTATCGCTAAAATAAAAACTGCACTAAATTTCTTTCAAATTTTGATTCGTTTATTTTTTAGAAAATACAATCTACTACTTGTAAAAGCACAACCAACAACGTTGACGGTTCAACAAAACGATTTGATAGAAAAACTGAAAATGATGTAACAAAACAAAGCAAGGTAATTGTTTATTGTAATATTATAAATTAGGTTGTTAATTTTATAATCTACTATAGCTATAAAGTAAAGTAGCAACAGGTTTTTGTCACTTAACAGTTTGGTTTACCTTGGAAAATTATAAGTTTTCGTTTAGAAACATTTTCTGTTTCCAAAAACTTTAAAATGGAATATATTTTAAAATATTTATGGCAATAAACAAACTATTGCCAACTAAATTGAGTAATTATGTCAATTTAGTTGGGCATAGTTTGATTAAAAAAGTAAATTAAAAAATTGGTAAAACTTTGAATTGAATAACAATAAAAATAATAAATAAAATAACAAAGTAAATTGCTGCTATTAAATTTATAAATAATATTAATAATAGTCAAAACTGTTTTCGTTATCCATAGACTACGAGAGCGAAATATTTCAATACAGTAACAAACATGTTTGAGTGCGACCAATGTAATAAAAAATATAAGAATATTTCTTCAATGACACAACATATAAGATATCATAAAGGAAATAATTCAATTCAATGTTATAGTTGTCCTCAAAAGTTTGATGGTTTTTACCAATTTCACCGTCATATGGCAACAAGTCATGCTGGCGAAAGGAAAAAAAGAGAGAAGGTAAGATTTTAATTAAAGGTTTGAAGTGTATAAAAATATTCGTTGTTGATTTTTCGTTAGTTATTGCAAATAGATATTTGCTATTTACTAACTAATTTACATATTTGTTGTACTAACTTTCATTGGCAATAATTTTTTTATGAAAAATGTAAGTTTAGAACCTGAATTTGAAACCAGAAAACAGGAGAAAAATCATGAACCTTATTTATATCCGAACACATAAATGCAAATTTTGACAATATTGTGAAATTCGTATTGTATCATTTCAAACGGTGACGCTAACAGTATAACAAAAAAGGAATTTCACAATATTGTCGAAATTCACATTTATTAGTTCGGAAATATGGCCTATGAATAGATCATATAACAAAAAATGTGTCTCTTCTAAGATATTGTTATGAAGTGTTGGGTAAAACACGCAACATTTGTGACATCAGTTAGTTGAACGGTTATATTAAATGAAGTTAAATATCCAGAACAAAAGATCTAACTTGGCCAATCGGGATTTCAAATAATAATGTAGTAGCTATATAAGCGAATATTTGCTCTGGTTAATTTCTGCAGCAGCAGTCCAGAAAGAAAACAGTACAAAATACAAAACCAATCATCATTGAAACAGAAATTTTAGTTGTAAATGGCTATAGAACAGAAAATGAGCTTAAGTGTGAGTCAGATAAATGCAAATGTGCCTGATAGAAAGTCATGATATACCAACAGACAATCAGAAGGATTATAAGATTGGTATTGCCTAAGTAGTGACGTTCAAATGAAAAACGACTGCAGACTAGTGAGGAAAACGGAGAAGATTCAAATTGGTTGATCTGAAACAACATTGCCCAAAAAGAGCGTTAACTTGTTTCCACACCGATTACCCATAAATTTTTCGAGATGAACGATGAATTTTTTCAGTCTTATTGTTAGGGTTAATCTTGATAAAAAAGTTGTGTAGTTGTGTTACATTGAATACGAGAGAAACTAATTCAAAGTTACAAAATACAACCAGCAGAGAGATATTACGCGAACGGTAACCAAAACTAGGAGGTATTAAATAGAAGTTAATGTTCAACTTATAGATCGGCGCTACTGATCATTATCGACGTGAAATAGTTGTAGTTAACATTGGGGATGAAATCATTCTGGGAATAGATTCCGCGCCGTGATTTGTGATTAAATAAAACAATTAATAGCTTATTCGTATTTCAAAATACTAGTAGGGACTTTACATCTCTCACGCAGACAGAGCACAATAAAAATAATTACTCATCGGGCAAAGGTAAGAACTAACCACTATAGTAAATTGTGAGCAGAACACCACCAACTCGGTCAGCATAAAAGAACAAAAAGCAGAAATGAATCGAAAGTCTAACAGAAGAGTAAAAATTATGATTCAAACCGTCACAATTATTATTAAAAAAATTTTATAAAATAATGAAACTTGACAATTTTTTTGTAACCGCATGAAGCTGCTAATTAAACTAGATAAATGCTGCAATACAAAAAATTCTAAACGATCGAAATTCAATTAAGATCTCTGCATATCATCAGATGTTTCATTAATACTTTTAGAGATGTTAACATTTATACCTAATTTTAGATTCTATTCCTGATATAATATAACAGGCAGTTCAATAAATTATCGTAAAATTACCATAAAATGAAAACATGAAATAACAGTCCAACAAAGTTTTAACCTACAACTCAAAACTAACACTACATAAAGATTAAACTTAAAGAATGTTAAAATAAAATTTCTAATAATTTGTTCTTTTCTGATTCACAGCTAGAAGTTTTTGAGATCAATAAAGAAACAAATCTGTATGATTGCAAAATATGCGATAAAAAATTTGTCAAAAAATACTCATTATATGTACATATGAGATTTCATACAGGAAAAAATCTTCATCAATGTTCCGAGTGTGATAAAAAATTTGGGCAAGCGTGGTACTTAAGGGATCATATGAAAACTCACCGAAACAAAAACTTACAGGTAAAATTTTGGATATAAGTTTTTAATTATTTTTAAGGCATTATTTTTTTCAATGTCTGGAATAAATATAAAATTTTGCTTGGTATTTTATTTGGTGGTAGCAACAATTTTATAGCAACTTAACCATTACAAACCCACTTTAGATTTGTTTTTGTAAATTTAAAAAATAGAATTGTTTTTCACCTCTAAGTAAGATTAAAAAGAATAAAAAGAAAACCAATTCCTCAGAACGGTATATGAATAATTTTGTTGTACGATCTAAATTAAACCAACAATTTTCTAGTAGCTCTATACGTGAGACGATTCCAGATAAGTAAAACCAGTATAGGATCTGAGCAAAATGTTTAATCAAATGTTTTCCCTGTAAATGACGGATCTGCTGCCTAACCTTTTCTGGTTAACTCTTCTCTTTTCTCATCACCTGTGTAGTACACAGATGCTAAAACGAACTAATGAGCCCGGAATGCGGAAGAGATCTGCATAACTGTTCAATATCTACAAATAAATTCGGTTTGTGGAAATCGCTTTAAGTGTTTGTTAAAAAGAGTTGCAACCCTCGGTCTTTGACCACCGGGGAAGTAGAACACTTGTCAATTTTAAAGCATTTGTCCTACAAAATTATACTTACTGTAATTTTTATATCATTACTCGACAGGATAATTCAGCTGATAAATCCAATAATGCAACAAAGAACGTTGAAAACAATCCGATCAATAATATTCAAATTAAGCTTGAAAATGTCACAACTAAAAAAACTGAGGCACCACCACTGAGGCACCAAGAAAACACAATCGAAAATGTAAAAAATTCTAGCAATCTTAAGTTATCGACAAACAATTATTTTTATTTAATTAATTTACAGAACAATTCAGCTACTATATCCAGAAGTTCAGCAAGAGACGTTGAGGCCGATTCAATTCACAATATCCAAATCAAACTTGAAAATGTTATAGCCGAGAATAAGGATACGGGACAAAAGGACATAACCGAAATCATAATATTTAAAAAAAATCAGGTAAACCAGATTTATTAACACACTTTCTACTTCTACCATTTCTACCTCTTGACGAAATAAATAAAATAATGTTATGAAAATGACCAGTGGTGGTATGATTGAATAAAAATCCGACTCGGAAATATTATAACTATTCGGAAATTTAAAATGGCATATGATTGAAAGTGTTTTTCGAACATTTCTGTCGGAAAAATTTTCGAATCCATTTTGCTTGTCGGAAATTTATATTTGACGTTTTGTTGTAAATTATATTAAGTTATACGTTATGTTTTTTTTATATATCATTTTTACATGTGTTTAATAAACATTTTATAATGGAAAAGCTATCCATAATCATAAAAAAACTAAACTCGCCCTTTAAACTATATATTCTATCAATATCAACACAAAACAAATGATAAATACGAATATTAAAAGGTTTTGACATTTTTAAATTCTGTACTAAATGGGTGCGTTTATATGAGAATCGAAAATATTACGAAACATTTCAATCATACGTCGGAAAAAATTTGTCGTAGTATTTTCGATTCGTATAAAAATTTCCGATCAAATTCAATCATACCACACCTGATCAAAATACAACTTACTTAAGACAATTATTTTATTGACATAACTAATGAAAACAAAGGATCATTGTAGGTGTTTTCTTTAAACGTGAATTATTTGTTTGTTCCTAAGTTCGTTCAATAGCACACTATCGAAACTTGTGCTTGTCACCAAGTGCTGAATACATCTCCTCGTTAGTGAGATCCGGTAACTGAAACTTATTTCAAAATAAATATTTAGAACAAAAGCCCGAATTAGTTGGGCTTGGGACTAACACCCTTTCCCCGGAAATAAATTAATTGTTTTACAAAGAGTATCGGATCCGAAAAATGAACAAAATTTTTTTTCGAACATGGAAAAGGACCAGACTTCCGAATCTGCGCAGTCCAAATTACCTGATACTTATGTTGTAATAATTTTATTATTTTAGTTTGTATGTCGGCCACTGTTATAAATAATGTCGCATTAGTACACAAAATATATAGCAGTGTAGAAAAACAGAGATTGTAATAAAAATGTACAGTGTATAAATGTCTTTAAAATAAAGTATATCAACAATAATCAGTGGGATATAAAAATCCCACTGATATATTTTTATATCAGTGGGATATAAAAATCCAAATTTATATATTTAATCAAGAAATATAATTAATCGTCGAAAGCTGGAAAAAGAGTTGAAGTATTCGAATAATACGTAGTCGAATTATTTTTGGAGAAATAATTCGATATCAAAATTTCAGAAAATATTAAACACGAGGTTTACGTATTCAAGTGGCGTTGCTGTTTAGAACGAAAATCAGTGAGGTTAATTTCGTTGTAGCGGATTAACAGGTGATTATACTAAGCAGATAATTAAATATGAGTACGAATAATTTACAGAAAGCTGAAGACGATTCTGTAGAGATGAAATACGACAGGATATACAATTTCGCTAATATGACAGATAATCTTCCTAAATTTGATCCAGTCAAAAATACTAGTATACAACGATGGATTGAAAGTTTAGAAGATTATGGTGTATTATACAATTGGGATGATGCAACAATTGTACACTACGCGTTAGCAACGTTGTCAGGAGTAGCAAGGAGGTGGAGAGACTCCTTGGATAGAAGGAATTACACATGGGATGAATGGAAAGTTCTGTTGATAGAAACCTTTCCAACAGATAACTCTATAGTACAAAAAAGGTTGAAATCTCAAAATTACATCAGAGCTGTCAATCAAAATATTGTCGAATATTTCTTCGAAAAATTGGCGTTATGTAACGAAGCAGAAATGGAAGAATCAGAAAAAATAGAATGGATTGTGAATGGCCTGAAAAATGACAGGTATAGAGATTTTTTAGGACCATTATCGAAGTACAATAGAAGTAGCGACCTCCTAAGTGATTTAAAAAAGGGAAGTAAATATATTGACAGGAAAACAGAAATAAAATATGAAAAGAAATTTACAAAAGAAGTGTGTGGGAAATGTCATCAGTCGGGGCATAGTTCTTTTGTGTGTAAAGTGGAGCCAAAACTCAAGTCGAAAGTTAGGTGTTTCATATGTCAGCAGGAAGGACACTTTGCCAAATTTTGCAAAGAAAAATATCGGGACAACAAACAACCAGTAAGAGAAATTAAAACTAACGTAAATCACATTAGCAGAGATTCACACTCAAAATTTATAAAAGACTGTGTCATCAATTGTAAATCGATAAAAGGTTATGTCGATATGGGATCCAGCGTAACTCTAATTCGTAAATCAGACGCAATTGCAACAGGGATTAATTTTAACGAGAAAGAAATGCCCTCTGTTGTAGGATATGGTTCAGGCAGAGTAAAGCCAATAGGTAGCGGCAAAAATTGTTTAAACATCTCGGGTGTGGAAGTCGAAGTCGAGTTACAAGTGGTAAAGGATGACGTTCAACAAATTCCAATCATCGTTGGGCATCAATTTACCGAAAATGATAAAGTAAGAATTATAAGTGATGCGTCAGGACTAGAAATTTCATACGCAGATGATGTCATGCAACCAGAAGTTAATTCCAAAACAAAACTCGTAGTCAATGAAAACACAATAATTCCAACGAATTACATTGGGCATATAAGTGTATCAACTAGTGAAAAAGATAAGGAGCTATATATAGAAGGAGGAATTAGGAAAATGGGTGAATTGATACCTAGATGTATTCTCAAAACCAACAGCGATGGCGAGACAATGGTGCCAGTAATTAATCTAACAGGCAACGATCTAATATTCAATAAATCTGACAAGTTAACTAGGGCAGAAGCTTGCAATTCAACAAGGATTGCTTGTAACGAAGATAATTATACATTTAATATCTCATCAGATACAAGAACAAAAGATGAGCTGATTGAAGGAATAATAACTGAATTAACAGGTAATGATTTATTTGAATTAACTAAACTATTGCACGATTATGATGATTTAATTGCTAGGCATATTACAGAAATAGGTAAAACGGACAAAATTGAAATGAAAATTAGAGTTAGTGACGATACTCCAGTTTACTATAGACCTTATAGGTTATCACAATCAGAGAGAAATTACGTCAAGGGATACATAAAAGATTTAAAGGACGCAAATATTGTAGAAGATTCTTGTTCACCGTATGCAAGCCCAATTATTTTAGTGAAAAATAAAACGGGTGATATAAGAATGTGCGTCGACTATAGAGCGTTAAATAAGAAAACTATTAAAGATCATTTCCCTCTACCGTTGATAGACGATCAATTAGATAGACTTAGGGATAACATGTATTTTACTAGTTTAGATTTGGCTAGTGGATACTACCAGGTTCCGGTTAACAAAGAGTCACGAGAAAACACAGCTTTTGTAACTCCGGATGGTCAGTATCAATTCAAAAGAATGCCATTTGGCCTTTGTAATAGTCCAGCCGTATTCCAACGGCTTATAAATACAATCTTAGGCAATTTTAGATATTCAATCGCTATGGCTTACTTGGATGACATTATTATCCCAAGTAAAAATATAGAAGAAGGCTTGGGCAATCTAAAAATAATATTCGATATAATTCGAGATGCAGGTCTCACCCTAAATTTATCTAAGTGTAGGTTCTTTTTAAGTAATATAGACTACTTAGGGTTTCAAATATCTATAGACGGTATTAAACCAGGATTAAGGAAAGTTCGTGCTGTAGAACAATTTCCACGGCCGGAAAATTTAAGAGATTTAAGAAGTTTCATAGGGCTATCTAGCTATTTTAGGAGATTTATAAAAGACTACGCGATTATTGTTAGACCATTAACGGACTTATTACAAAAAAATAAGATATTTATATGGACCGAAGAACATAATAAAGCGTTTACAGAAATCAAAGAATTATTAATAGATCAACAAGTTCTAGGAATATACGATCCACAAGCGATGACAGAAGTGCAGACGGACGCAAGTGCCTTAGGTTTAGCAGCTGTTTTATATCAAAAACAGAAAAACGGTAAGTATAAACCAATTTCGTATTATAGTAGAAAGACAACTAAGGAAGAGTCGTTGTATCCAGCAGTTGAATTGGAAGTACTAGCGATTGTTGTTGCGCTGGAAAAATTTAGAACATATCTACTAGGTACTTCGTTTATTGTCAAAACCGACTGTAACAGCATTAAAATGCTGGCTAAAAAGCGAGATATTAATTCTAGAATCGGAAGATGGCTCATTAGATTATCTGAATTCGATTTTACAGTAGAACATGTAAAAGGTTCATCGAACTTAGTGGCCGATGCTTTAAGTCGATATCCTATTGCGGACTCAGAGGAAATTAATCTAGATAGAAACCTCATTCTAGGAATCAAGGTGAATACAGATTGGATTGCAGCATTGCAAAGAACGGATAGCGAAATCATGAAGATCAGAGATTTGTTAGAACAAGGAGATTCTAATACTTTCCAAAAATTTACGATGCACAATTCAAGAGTATACAAGTATACTAAAAATAAATGGCGATTATACGTACCGTATGATTTAAAATATGACGTAGTTAGAGATGCACACGAAAGCGTTATACATTTTGGTATAGATAAGACAATAGAAAAACTAAAAACTACTTATTACTTTCCAAAAATGAAAGATTTCGTGACCAAATATGTAAATCGATGTATTAACTGCATTTACTATAAGAAAACTGGAGGTAAACAACCAGGTTATTTGTATCCACTAGAAAAGGGTACTGAACCATTTAAAGTTGTTCATTACGATCACGTAGGTCCATATGTGATAACCAAAAATAATAATAAATATGTAGCCACATTAGTAGATGGGTATAGTAAATATGTAATATTAGGTGCGTTAAAAGACGTGAGTGCCGAAAGTTCTTTGGAATTCTTTAAAACCTTTTTAGGAAATTACGGTAAACCAGAAAAGGTTATTACCGATAGAGGAACGGCTTTCACTTCTCGCATTTTCGAAAGTTTTTGTGAAGAACACAACATAATTCACGTAAAAATTGCTAGCGGTTGTCCAAGAGCAAATGGACAAGTCGAAATTGTTAACAAGATCATTACCAGAAGTTTAGGAATGTTAAGTGACGGTATTGAATGTAACAATTGGGACGACAAGTTGATGGACGTACAATTAGGCATAAACAATTCAGTACATAGAGTAACGAAAAAGAAACCGTCAGAATTAATCTTCAGATATAATTTTAATTCATTTAAGGATAATCCTTTAACTAGAGAAATAGTGCATCTAAATGAATATTTTAGGAATGGTAATGTAGAAGAAGATTTGGATGTAGCGCAACTGTTAGAAGAAAATAGAGCTGCCCAAAAGCAACAATACGACAAACACAGGAGAAAAGCTCCTGAACTTAAACCAGGAGATATAGTAATGACTAGAAACGAAGCTCCAGCTACGGGTGATAGTCGAAAACTAGTAACAAAATATAGAGGACCGTACGAAGTGGTAAAATGTATAGGGAACGACAGATATCTCATAGAAGATATCGAAGGAGAGAGACAATCGGGAAAATTTTATAAAGGAATTGTTGCAATAGACAGACTGAAGTTCATAGGTAGATTAAAAAATTAAATCATCCTAATTGTTTTTCCGTTAATTCAAATGGGTCTAACCTATATAAATAAATAATTTGAATAACTAAACAAATTTAAATAGAATAAGTAACGAAATGTAAATGGAATGTGTAATGTGAATTTAATGAAACACAAACCATAATATTTTAGTATATCTAATTTTTATTTAGTATTTAACAAATGAATTATATCAATTAAATTACATAATATGGTATGACGAGGACGTCTACAATTTAGGATGGCCGAATTGTTGTAATAATTTTATTATTTTAGTTTGTATGTCGGCCACTGTTATAAATAATGTCGCATTAGTACACAAAATATATAGCAGTGTAGAAAAACAGAGATTGTAATAAAAATGTACAGTGTATAAATGTCTTTAAAATAAAGTATATCAACACTTAAAAAAGTCTGTAAACAGGCGAATGGAATCTAGTAGCAGGTCTGGCAAAATTTAAAATAAATCAAAAACAAAGGCGTGCTTCAAAACACCACCCTGATTCTCCAGAAAAGATCCGACCACTACTCTCCCCTAAATATTTACACCAACAATGCATTTTATTTTAATTTAACTTTAGTCAAATTTAAATTACCTTGCTCGTTTTGCAACTTTCGTGGTTGAATCACTTTCCCTTGAATCCTTTCTTGGCGATTATTATTCCAAACGAGTTAAGAGTTTAATTTAAAAAATTTCTTTATTGTTCCTTCATTACATTAGTTGGTTTATTATCAACCATTTGAATAGCGGTGGTTGCTTTCCTATCTTCCTATCAACCCTATCTAACTAACCAAAAACAAATTAAATTCATTTTTCATGGCACGAGCCAATAGAAAAAATTGTTAGCATAAAATTTTATTTTACATTTTAAATTGTTCATTTTGTAGTTCTTTTTAATTTTCATAAATAGGAAAAGGAACAAAATGAATAAAACAAATATCAAATTTTTATCCGGAAACGGGTCAGATGGGCTTTGGAATGTTTTACATAATTGTGTTTGTTTTTTTTTAACAAACAGGTGGGTTAAAATTTCGTTGAAAATATATACATATATTTTCGAGCTAGTCTATAGTATAGTACAAATTAGTCTATAGTATAGGATGGAAAATGGAAGTACACGTGGTAAAGAATATCTTGCCTATTACAGGAATAGAATGAACGTTATCGCTCTTTAAGAAATACCTGCAAAAAATTGAAATACAGGGTCTAGACAGTCACGCTCTATACGGGACTGGTCATCCTTTTTGAAGAGAATTTGGTACTGTTTTTTGCGGGCTTAAACATTCAGGAATCGTGATGAAATTCACCCATCACAATAAAATGAGCTACTACTTAGGGGTATGTGGTACATTTCTCTCATTGTTGACCATGCAGTCACTGCAGCTAGTTCCGTCGACGAGAACAGTTTTAACAGAACACCTATTTAGAGGTTATGACAGGCGTTGGTGACATAACGGTTGGGGGGGTGGATGGTTGGTTGACAAAAACTCAAGTGTTCTTAATGGAACTTTGGTATATGATCCAGGATCACTTTCAAATGGAAAATCTGGATTCATTTCAAAATTGGACAAAAAGTCGGGGGTCTCCCGAACACCTGTTTATTTAACTCTTGAATATCTTCAAATCCTGGCTTTCAATTTGATTGAGACTTGGTATATAAGGTTTTGGTACTGTTTCCAATATTTCTACGTACATACTTCCGGTTTGTTACTTCTGGCTAAAAAGATTGTTTTTGAATTTTTTAAGGTGATCATCCCTTTTTAAGGTATTTTCCCCGACAGTTACAAATCGATTTTCATGAATCATTGGTAAAAGGCTTCAATCATTATGAGAAAGGTTTCATTAGCTTTTGAGGCACATTGGAGAAAGGGGTGATGGGTTCACCACACAACAGGTGATTAACCTATATCAAAAATATATTCTGGGGCTCTTGAGCAAGTAATATCTTTGGTAAGTTGGACACCGGTTAAGAGACTAGCCGCAGTGGTCGCAAGTAAATGTATATGTGTGCCAAAAAAATTTTTTCTTCTTGCGTGCCAAATGAACGCTGTCACACAAAATTTTGTCGCACTATTTACATACGTTTTGATTAACGCTTCGGATTCTAGGTGAGGGAATTAAATCAGAACTTTAAACGGCATCGGTTTTGAAAGAAAAAGTTATACATAAGTTGAAAAAATAGGATATTTCGTGACAAGAAATTAAAACGTCGTTTTTCCGTGAGTAAATCGTTTAGTTGGTTGGACGGTTTCGTGCATAGGATCTTGATGAAACGTTGGCAAATGATCCAGGTTCACTTAAAAATGGAAGGTTCATTTCAAATTTGGACAAAATGGCGGTTGGACTCCCGAACGCCTCTTAGTTCAAATCTTCAATAACTTCTATTCCCGGCTTAAGATCTTATTGATACTTGGTATATAAGGTTTTAGTACTGTTTCTTCCAATATTTCTGCATACCAATTTTCAATTTGCCACTTCCGGTTAAAAAAAATTTTTTCAGGTGTTTATCTCTAGCCTACAATTACCGATCGATCTTGATGAAACGTTGGTAAAAGCTTTCAAATAACATAAGAAATATTTTATCAGCTTTTGGAGTACATTGAATAAAGGGTTGGGGGTGCACCATACAACAGGTGGTTTTTTTGCTATGTTTTCAATGTTTGTGGGAGCATACAACATTCGTTCTTGAATGAATTTTGATGACACTTTAAAAAAGATGCAAATATGTATGGCAAGGAACTGATTAGTTTTTGAGCGATATTGAATAAAGTGGTGGAGGGTCCTGAGAACCTGTTTTTTGAAAGCTCAATAGCATCTGTAGCTCAATAGCATCTTTAGTATGACTCACAACAGTTCTGCATCCTTCCGGTTTTTCAGTTCCGGTAAAAATTTTTTTTTTATGCTTTTTCTCGTCCAACAGAATTTATGTTTGTTAGGATACTACAGCTTTCATTAATGTTTATATAATTAGAACTACGCAAAATCTATAACATTGGTTAGCCATCAATTAAAGTATTTCATCACTCCATGCTGTCAATGACAGCTATGTCGTATTGTCATATTTTGCCATATGATGTGACTTTATTGTTACGTTATTCAATTTTCAAGAAACATAAAAACGAAAAAAAAATATTCGCGACGCAAATGCATAGGCTGACATCATCACAGCTCTGGAAACAAAATGTTCTGGATATATAGTGAGTTTATTTCCATAAAATACTTTAATTGATGGCTAACCAATGTTATAGATTTTTTTAAGCTTGTTGAGAGCTTGTTGAACTTGTAGATTTTGCGTAGTTCTAATTATATAAACATTAAAGAAAGCTGTAGTATCCTAATGGGTGATTTACATGTTCCAACATTTTTTTCCAGTAAAACATGAAGCAATAAGTATATCATGATTTTCGTATGCGAGACAAGAACAACAATATAAATATGCAAAATTTTACTGTAGTTTATTTCTAGTTTTTGAGCCAGTTGCCATAAAACTGAGAATGTTGGCATAAAACATACTCTACCCAAAGTATGTTTTATGGCAGCAAAATTATTTTATAGAAACATAAATGATTTTATTAGAAACAAATTAAGTTTTTGCTTTTCCAAGTTAGTTTTTAATAAATAAAAATATTTAGTTATAATATTTCATCAAAATTTTAGTATTCTTTTGTAATATTTTTGTTTTTTGTATTGGATGTCAAAAATTTATATCATCGCCATTGTTGATTGTATTGAATAACATCGCCATTATTAAATTTAATTTATTATTTAATTATTTATTAAATTTATCAATATCCAAGAATCTATGTTTATAATATCAATTTATCAAGAATCCATGTGTTTATTATGTTTAAATTTAATAAGCACCAAACAAAAAAAAAATATTTAATTTTTTCAATAGTTTATCTGTCAAAAATTATAGCACAAGGCCTTCTATAATATAAATTTCTTTCTCTTTTTAACTACCAAAAATTTTATATCAATAACTAATACCCGATTTATAGTCGGTAACGTTAACTTTAACTTAACCGTAACTTAAGACACTTCAAAATTTTGATTTATATTTGGTAAGAAATTACGTATTCTTTGACGTTTGATTTGATGTTAATTTTGTTTGGGTTTGTAATCAATTTTATAAATCATATCAATTCTTTAAAGCAATAAACTGATTTTAAAATCAAAATTTAAAATAATGAAATCAAAATAAACATTTATGCTGTGTGCCTCACACCAGTATTTTTTGCTAAATCACTCACTTTTCTAAATTAATTGCTAGTGCACATATGCTATTCATAGATGTCACTCGTATCAAACGTACAACCTGTGCCTGACCTCATATTTAAATTAGAATCTTTTTAAATGTCAAAATTTGGAAACATTGTCATAATGGAGGATGATAATGAAATTGTATTTGGGAGCTTGTTTTTTTAAAATGCATCATACCGAATATTTTAACTGTTTTTAAATAAATTGACGTTTCAATGAATTGACAACACTAAATTGAAAAGCAAGCTGACGAGGAGACTTTTCGTCCGCCGCCTGGTGGTCAATAGCGCAACTTGGGTATGAAATGAAAAGTCACTGATTTAGCTCAAAAAGTTGGTGTGAGGCGCACAGCATAAACAAAATTTAAAATAAAAAAATTCATTTTCATATTCATTTCATGCCGAAATTTGGCTTTAATGTCGCTCTTTTTATATCCTTTACATTTCTTAATGAATAAAATTTTATTTTTATGAACACTTTCAATTAAATGTAAGTTTTCTTTAGTATTTATAATAAACGTCAAAAAATCCTTAACAAAATCTTTAAGATAGAATGAAATTTACTTTACGTTAAGTTAACGTTAAGTTTACGTTACCAACTATAAATGCTCTAGTGCATTTTAATACATTTGTACTTTACGTAAAGTTAACGTTAAGTTAAAGTTACCGACTATAAATCGGGCATAATAAAAAAAATGCTGTAAAAAAAATGCTGGAAAAAAATGTTGGAACATGTAAATCGCGCATAATAAACATAAATTCTGTTGGACGAGAAAAAGCAAAAAAAAAATTTCATGATAGGATTATTTAAATAATTTGTTTATTTTAAAGAAACGAAAACGTTTAATAAACGTTATCAACATTATGCCTTGGGAGAACTGCAATCAAATATTTAAATCCGTTTATGGGTTTAAATATTAAAAGTCATATATTAATAGGCAGAGCTTACAATTTTATATTATTTCAGCGCTCTTTGCACTGCATAAAATTTTATTCACAAGTCTAAAGTTGTTTATTTTTTTATTTCACTCCTTTGGAGATATTATATTTTTATTTCTTTGCATTACATATGCAGATCGAGAAACTTAGTACTTTTCTGTCGATTCTTTTATTTATTTTTATAAAATCACTTGCACAATTGAGCAAAACATAAAGACAAATAATTTATTTTTATTATTAAAACGAAGTAAAACATGAAATTTAAAATAAAAAATTTGTGTTGGTATTTGAAAAAAAAGTTACAAACAGAATGAATCCGCTCAGGCCATTAATTTTATCGTCTTCATTGCGTTCATTTCATAAAACACAATATAACCGCTCCGTTTTTAACTATTCTTATTTACATATATTTTTATTTATTATGTTATAGATTTGGTCAACTATATTTATATTTTATTTATTTTGTTGAGATCTGTTCATTTATATAAAAAATGTTGAAAAATTAAACAATATTTGATGTTATGCCATCCGTAAAAGTTTGAATTTGTGATAATTGTCCGTTCCGCTTTTTCCCCACCGTGCATTGTGTTTGAATTTTCGTTTTACATACAAACTGACAGTTCAAATACGATGGAGTGGACGGAACGAATCTATTCTGTTCGAATCTATTTTATTTTTTCTTTAGTTTTTATTTTTAGTTGTCATAAAATCGATTATCTTAGAAAATATAAATCCTATGGACCTGAAATTTAACATGCGTATAAAACTATCCCTGAAGATGACGGATTGAAAAAAAAAATAAAGTTGTTTACATTTGTTTTACGGGGCTGTTATGTAAGGCCTTTAAGAAAATACTTTTTTTTACCGAGTCAAGTAGGTATTAAGTAGGGTTATGAAAGGGCTTGAATTCAGTATCCCTTAAAAATGTATTTTAGAATTTTTCATTCCACAGTTTTTTGAATAAAATTTAATAATAGCGTTTTTTCATGTTTTCTTTCTCTACTTAGTTCCGAACCTATATAATAAAAAGTCCAAGCGGCGCGTATATCCGCTAGAAATAGGTAGATTTCGAGATCAGACAGTTTTGTGTGCCAGTAGAATCTGATGTATCAGATTAGTTTAAACAAAACAAACTAATTTAAAACAGATATCGAACAAATTTTAAAAAGAAAATTAGCTACCTACAAGCAAAATTATATCTATCCAATTTTGCAACAAACAAATATAAAATCTACCACAGAACATGTGTGTGATAATTTATGACACAAACCTACTCTATATCATATGTTGTGCAATTACTGCAAAATATCAAAATAGTTTATTTCTAAGAAAAAAAATTAATTTCTTCTATTCAAATCTTTTATTTTTTGACTGTTATAAGGTTGACATTGACTGTTATAAGGTTTTTGGAAATTGTAGTTGGGGATTGTTGCAAACTTTTTTGTTGAAGCCAACAAGTCAAAAACCTCTAACTGCAGAGGTTTATATTTATAAGAAACGGATTAAAATGTTTCCACAGATTCTAAATTCATGAAGATTTTAAAAATATTAGTATCCAAACGGCCGTTATAACGGATTAAAAAAACCACTTTTTTTTCTAGTATAAAGCCTATAGTTCCTTAACCATGTGTCAGATTTTTCTGATTTACGAACTTGTCCAAGATATTAATAAAACACACATTTTTAAGAAAGGTTTTTTTAACTGGCTCCACAAATGCAACCATGAGAGCGCCGGTTGATTCAAACGCATTTTGTGTTTTACAAGCTTTTTTGTTGGAGCCGTTCACTCAGAAACCTCCAACTGCAGAGGTCGTTTTTTTGAAAGAAACTGATTAAAAAGGTTTTAAAAATTCTAAATTTATGAAGTTTTTAAAAATATTAGAATCCAAACGGCCGTTATAACGGATCTAAAAAACAGAGTTTTTTTCTAGTATAAAGCCTCTAGTTTCTTAACCATGTGTTGGATTGGGCTGATTTACGAACTTGTCCAAGATATTAACAAAACGCACATTTTTAAAAAAGATTTTTTGATATGGCCTTATAAATGCGACCGTGAGAGTGCCGGTTGTTTCAAAAAAAAATTTTTTTTTGCAAACTTTTTTGTTGGAGCCGCTCACTCAGGAACCTCTAACTGCAGAGGTCTAGTTTTAAAACAAATTGATAAAAAAGGTTCCAAAGATTCTAAATTTGTTAAATTTTTTGAAATATTAGTATCCAAACGGCCGTTATAACGGTTTTAAAAAATCAATTTTTTTCAGAAAAAAGCCTCTAGTTTCTTAACCACGTGTCGGATTTTGCTGATTCACGAATTTGTCAAAGATATTATTAAAACACACAAGTACAGAAAATTTTTTTGATCTACCTCAACAAATGCAACCGTGAGAGTGCCGCTCGTTTTCGTTATATCTCATATCGTTTATATACATATATATATATATATATATATATATATATATATATATATATATATATATATATATATATATATATATATATATATATATATAAATTTTTTTTTTTTTTTTTTTTTTGTCTCCGCTTATCATATATAGTCGTTTGGCACAAAAATTTTTCCGAAATACCGAGATGAAGCCCATTGCAATAGGTAGATTTTTATATGAAATCTACCTAAAAAGACTTTAAAAGTCTTTGAAAATATAGGAAAAGTGGTAGCTTTTGAACGAAACATATAAGGAAGTGTAAAATACGCATAATCGTATTTGTTAAAGGGGTGGGAATGAGAAGTAGGAAAAACACTATCTAAAACTCAGTCATGTGGGATATCAAATGAAAGAGCACTTATTTAAGAAACATTCCAGTTTTTTTTAGAATTTTACCGTGCACAGTTTTCTAATTATTGTCAAAAAAGTGCAAGTTGGTTCTCCCCCTCTGCGTTTCTAGACCAGGGCCAGACCGTTATAAATATCGAAATAGACGAAAAATTCTTAGCACTATACGAATGGTTGGAAAATTAGTTAATGGTAGTTAATGGGTTAAGTAATTAAGGAAAAATCGACCGAACTGAGCAAAAGTCCCGCAAAGGGGTGGGGAGTTGTAGTATATACGATTTAAGGTGTTTGGCTTAGTTTTTTGCGATTTGCGACTAAACTATGCATCCTATCGAAAAAAATTAAATGTTAAAGTTGTAGATAATAAAAAAATCTAAAACTTTCTTGCTGGACATTATTGACCATAACCACAAAATTATCGAGAAAAATGCAAAAAACCGTTTTTTTTGTTTTTAATTTATAACTATCGCAAAAGTTTTTATATTTTCATGAAAATGGGTTAAAATGTTTTTTTTTGTGTTTCAAACAGCCCCAAATTTTTTCAAAGCGAAATATTTAATTTTCGATGATGTAACGCCAGTACTATGTCAATTTTGTTCTAAAAATAATGATTTTCATTTTCAATTATAATTTTATTAACTTTCTTAAGGGTCGCAACATTTTTGTATGCTACTGTTGAGATTTAGTTGCGTCACTCAATTTCAACAATAAACATGTTTGATTTAATGTTTTTTTTTATACGTTGGAGAATTGTTGATTGTTGGAAGGCGAAACAGAAGAAGAAAAATTAATATAAAAATAAGAATTTTCATAACAAAATGTATCAGTATAATTTTGAAATTGAAAAGAAAAACAAGTTGTTATAAAAAGTAAATTTATTTAAAAGATGTTAAAATTTAATTTAATTTATTTGTTTTATGGCAATTGTTTATGTTTTTTTTTAAGTTGATTAGTATAATTTTTTAAATCAGATTATGAATAATGTGAAAAAAATATATTCTATTTTGTTTAATTTTAAATGTTTGATCATTGTGATTATAATTGTACAAAGGAAAAACTTAAATGAAAATAATATCATTGTTTTAGCAGAAAAATATAACTAGTTTGTTGTTATTTTGTGTTTTTTTTTGAGTTGAATTGTGAAAGTTAACTATGGCTGAAGAAAGAATTACTTATTGTTGAGAAGGAATTGTTGTGATCCTTAGGCATTAATAATTGTGGTTGGAAAAGGATTTGGTCTGGGAAAAATTAGTGAATATAGTCGTTATAACGTCAATGATGTAATTTGTTCGCATTATTTTGAGCAAAAAGGAAAAATAATGTTATCTGAACATTTCGTGTTTTTGCACATGCAGTGTTAGTACGTGTGATAGTAGAGCGGCTACCACTAATATTGTGTCGGATGCAAAATTGATTATAATATATTGATTCAGCGACTCTCATCTTACCTTTTTTTATTCAACATTTTTCCATCAAAAGAATAATTAATAAAGGAAGTTATCATAGATGGTAAACGAAGATGCATAAAATTCAAGAAAACATTCAACACCAGCTATTAATGTAAGCTTTCTTTAAAATGTTATTTGTATAATTTGTTTTTGATTTATTCTTGTAGAGTTCAATTACACTTTCTCTGTTAGCTAATTACGATAGTTTTGTTATATTAGTCTATTATACAAGAGATTTCCAAGTGTGGTATTTGTTTCAGTGTGTTTCAGTTTCCTAATAGTTTTTGAGCTATCCTATCCGGTATAAATAAAATAATATTTTCTCATAAAAGTTCTTGGTAACAACTTATCGACTTTAAAGAAAAACAACGATAAAAATCAACCAAAATTACTATGACCGAGATAAATTGGTTGTTTATATCTTTGTTTTTTGGTGAACTTTAGTTGTGAGATTGAAATAAAGAGGCGATACTTTCTATGTGTTTTTGTATGGAGAAAACAACAACAACCAAAAATGAAAAAAACAACGAGAAAAACAATCATGTGAATGTAGACTTAGTTTTGAGATTGACATAATCTGGCGCTACTCTCTATGCGTTTTTAAATGAAGAAAACAACAACCAAAAATGAAAAAAGCAACGAGAAAAACCATCATGTGAATGTAGACTAATGATACTTGAAAAAGATGAGTTTCAGTGGTTTGGAAAACACAAGAAAACAAATAAACTGATTTCGGCAGAAAGTGCGTGGCTTCTAAGTTACGCCTATGTACATCAATAGAGTTCATTTCATTTGACCATCCGTTGTTGAGAAAGCGTTGGACAAATTTTGGTCCTTACCCTTAGAGACTGCCAGCTAAATATAACCTCAAAAATGACCCCAACACAATAAATTACTTTATTAGATCGTTAAAAAATTTTCGTTTACAAACTCCTCAGAACACATGTTGTTGTGGGCTCTGGGTCTTAAAACGTTTGTATGTAACTATATATTGTTGTAACATATTTCAAAATTCTTAATACACAACATATTTTATTTAAACAATTTTTAATTTTTCCTATTTTGCTATTTTTAGCCTCCTGTTGAAGAAACTATATCATCTACGCCCTCTAACCCCAGTGTTAGAGACATAATTTGTAAAGAAGAAGCAATGCTGCCAAACGAAAGTATTTAACTCAAGTTACACGTCTTAACCTGATGATTGTTCACCATCTATAATTGAATATAAACCATGAAATAGTTATATTGACGACCAATGAATGTTGGGTAAACAGTTGCCTTTATTATAAGTTTTAATTAACAATATGTATAAATGTATTTTTTCTATGTAACTGTAAATTAATTATTTTAAATAAATCGAAACTTGAATGATACCTTTTGTTTGTTGATTGATTACAATTTTATGCATCTCGTCGATCTTCGTTTTAAATTTATATTTAAATTTTATTGGAGTCGCATTTACATTTCCGAAATATCAAGTCACAAATCGCCCAATCCAAAGTTGCGGGTGTGACATTTACACGAAATAAATTTCCCACCAGCTAAAATATTTTAGAGCAATGTTTTTAATTTTTATGGATTTCAATGAAGATCACTTATATATACATTTAATACAAATCTGCAGGTTGCACGATATTTTATTTATTTTTTTAAAAATTAATTTCTATCAGTTGCGGGTGTGACATAAAAAGGAAATGCGTTTTCATCTTTCAATACAAAAACTTAAAATTCTGTGAATTATAACAACTTTGTGAACTGGTTATTTTATATGTTGGACAGTAATACTTAAACAATTAATCTATGAAAAAATTAAATTACTAACTCAATACTTGCTTGTGTAGGAAATATTCAAAATTTTCGTTGCGGGTGTGACATGTATGGCCAATGAAATAGACAAAACAGATTAATTTTTTATTAACGTATTATAAAAAGTTAATTAACATATTATAATTACATATTATTAAATACATTAATAATATCAGATCAATCAAATAAATTTCATCTCTAATCTGGAATTAATAATTTCAAACAAATTCTGTTATGTGTACTTTCTTTTTTCAGTGCTACATCAATTGTTCCTACATTAGTCGGAACAAAATGATGTACAGATTGTATATTTGGTACTGATTTGATTTTGTCCCAGCGTGCAACGTGCATTTTCACAACTTCTTTTAAAATTTTACCTTCAGAAGAATAAATTATTTCTATTTTTTAAGAACTTTTGCTGCACACATAGCAAAATCTGATACTGAATTATTTGTTGCAGAGCGTTGAAACGCAGCTAGCGATACCATTTTCTTTGCAACTGCACCGATGCCATCCACAGCTCCTTTACCGTGCGATGTTGCAAAAGAAGACCCTGTGATTTTTATGTCATAGTCTTCTTGAATGTATGATATGGACAACATATTGTACCTATTTTTGAACTGGGCTGCACAACCATCGGAAAAGACATGTAGAGTTTCTAATTTATGAACTTTTTTAATGTCTTTGATTAAAGTATCCACACTGCATATTTCCCGTGCTTTAAATTGTCTGATACAATGATATATGATTGGTCTTTATCAAAGTATGTGGCAACGGCAGTAAATATAGTAACTTGCGTATGTGCTCAATGAGCAGCTTGGATTTCATCTTGTATGACAGTGGAATAATTTTCGGCAAAATCAACCTGTAAAGGGACTTCACCTTCTGCTAAAACTTTCATGTTTTCATGATTTGTTGCTGTTTTCATAATATTGATTTTTTTTTCGTGTTAAATAAATAAACGATAACGTAAACACAAAATGAAAATAGTTAGTGCTGCCCTCTACATGCTTTCCAGCATGCTATTCTTACATAAATTTACATAAAATTTGTTTAGATTACATTTTTGTGCAATTGCAAAAGATGATGTGGGTGTGACTTTAATTAAATGTCACGCCCGCAACAGGAACATGTCACACCCGCAACACATAAAAACTATAATTCAAGTTTTAATAAAAAAAATTTTATGTGTGGAATTCAAGGTACCTTAATGAACTATTTTTGAAAATAAAGTTTTATAACTTATAGTCAAAGTAATTATTCTGTGGACATATAAATATAACTTTTTGGGTGTGACACAATAAATAAGAGTAATTAAATATGCTTACCTTTTGTAACAAAGATTAATGAACACTTCTTTGCAAGCAAAAACTGTTAATGATAGATGTAAGATTATATAGCCAAGTTTGGAGATGTACAGAATTATTTGTTCAGCTGTATGAGACCAGGAAACGTAAACATTTTTGGCTCAGTGTATTTCAGAGACAAACATTATGTCACTTTTATTAAAATAAATATGTTAATTCGACAATAATTCAATTTTTTTTCAATAAAATATGAAATAGTAAACTTTTAACAGTTAGTATGCGAAATTTCAACCATATTCAAAGAAATATAAAATTTCATTCTCATGTCCACTTTTTTGTGGATTGGGCGAAATATACATGAATATTCTCTTTCGCCTAAATGTTGACTCAAATTTTTTTAATTAATTTTACCGCTCATGTTTTCATTTTTTAACATGAAACTTGGCAGTTTTTTTTTGTGAATTATACTAAAACTGTGTTACAATCCGCATGCTATTGAGTACAAAAAATTCTAAATTGTACTAAAACTGTCAAATTCGCAATTTCATCGTTCCAATTCATATATATTCTAAATTGACATTATACGGTCCGTTCGGCGAGGAGATTCCAATATAAAATATTGATTTCTATATTATATGATTATATAAGGTATGTAAAAACATAAAAAATTACAAATTGAACAGTTTCGTCGAAGACTGTTTATGTTGTTTATCATAATAAACATGAAATTGAAACTATGTGCCAAGTTAGAAGAAAATAACAAAAAAAATAATAGAAGCAATGACAATTCAAGCAGTTCTGCAATATATTTAAAATGTGTCAAAAATCTTTTCAAAAATTTAGAATTAAATGGCGCAAACAACGACAAACAAGCTATATTAGCACCGTTGTTTATTACAGCAAAAACAACACTGGCTCATTAGTCACTTAACAACAGAATGCCAGAAACAGGCCTACAATCCAGACATCAAAATTATACCACCGGCAGGACTATATCAACGACCTGAAACAGGTTTAGCATAGTTTGCATAAACGACGCTAACGGCTAACCCAACTTAGTTTGGAAGACGCTGTCTTCATTCTTCAACCGTTATATGAATAATCTAACACAAGTTTGTGGCGAACATCTAAATTTAAAAGTTTAAGAATCACATTTAGCATGCGTGGATTATTCATTCAAATGAACCGAAAACAAAATAGTTTTTTTTAAGTTCTTGGTTTTTCGTTGTGTAAAAAACTGTAAAAATTTATTCCTGATAATTCAGAAGTTTCTTCAATTTCTTTTTCTAAAAATGAAATTTCTTTTATTAACAAAAATAAAATAGTTAAATGTGTTAATTTTAAATTATAAACGTACATTAGTTGTAATACTATATTGAATTATTTACACATGTCATTTCCATAAATTATTTTTATTTTATTAAATGAGGATTACAAAACTTAACAGCTGGTAACTAGACTAAGCGTGTAAAGATTAAAAAAGAAGAATTCATTTTAAATTGCTAACAAATTTATTGAAGCTGCCTGGTATCTATTGGCTTATGTTGGTTTTACTGAATAATAATATTAATTAAACAGTACCACAATACATATACTTCAATCAACTTTATTTGAACATCTCTCTTCATTCAATTCATCTTTTAACTCTTCATCTCCATAATCAAGCATCAAATTTGTCACCAGACAAATTTCAAGATCCATCATTTCGAATAACTCTGCGGCAACAATTGCATATTCTGGATTATAGTCTCATCAATCAACTCATCACTAACGTCTGGAATTTGCTAACCACTCTCTACGTATTTATCTACAAGTTAAATAATAGTATGTACAAAAAATAGCAGGTTAGACGTCTGCCGCGGCTGTAATTTTGAACCACATGCCATCGGACATTTACATAAATGCCCAAAGAATATTATTTTTGAATGTCCACAATGGCTGTTACTTTCTTGGGGTGCTTTCCAAACGACAACTTATTTGATACTTATTTGCCGCTATATAAAAAATGTCAAAAAATCATTCAAGACTATAATGTTTATCATTACGTTAGTTTAAATTTGATTTATAAGATCGTTAGATAAATTTAGTAATAGATATTCACCAACCGGAGTCAGAAGAAGAAGGCTGTGCATTTTAAAGAGAAAAAAAAATAATCGAAGATAAAAAAATAAGGTGTATTTTGTTTTATTTTATTTTTATTTGCATGTGTTCTTTATAAATACAAAGTAGGGGTAAAATAAGACAAAATACATTGTGTGTGTATTAGTGTTTATTAAAATAAAAGTGAAGTGGGATAGAAGACGTACAATTATATAATTTGGGAGATTATTCTTTATTAAAAAATTATTTGGTATTTTATATTTACTGTTACCAGGCAGAAGACAGGTAAAAATTTTACCTTATATTGCTTTGATGTTATTCCTTTGTTTTATTGCTTTGTTATTATTTTAAAGCATAAATTTGTTTTTTTTTTTTTAATCGTACGGTTTATTCAACATCAAAATACATTAAATTTTATTTTTCAGTCCATGTAACCAATCAATAAATTGATCAGATAAACAAAAAGCCTCTTCAAAACATCCATTGAATTTAGTTAAGTTACATTCTTGAGATATGTGATTGACTGTCTGAAATTCTTTACCACATTCACATGATGGACAATCAACCAGACCCCATTTATGTAATGTATAGTTTGATCTACCATAGCCGGTTCTTATACGATTTAATTTCACCCAATCATTTCTTTTTAGTTCAAAACCATTTAATTTCACATTAGGGTTTTGAACAAATGTACCATTTAATGGAAGGTTGTTGTTCCAAGACATCAGCCAGAAATCTTCAGAGTTAAAATTTTGTGAAATAAGTTGTTTAGCAGTGATATACGGTGGTGTTCTACATAAACTTTGATCAGGAGCTTCCAAAAATAAATCAAACAATAAAGAATTGTTAACTTCTGAACTTCTTTGAATGGTATTGAATAACATTTCTTTACGACGAATGTCTGGTGGTGGTATATTTGACAAAACAGGTAACCAATTCAAAGGTGTTGATTTTATAGCACCAGAAATTAATCTCATTGCACGATTCAGTTGAATATTGATTTTTGGTGTATGAGCACTGTTCATCCAGATTGAAGAACAATATTCAGCTGTAGAATATACTAATCCTAAAGCAGCAGTCCTTAAAACATTTGCGTTTGATCCCCAAGTTGTACCAGCAATTTGTTGTAACAAATTATTTCTTGCACTAACTTTTTTGGCTATTGCTTCTAAGTGATTTTTAAAAGTCCAAGAACGATCAAAAATTACACCTAGAATTTTTGGATTATGGTTATGTAAAAGAACAACATTTTCAACTTTAACATATAACTCAGATTTTGCCATTTGATTGTTTAAGTGAAAAGCACTGACTTCAGTTTTACTGGAATTCGGTTTAAGACCCCATTTTTTAAAATAATTCCACATTTTATGTAAATCTTTTTCTATAACTTTTTCACCAAGTGATCTTTACGAAGTGAAGTGAAGTGAAGTGAAGATCTTTACATTGATAAGCTAAAGTAATATCATCAGCATACTGAAATTTCTGGGAAGTGGTTTTTGGCATGTCATACATGTATAAGTTGAAAAGAATTGGAGCAAGTACATATAAATTTGTTTTGTATTGGTAACAAGAAATGTAAAATTCCGATTTAGTTATTAGTAAGAATTTTGAATTTAACACTTTATGTGTTCCCATTTTTTTGTTTTTCCCTTATCGTGCAATTGTTGCATGAAACCTGCTATCGTGTTTTTGAGACAGGGATGCCCAGTTTTTTTGTACTGTACTTAGGCCTGGCCGAATTTCAATATCTATACCTGCAATGGCAAACGGCAAATCTAGGTCTCAACAAAATGGCAGCAGAGTGAACCAACAGCTTAGCATTCACTTCACCAACATAAGAGGTCTCAATTCGAATCTAAACGAGGTTCATCACTACATCGAAAAAAATAAACCTGACATATTGTTTCTTACCGAAACAATTGTCAGTGGCAAGACATCGAAATTGGATCTCGATAAATACCGGATGCCTAGTTACGAATTGGAACATTCTTTTTATAACAAGCATGGTGTCTGTGTATTTGTTCGAACTTCACTTTCATGCATGAGAATTAAGGCCTACGAGTTGAACTCTAAGTACCATAATTCTAGAGTACTGAAGATCTCAGGTGTTGATGAAACTATGTTTATAATATAATTATACAGATCCCGAAATTCCCCCCAGGATGTCCATTTTTCGATCAAATATCAGCTAATCTAGTCAAAATTACCACGGACTACCCCAAAGCAAGACTGGCCATTCTTGGGGACTTTAATATTCATAATAAAAAATGGCTTAAGTATTCATCGCGCACTGACGACGTAGGAAGGCAAGCCGAACTGATACTCGCAGATTATCACGGTTTGATGCAAATGATAGTATGTCCCACTAGAATCCCAGATAATTCACATCATAACAATAATTTGCTAAATCTGTTTTTGACAAACGAACCAGACACTACAAAGACAAAAATTGAACAACCCCTCAAAACATCATACCATTTACTAATATCAGCAATAGTGCAATTTACATCACCGACACAAATTAAAGCAAATCCTCGTCGCGTTTGGAATTATAAACGCGCTAACTGGGAGCTACTGAGAAACTTTTATGATGAAACACCTTGGAAAACTATTTTTTGTGTTGATCAAGATCCTAGCACATCGGCAATAAGAAAATCTGAAATCATAAAAGACGGAATGCAGTGGTTTATTCCAAATCGATTAATCACTCCAAAAACTGAGCCTTGGCTCACCCGGGATGTTGATGAGGCAGTGAGGAATAAACGAAAAGCATTTAAGACGTATAACTCAAATAAAACACCTAAACCCATAGCACCTATAAGAAAGCCAGAAATATTAGTAAATACAAAATAAACTTGGACAAAGACGCGTTTATCCAGAAGAAAGCAAAGAAATTCGCCGAGCACCATCTGGCTCACGTAGTTTCTTTCAGGCAGTTAAATCAGTCCAGAGCAATTTTACTCGATCCTCTATTTCAACCTTAGTTCTGAATGACATTCCCATGAACGACTCAAAAGAAAAGGCGGATCTTTTGGGTCGTATTTTCACAGAAAACTCAAACATAGTTAACCTCCCCATTCTCCCACACTCCTTTCCCCAGTTGTAACGAAAATAAAACTAATTATTTTTCGGTGCAATATTGTACGGAAAATGCTTCTTTCTATCAATATCAACAAATCTGCTGGCCCCGACGGTATTCCACCCTTCATTCTTAGAAACTTTGCTAGGCAACTAGCTTCAATTTTAACAAAACTTTTCTACTTATCTTATAAAACCGGAATATTTCCCGATTCTTGGAAACTGGCCAGCGTTCAACCCATATCAAAGAAAGGCAGTAAGATAGACCCTAACAATTATAGACCAATTGCAATTCTGTCAGTTTTGGCTAAAATATTTGAAAAATATGTTAACTACAATCTAATAGATCAGGGGTGGCGAACTTATGGCACGCGTGCCAGAGGTGGTACGTATGAAAATTTTCCTGGCACGTTAACATTTTCTGGTCCAGCGTTTACTTCCACAGATGTTTACGAGCGTATTATGCCCTCAGAGAAAGAAAACATGGAGACAACACTGGAAATATGTGAAGGAAGCTTGGTTCAAAACCGCATCAGTTCTTTTCGAAGATTTTGAAAATAAAAAAAGCTTAATTTTTTTCTGTCTTGATGAGAGTACCGACATCAGCTCGCTTAGCAATTTATCTTCTTTATTGTAGAAGTAGATATTTCCAATATTGTATCAGTAACTAGTGACGGTGCTGGTAGTATAACAGTACTAGAAAATGGCTCTGTTACTCTATTTTCCCAGCGTGTTGAAAATCCAGATTTTATGTGTAAATGCGAGTTTTAATCACTGGAAGATATTATGAACCTTGTCACAAAAATAGTCGTATCTTCTCGGGTTTTAAATAAACGAAATTTTTTAGAACTGTTAAATGAGTGTACATTGTATTACTCATGTACAATAATGTCTCATAGTTAACCCGTGGTTAAATTTAACAAAGATTTTCAGAGTGTTTAGATGAAGTTAGACTTCTTTTGGATAAATAGAAAATCATTGAAAAATAAAGGCAATTAGAGGACGTCGGTTATTAAAATTAATGTTCTTTTGTGGTTATTGGCTAATTAAATGTTGGACTGCAAAATATTAACAAGACTGTTATTGTTATGTTAAATTAATCACACACAGCATTCGAAACCAAATTAAAAGGTTTTAATCGCGACCTTATATCCAACACATTTAAATATTTTCCAAATCTAAAAAAATTCAATGCAGATGTAGAATCCTATGAAAAACCGAGTCAAGTTAAGTTAACAGGAGTTTTCCGCAATTATTGAGGAATTTTGCTTAAGATTTGTAACGATGGATTATTTTCAATTTTTGCTTTGAAATAATAGTATTTAAATTTATTAATTTATTCTCTTTATTTGTGGTAAACGTAGCTACATTTTTTTGTACTACTGTTGGCGGTTTAAGTTACATCATTCGTATTAATAAAACATGTTTTATTATTGATTCTTTAATTTGAAAAAAAGTAGAATTGATGTTTGTATTAGTGAAAATTGATTAGAAAAAGAAACAGAAAGTTTAATGAGATGTGTATAAAGCGATCAAAATGTTTGGACCGTTAATTAGTATAATTTTTTAAAAATCGAAGTTAGTATATAATTTTTAAATCAATCAGTAA
Organism: Diogma glabrata; assembly: GCA_963693315.1. Lineage (NCBI taxonomy): Eukaryota > Metazoa > Arthropoda > Insecta > Diptera > Cylindrotomidae > Diogma > Diogma glabrata. The sequence continues at coordinate 115,947,444 of OY856188.1, forward strand.
GTTACGTAAATTGAAATAAAATTAAACTCAGTGATGACTGAGTCGTGATATAGCTTACTTTAGAGATTTTAATGTTGTTAATTACTTCAAAAATGTTATTTTAAAAATAAAAAGAAAATAAATTTGATTTTCATTTCAATTATTATGTTAATATTGTAAAGGTTTTTTATAGTTGTGAATTTAATAAAATGTCAAAACCTCAATTGCATCTATAAAAATATGTAAACGAAATATGATTTACATTCAAGAAATAAAAGTTATTTATCAAGCAAGTGTTATGTTATCAGTTTTTAAACATGAATTTGTAACTTTGTGAAGAAGGTCAAATGGAACATGAGTTTTGATGATGACAAAAAACAAAAATTAATTGAAAAAGTTCATGCTGTAGTTACCGTACGAGATGCTAAACACAAATTGTTTAATTCTAGTTGTAGAATTGATCATCAAATCCGTTTATGAAGTTTCGTGCAGTGGTATTATTATGTATTGCTTTTTGTAGAGGAACGGATTAGTTTCTGCTTGATATAATAAAACCTTTAATCAAGATAAATGAAGATGTGAAATAAAACATGAAGAAGACAACATTGAAGAAATCAATTAATGTAAGCTTTTAATTGAATTTTAATTTATATAATTTTTGATTTGTTTTTAGCTATTATTTTTGTTTGATGGTCAATTAATAAGTTTCTTTACAATATTTTCTGTGATTCATAATATATAAGAGATTTGCAAGTGTAATTAGTTTGTTTGTTAAAATTCAGTGTACCCGTGTAATATTACAGTATTCATATACATATTTTTCTGAGTTTTCCGGTGTAAAGTAATATGATAATTTCGTATAAAAGTTCAAATTTTGTAACAGATTTACATAATTCAAACAATTTGTAGAAACCTCATAATTTATTTGTAATCCAGATACAACATCACCAGATTTCTTCTTTTATCAAAGGTAGGCATGTTAAGTGTTAATTATAATAAATTTTAAATTAACGTCTCTGAATATCCGAAGCATACCATGCCAAATAGGGATTAGGATTGTGTTCAAATAACATAAGTTTCTTTAAAAAATTTACTAACGTTAACTTTAAAATTTTGAGGATTAAAACTATCAAGGAAAACCCAAGAAGGCAAGGCATTCCAGAGGTGAGGGACTCTGTTGTAAAAAATTACGTTGAGGCGACAGTTCTATACACTTTTTTGTTTGAATGGATGGGCCACAACCTGGTGTAATGCGATAGATTTGCTGGTTCGGGTAAAATTGATTTTATCTCATACGGACGTTCGTTCGTCCATAATATATTCATAGAAAATTGTCAGATCAGCAACATTTCTTCTGTGCTACAAGAAATCAAACTGATTAAGAGTCTAGTTTCCAATCAGTTTAAGTGTTTAACAGCTCTACGCTGAACAAAATCAAGACACTTCAATATGGAAACAATTCTATAAACAAAAGTTTATAAATTTGATTTCGAAAACCTGGAGAAGTATTCCCGAAAGCTTTAACTGTTTAAAGACACTGGCGACGGTTATATTGTCAATTTTTTCATCTAACTATGCGTCATTATTCTCGGAAATGAACAAAAGATAGTTTTGTTGAATTTTAAATTTTCAAATGAATTTTATTAAAATAATTTTGAATTATTTTACCCAGTTTTTCACCCATTTCTTATGTATTATTTATTCAACTTTAAATTGTGATATTTGGGCCATTTCAAAACGAGCGATCAATTTTATAAAGGACAGTTTGAGAAATAGAATGACTGATATATCTAGTTCGGCATGCATTCTGTTAAAAGCGACGAATTACGAGCTCTACAATAAATATTTGTTATCCAAAATGCAGCAACGAAAATCGCATTAATTAACTTAAACTTAATATTAGTATTTATATTTCAATTTAATTTTTAAGAATTTTACTGTAGATTTTAATTTTTGTTAATAAAATTCTGCAAACGTTTGTTTTTATTTTATTTGTTATAATTATATTTTAGCAATTTTATAAAAATAGATTGTATATTTTTTGCACGCGTACTGAAAAAGGTTCGCCACTCCTGTAATAGATTATTTGGAAATGTCGTGAATTATTGATGGTAAGCAGTATGGTTTTCGTAGAAGTCATGCAACAGGTGATCTGTTACCTACGTATCCCATCTCTGGAACAAATCGCTGGAAAACCATGGTGAGACATTCAGTATTTCACTTGACATTTCTAAAGCATTTGATAAAGTGTGGCATAAAAATCTTATAGCTAAATTAAAATCTTATGGCATAGACCATCTTACTGTCTCATGGATTCATAGTTTTCTTACAGGTCGCCAATTTCATGTTAATTTAGATGGTATCACATCCAATATTTCTTGGGTTCCCCAAGGTTCGGCACTCTCACCAACCTTGTTTCTTCTATACATTAATGACAATTACTTATTTCTACAGTGCACCCAATACATAGTAGCACATTGCATGCATCACATGCATCTCCCAAATTTCGATCTCATACTGCAGTTACCACTGATAGAGAGCTGCTAATTGATTCTATCAACAAAGACTTGGATCGTATAATGGAATGGGGTGATCGTAATCTTGTTTCATTTTATCCAACCAAAACCAAATATTGTCGTCTTTCACAAATAGAGCGACATAAAAATTTCCCTATTAAGGTAAACCATGAGGAACTGCGTGAGGTTGAATCAGTTAGATTTCTTGGAGTGGATATTCAAAATAATCTTAAATGGAATAAATATGTGTTCAACCTCGCTAAATCTGCTATGCAAAAATTAAGATTCTTGAGTCAATGTAAAAAGTATTTCAATCCCGATCGAATTTGTCTAATCTTCAAGTCCTTTATTCATCCATGTATGGAATACTGCTGTCATGTTTGGGGAGGTGCTTGTCAGACAACAATAAAATGTCCAGACTCTGTACAGAGAAAAGCAATACGGTTGATTGGTAATACCAAACTAACGGACCAGCTTGATTCGCTCCAGCACAGAAGAAATGTGGCTGAATTATCAATATACTATAAATATAACTTTAGCGAGTTCTCCTCTAAGGAAATTCAAAACATCCTTCCACCATGTGCGCAGTATAATCGACAAACAAGAGCTGCCGAGCTATCTCATCCATTTGTTGTACAAATACCTCGTTGTAGAACTTTGTCCTTCCATAACGACTATTTTAATAGAGTGGCCAAATTGTGGAACTCAATGCCTTCCTCTGTATTTTCCGATGAACTTTCCCCTCAATCATTTAAAGAAAATGTACATCATCATTTAAAACAATTAGTATAGTTGTCCCTATATCCTTTTTCCTTCCATTTTCCTCATCTCCTTCCTTTATAGTTGACATGGTATCTTCGGATATTCAAAGAGTCTTAATAATGAATATTTCATATTTAGTGTGCTAAACATGTCTAGCTAATTAATACAGAAAAAATTAAATAACAAGTTTATTTGACAAATCAGATTAGATTTTTATAGAAAAAGAGGTACAAAATAAGTCACCTCGCTAGCATACTTATTAGAACTAGGAATCGCACACTGTCCGAAATTCGGCCATTGTAAATGGAAATTGTAAATAAACCTCCAAACTAAATAGCTACAACACATTATTTCAGAGTTTGATTTATCGATATAGTTGATTTTGAATTGTGAAACAAATAACTTGAAAAAAACAAAATAACCGAATAAAAAAGTCAAAAAACACACCTATCACATTTTTCCCCTTTTTTCTCAAAAAATCGTCAAAATTGAAAAAAAAATTTCGGCACATCTACGAACCAAGACCTTTCCAACGATATACATACTGTCCCACTTATTTTGGAGCAAATAATTTTAAACTGTACCACAAAAATAGTGCTTACGTATTTATATATAGATAAGTATAGAATAAGTTACGTTCCACAAATAATTCGTCGTTTGGAAAGCTGCCTTGGTGTAATAATGTCGTCGGACGAATAATGCCTAAAGCTGGATTTTAACATGGGAAAGGAACTGTGGACTGTGGATGGTGTTATTAATCAATCAAAAATAAGAATTTTGTGATGAATATTAAATTGTCCTCTTTGATTGGTTAGTATAAAATTTCACAGTCCGCAGTTCGCATGTTAAAACGCAGTTCGACTATAATAAAAATAAAAATAATAGAAGGGAAACCAGTTTCAAGCGGTATCAACACATATAAATAATCTTCATAAATGTGCCCATAATTATGAAAGTGGTCTAAGTCATACATTTCTTGTTTTGAGATATTTAAAGGTTTGCAAATGATTAAATTAAGAAACATTTCTATATTATGAAAAATTTTATTTTAGAGCTTTGTTAGTCTTTAATAATGAAAGTTTATTATGCATGTGAAATTTTGTATAAATCTCATTCCGAAATATACTTTTTACAGTTTGAATTGACTTAGACCATTTTCAAAATTAGCTGAACGGCGTATAAATGACTTAATAATTTAATTATAAATAATTATAATAATAATTATATTTAATTATAAATGACAAAAGGAAACTTCGAAATTCTAATGTTATTTATTAATTATTTTCCGAACTAATTATTTTGTCACCATTAACGGTGCATGCACAATGTATGAGGTTTTTCCTCATGAGATTTGAGCAACTTTTTATTATTATTTTTTAATAGAAATACAATACTTTAAAATGTAGGTAGCTCAATTTTCTACTAATCATGAGGAAAAAGTTAAGAAATTTTTAACTTTTTCATTGAGGAAAAAGTATTTCAAAAATAAATTTTTTTTTTCTCAAAATAAATTTTCATACAAACTTGGATCTCATGAGTAAAAGTATTTTCATTGTGCATGCTCTGTAACTTTCACTTAAAAAAGAGCAATTTTGACATTTAGGAGGAACAGCTCATTTTTATTGGCTTATGGTCCGACGATATAAAAACTTTGCAACACAACGTTTTGGCAATTATTTTTGACATTTTGTTCGACTTTTTTGTTTTTTTTTTCTTCAAATTTTGTCTTAGATTACTATCATAATTAACACTAGATGAATTACATTTTTGTTGAAATAACAAGTACTTTATAACGGGTCTTTTTGACAATATCGTACAAATTACATTGGACTAATTTAGTTTGAAGTAATTTGATGCGATATAACGGATAAACTCATTTTTTTCAAATTTTGACTTAGACCACTTTCATAATCTTATATACTCTCACCAAAATCATTTTATAGTCTAGTAACTTTATACATAGCAGTATGCGTCAAATCCGGTAGTTCTAATTTTTTGCAGAATTGTTTATGATCTTGGCCTAATGAATAATCCAAGTTTGTGACCTCGAGCGCCGAACGCAACTTCGTCAAAAATCGAAAAAACCGCAAAGAAATCGTTATTTTTTCAATTTTTGGCGATTATAACCCTAAAGGCATTGTTTTTCCTTTAACCTTTCTTAGGACGTTTTTAAAGTAGACTAAATTTGCTACAATATGATAGGAGAATTGTCTATGTAGACCTAATAGTTTCCGAGATTAAGCCTTTCAAAGTTTATCAGTTTTTCGAACTTCGCAACTTTTAGCAATTCTTTCGTTCCAAATGAATTTTGACCCTGAATATAGTATCGAAGCCCTGTACTTTTATGAAGGGATGTTAAAAAAGAAAATGAGAAGTGTGAACGATGATGTTTAAGCTAAACTACGAATAATGAAGTAAAAAAGATAAGTACAACAAAAGTTAGAAAGTTTATTTGTTAGGAAATTGAGTAATATTCAACATCAAAAAATTAAATTAATTTAGCCCTCTTGGAAGGTCCCGCTTGAGGTTCGTCCGTATCTGGATCGACGTATTGGGATGGCATATCCCCATCAGGGGATGGTGATGAATCGTCGACGTCTTGTGCCTACAAGTCATCCTCCATTTCGACATCGGAGAGATCGTCACCTTCTGGGATAACTGCTACTGCAACCACAAAAATGCTCAGGTACAGTTACATAATCTTCTTTTCTCATCGGCCACCACACACATATAGTGAACGGCACACTGCACAAAGCGACTAACTTCACTTTTTGGAAAATTTTAAATTTAAATGTCAAAGTACTTGCTATAGTCATAACTTTCTATGTTAAAAACAACTTTCCTGAATAATTAAGATAAACACCATTAAAAGTCAAAATTTGTCTGACCATTAAAAAATGACTATTCAAAACCTGACATTAAAAACTAATAATATCTATTATACTAATTAAATTACTACTATAATAGCTAATTGATATACTTAGTAACGAAAATTAAATAAATTATGTATATAATAACATTCCTGAATGATAAAGATTAACACTACTAAATATCGAAATTTATTTGACCTTTGAAAAAATTCAATTTCTCAACATTTTGTTTTATGGAGTTAATCGTTTTGTGCAGTGAATGGCTCATATATTTATTAATACAATTAATAGGACAGGGATGTAGAAAACTCTACAAAGGTATATTGCAAACAATTGCGAAGTTCGAAAAAAGTGATAAACTTTGAAAGGCTTAATATCGGAAACTATTGGGTCTGCAGAGACAGTTCTAATATCATATTGTAGCAAATTTAGTCTACTTTAAAAACGTCCTAAGAAAGGTAAAAGAAAAAACTAGCCCTTTACGGTTATAATCACCAAATTTTGAAAAAATATCGATTTCTTTGCGGTTTTTTCGATTTTTGACGAAGTTGCGTTCGGCGCTCGAGGGAATAACTTGGATTATTCATTAGGCCAAGATCATACACAAGTCTGCAAAAAATTAGAATTTCTAAAAATTTCTTAATATTCGAATTTTAAGAGAATAAATTGAATTAAAGTTTGTCATCTTGTTATTGATTTTGATTTTTCCCGTTTTGACAATGGAACAACCATATTAAAGGGAATGATATATTGAATTTGTTGAAATATATTTTTACTTTTTTTATTTGTTGAAATATATTTTTACTTTTCTTGCAATATATTTTTATACTTTGATTGTTGACTGCAAGTGCGTCATTTATATTACAAGATACCTGCAACTGGTTATCACTGTTTTCATCGCTAGGATCTGGTACATCTTTGATGGCTGAGGAGGCGAGAAAGTTTTCACAGCAGTTTTCTTTGCGTAATCAAAATATTCGTTCGATTGTGGTATAGCTCCAGTGTCAAGATATAGAAATAAGGTTATTAAGGTTGTTTTGTTTCCTTTCTGATCCATTCGTTTCCTAATTTCGTTGAGTAAGATTTTACTTCAATCACTGTTCAGTTCCGTTACAGAAGTAAATAAGAATTCGCATATGCCTTCGGCTGTCATAAGTGTTGAACTTTTTGTGCTAAGTTCTTTGACTGCAATATTAAGCGCAGTTTATACGTCAAGCACTTTTTGTAATAAAATTATTTCCCCTAAAATATTGAAATTTCTTAGTTTCGAAGTTTGAAAAAGGAATGAAGGGATGGAAAACTATTATATTTTGGGAGATAAAAAATATTCGAATATTCGCGTATAAATATTCGAATAACGAATACTTAAAATATACCCAAATTAATCGAATATTCGAATACTCGAATATTCGGATTTGAATGTTCTACATACAACGTTTGATTAGAACAACAAATTTTAAGGGATACCATATTGTGGTATTTTAAATTTTATTCAAAATTTTAATACAAACATATGGAATGGTGTTTCTAATATATACACAAACACCATGCTTAAAATAAAACGAGGATTCAAGATCATAATGAGAACAAAGGTATTTACTACGATCTAGATTTACACCACGGTCACTGATAATTTTCTTAACTATCGTTTCATAGTTAAGAAAAGAATATCAGGTTTGGAACTCTCAAAATAAAGATGGACGGAATGAAGATTGACATTCAATCGTCTTATGTTGGCCAAATTTATTGATAATTTTGCTATTACAAATAAGTAAGTTAATTTTAAATCTAAACATAAACTTCAACAAAATCAACGTAAAACAATTCCAAATCCACAATATCCAAATTGGCAATATCTTAATTTATATAAAATTGACATTTAAACTATATTGATCAATAATTATTAGTTGTAATCTCCCAAGGGCGGTGAAAGCAAGTATATTGATAAAAGCACGAGGTCGTAGGTCGAGGGCCATTATCAATACCACTTGCTTGAGGAGTTTTTCAAAAAATTATGTGAATTTATCAACGGACGAGGGGAATTCGTTTAGAAAATTGTTTGCCATTTTTCATTTATTTATATATTTTTTTTGAATTATACGTTGGCCTACTGCGATATCAGTTAATTATTTCAAAATTAGACTGATGATTTTTAATATCCCAGTAGGTCAGACGTATAAATATTTGTTATTAGTATAATTCAGATGTGATTGGTGAAATTGAATGATGTCATTACATTTTAGAGAATTTCATTGGTTTAAATTAAAATAACACCAAGGCAAAAAATCCGGTCGATATGTTAATACCAATACATTAAATGCTGGGTTTTAAGTTCATTATCAAATTTTGCTTTGATTTGACCAAGTTAAGGCAAACAAGTAAATTTTTATTGAGTTTTAAATTTATATCGCATCGCAGGAAATAAAACAAAGAGAGGATCCAAGAAAATTAACGGCTTCCACTGCTAGATTTTTTTACTTCAGTTATTTTAAGACTGGCAATCCTAATACACCGAAATCGGTTCTGCAAAATATTTGTTGTGTTATATTTGTTGCAACAACAGGAAAACATCCAAATAATAAAAGATTGAAAGCTTTAAACAAATTATTAATAGAAAATCGGACATTAAGGCCCGTTATACACTTGAGCTAAGCTATGCGAACTATGCGAACTATGTTTTTTGTATATAACGTAATCAAATGGATGACTATACACTTGAGCTAAGCTATTTCAGCTGACATAGCTTAGCTCAAGTGTATAGTCATCCATTTGATTACGTTATATACAAAAAACATAGTTCGCATAGCTTAGCTCAAGTGTATAGCGGGCCTAAAGGTAGCATTAATGAAAATTGGATAGAAAAAGAACAATTTTAATGGGATCAACCGAGAAATTCTTTACTTCTTAAAAATGTTGGGTAGGAAAGACTCATATTCAAAGGGAAAATGGAATTAAGCTCATAATCCTTTAAATATCAGACTTTTCCTATTGAAATTTTTTTATAGGAATGAACGTAATTGAAAAGGAAAATAAAACTTAGACAATTTTTTTCTTACGACAAGATTCCTTAATTAAAATTTTGGTTCCATCAAATATCTTGTTTTATTTACAATTATTTTAAATATATTCACCATATTTTTCTGAAATGATTTTCATGTTGAATTCACTATAATTTACATCATGCACTACTATTAATAGTCATAAAAATGGCTGCCGCGAATTGCCTTTCGACATAATTTTCTTGCGTAAAAAAAATTAAATAAAAAATGTGTTATCATATTTGTGATTAAAAAAATTAAAATACAGTGATATCAGTTATCAGTTATTATTATTTAATACAAATGTATATAAAGTTATCAATAATATTGTTACGATAGATCCATCATTTGCATTCAAATTTTTAGTTTTACAAGAAAAAGTTAAAAAAAAATGTAAGATGACATTCTTTTCCCCAATAGATTTGATTTTTTCGATTTTTTTTATTCGTCGAGAGCGTCGTGTCACTGAAAATATTTGTGAATTGTTTGTAATTAAAAATAAATAATAAATTTAAAGAAGTTTTTCTATAAAATATCTTAATTTTGTAATTAAGGAATAAAAATATATTTTAAGTATTGGAAACTTATTTTGATGTCTTTACGCATGTGACCTCAATTTGACGTTTTGCTCTGAAAGGTCTTTTTGTTTGCAAAATATTTTTATTAATATTTAACTGTACCTGTTTGCCAATTATTTAAACTAAAAGATTATGTTTCAATTGATTAGTTATTTTCAATAATTTATTTGCAAAAAACCGATGAAAAATCAATTAAAAAAGTATCAAAACAAAATAGTATCTACGATGGGATTGTCACCATTCATTAATTAAAAGCTAAGCAAAAAACTGCTCCTTTTAATTTATAACAATTTTTCAAATCAATTGTTGATATATTTTTAGATTATTTGAAAATAATGTTAATGTCATGATTCTCTTGCATAAATAAAATATTGTTAAAGATATCATGAAAGAATTCAATAAACTTTTAAATATCTTTCAAGAAAGACAAACATTTATATGAAGATTATAGATTAAACGATTTGATTCAGCATTTATTTTAGATTTTGAATCAATAAATGGAAAATAATAAAGAAAATTAATGCTTGGGTTCCGGCTATTGCTACTCGAAATTTTTTATAAACAAAATTAATCGATAATCATATATATTTGGTAATCGTAGGTATATATTATTCCCTTCAAATTCCACTACAAACTATTAGTTTAAGAAAATGTTTTGCGAAAAACATTTTTATAGTGCTGCTTCTAAAAAAGCCATCAACAAAACTCAGATATGAGGATGAGGCCGAAAAGACAAGTTTGTAAATATAATATACGAATGATAAAATCTTGATTGAATGTGATGTATTTTTGGATACATGAAAAGGAATGTGCTGGAGTTTAGTTATGAAGCAGATATTTTAAACATGCAGCCTGTCGAAAAATAATTTTCAATAAATAGATGTTGCGACTTGCGAGGGACCCAACCAGACATCGGGTTAAAAAAGATTGTACCAAAACAACAACACATTTTTTGCTGCTGTTATGCTCCATGATTTAGTCTTACAAGGCTAACTATGCCATTCTTAAGATAACTCTCGTTTATATGAACAATTGCCAAGTAGTTCAGGTTTTAGAGGTCGTTCAGTACTTCAGTGTTTACTATTGTTTTTGTTGTGCAAACGGGTGCTACTTTGTTCTTAAATAACATTAGTACATTAGCACTGGTTGTTGTAGCTACGTTGATAAAGTGCTACTCGTTCGATTCCGTTTCTAGCTTCAGAAACTCTGCTACAGCCATTGTTCAAAACCACATATATTTTTTCATTAGATCCCCCGCATTCTATGGACATGTAAATAGGTGGTCAACATCATTTGGTTTGCCCTCACACGCGGGACACTTCAACAATTTGGTTGTCGATTTTTGTCATGTAATTATTCAATATTCGTGATGACCAGCCGGATCTTAATTGCGCTTGAATGCATCTAGTGTTGTTAGCCAATTGGTTTTCTTCTGCAGCGACTTGCGGTGCATTCAGGACTCTTATGTACGTAGTTGTTTATTGTTTCTTCTACAGCCCTGGTGTAAAACTTTTTATAACACTTCTATATGTAAGCTCATCGCTATTCCTGTTGTTTGGATCCTTTCCAAAATCGGGTAGAAAGAGCTTAACAGTTTTCCTTATGGTTCTAGGGGATGAAGCCAATGACCGCACGAAAACTAGCGCTTTCAGTGCATTGTTTTTGCTTTTCAGTTTTGAGTTCACCCTTTGTGCTTGAGCATTTAACCTGAGTAGTGTGTTGAATGTTAATCAAACCAATTTCAGGTTTTTAACTGTAGGAATCAGCACGTTGCCAATACGGATGTTTAATTGTGTTTACCTCCTTCGTCCAAGTGGTGAAAAGTGTAGTAGTGGACTTTTATGACGATAGTACCAGTTTCCTGGGTTAAGATATTCGTTCAGCTTATTATTTATTTTTTTCTAGATTGCTTCCTGTGGCTAGGACCGTGCTATCGAATATAAAGATATGATGGTTTTAGTTTCTGGTGTAGTAGGTAAACCGCTTAGGTATAGGTTGAAAAGTGATGGTGGGAGAACCCCACCTAGTGGCACACCTGTTATTAGTGTTCCCATTTTTGATTTACAGTTATTAAAATCCACATTTTGGTGGGCGGCCTCTTAAGTATAAATAAGTAAACAACCAGAGCTGTATTATGCCTGACAAGTTAGTATCTATGATGTCGTTTAGTAGTGTCAAACGATCTTGAAAAATAAAGTGCGACTAAATTTTTTCTTGCACATGGTTGTTTTTGGTTAAGACCATCGCTGATTTGATTTTTGATTTTGTGGATGACGGTAGTTGTGCTTTTCGGAAGCCATGTAGGTATGCAGCTAGGTTGCAAGAGATATTCTTGTTAGCAGAAGTGCTTGAATTAGTTTTGCGATAGATGAGTGCTAGATCGGCAAGTATGATTTTCCTTCTTCTTCGGGTTTTCCGGATTTTAACTCATTTGCTATCGGGTCCTATTGCTTTTGATGGTTTGATTATTCTAATTGCCTTCTCTACTTCAACATTTGTAAAATTGATATTCTCCGTGCTGTCATCGTTAAGTTTTCGGAAGTGTCTGAGGGCTGATCTAGACTCCTCATGTTTGCTTTGCTTTTCTGTAAATTGTATATTAAATTTCGAGGCACACTTCCTAGAATTTTCTATAGGAATGTCGTTGAAGAAGATCATGCAGTTATTTTCAGGTTGCCTAGGATAGGTTAACTTCATTATAACTTTCCTGGCATCGGCTAGATATGTTTTTCGGAAGCTGGCTTGACTAGATCTGGGACTTGGTTGATGGAACGAATTAGTACTCCATTCTGTTATCGGCATGGGTGACATGCTTACAAGGGAGACATCTGGGGATCAAGACGAGTTGCTTGTTACTCTAGTAGGTTGTGGCTCATAGATGCCTCCAAATTTAGAGCCTTCATTTGATCAGCAACTTTTTTGCCTTGCGCATCGATGTTCAGGTGTGAGTTACATATATAGTGGTATGCGTTCACATCTCAGAGTAGAAGACAGTCGTTGTTATTAAGTAAATGTTCAATGTTTGTTTCGTAACCAGTATCACAGCTGCTTAGTGGTGGTATATTTATATATATTGACTATTGTTATCTCCGTATTACTGGACTTTATTATAATGCCTAATTATTCTAACATTTCTATCATCATTCATTGTTCTATCATGTTCTACCTTCCATTGTTCTCTCATCATCTATATCATTTGCTGGTGGTAGGGTGGTTGTACGGTAGATAACGCATTTATGTATGATAAAGGCAAGGTCACCCACCACCCTTGTCGTTATCTCTATCCAGTCTTATAATTTTATAATTATTAATATTATCAATAACCTTAGACTTATTGTTTAATTTGGTTATTTGAAGAACCGTGACTAGAATATTATTATACCGTCTGTTAGACCGTTGCAGTTTAGTTGCATAATATTCACATCACTTGAAGTATCTGGATATGTGTTCATACGCAAAGTGTTTTGCTAAGTGCAAGTGTTGGTCTGGTCCAGAAAGTTGGCAGCACCAACACTTGCTGTGAAGTATGGACTCCAATGCTTATGTATAAAGCCCTAAGCAGTTTTTGAGGTGACAACATTCTTTACACCGGTTAAACTGGACATTTATGACATGACCAAATATGAAATGGCATGCAATGTTCAACTAATGAATTTTAGTGCTTTAAAATAGAATAAATCGGATTAGTCCGAATATAAAACGTTCACCGAGGGTTTCGTGTATATTCTACAAAAATAGTTCTTCTCAAAACCAAATTTTTGTAATAAAACAAAAACTTTGTCTTCGTAAATTCTGAAAAAAAATTGTTTTGTACTAGACTCGTCAAAGTTAAAATTAAATTTTTTCAAAATTTCCACTCCCAACCCTCTCAAAATAACATTTTAAATAATGAGCCGACCGCTTTCGCTATAGTTTGTTTTTAATCTTTACAACATTTCCTATAACCGTGAATTTTTCAAATTTTTTCTTGAAATATTTCAATGATGTTTTGATTTGAAATATTTCAATTTTTTCGATTTTTATAAATCAAACACAATTCCTTACAAGTAACTGTAGAAAATTTCAAGTTGATAGCACTTATATTTTGTGAGAACATCGATTATGTAAAAATTCAGACGGACACCGAATTCTCAATAATAGGGTACCGTGTTTACTTTTTCAAAGTACGGAACCCTAAAAATGTGAAAGATTGCCTTTCTGTTTTTAGCCTTTCTAGATATAAGTCACTCAAAACTATTGGTACTGGCAAATCGTTCCATTTATACGCTGTTCGGATAAAGAAAAATAACTTTGCATTCGGTCGCTATGACAAAGTGGTCCCGACATTAAGGTTGTTTGCATAAACCAACTGACGAATAAAACGAGTAATGTATATAATTGAGACATGATTTCATACTAGCACTGCTGGTGTCGATTTGTATAAAAACATAATGAGATCAGCAAGAGTGCGACAGTGTTGTAAGAAATCAAGATTTTTTGTCACAACACATATTGAACGTTCGGACGATTTACGGACAAAGAAATATCTTTGCATTCTCTCACTATGACAGTGAGATGATTTTAACATTTTGACTGTTTGCACAAACCAATCACCGTTTGCACCAATCGATCAACAACGCTAAAGCACACCAAGCTTTTAAAGAACGCCTTTGAACAGAGTCCAAAAGATCCAGAATGGAAACAGATGCACCCAAAATTGACAGGAGTACTCCATACAACGACGAATATGGGACTTATAAATGTGAAGTAATTGATACGGAGTGAAATATTTTACATCTATTGAGGAGCCGAGTTTACTAGATGCGCTGTCTGCCATCGCCATTATATGATCGTTCCTGAGTAAGTCATTGGCAATTGTGACTCCCAATAAACGAATGCTTTCACATTCATCACTTTGTTCATCGCACATATTAATTGAAATATCGTTGGGCAACTCGGTCTTTGATCTGAAAACAATCAATAGTTGTGTTTTGGTGGAATTAAAGTTGACCAAATTTTTGTCACTCCAATCAGCGACTTTTTCTAGGTGCTCGTTTACATGTATGGCTGCGTCTCTCTGGGCGAGAAAAACGAATGAGTTGTGCAGTGTACTATCATCTGCCAACCTATTTATTGGGTTACTTGTGATTTTCAACCGTCCGTTGATATAAATTAAAAATAGAGTAGGGGATAAAACTGAGCCTTGGAGTACACCAGCGTCAGTTAATTTAGACTCAGAAGAAAAGCCATTGATGGATACTGAAATGTATCGAACCGTGAGAAAATTTTGAATCAGCCTAATAACTGCGGGGTGAAAATCGTACGAAACGAATGTATTGATCTGTTCAGGTTGGCATGCCGAAATGAGGAGGCCGGGTTTTCTTGACGTCCTTTTTGCCATCGCCATTATATGATCATTCATTGGAAATTGTGACTTCCAATAAACGAATGCTTTCACATTGGCATATTTGTTCGTCTTACATACTAATTAAAATATTTTGGCAGAACTCGTTCGATCTAGATCAATCAATAGCTGTGAAAAAAATTGGCCAAATTTTTACCACACCAAAAGACAAAACTGAGCCTTGTGGTACAACTTTTAGTGCACCTATGACCTAAGACATTGACTAAAACTTCCAAAATATCAAAATATCATTCTCAAAATTAGTTGCTGTATGAAAGTGTATTGCCTTATAAAAAAGTTGTATCTAATTAATTGACTGGCGACGTTTTCCATAATATGGTTATTATTAATAGTAGTTACCGACCGCAAGAAGTTACTCGCTTATGATCCCATCACGGTGTTTTGTTCATTATGTTGTTCTACTATCTTCAAGGTGTATAGAATTTAACTGCCTGTGAAGTGATTTTCCACACAACACACATTCGTCTTTTGATGCATAGCTAACTTTTTTATTTTTCTACATTTATTTATTTTTATTTTCAACTATTTTGAAAAACTCTAATTATTGTTAATTAAATTTCTTTCTTTTCAGTATTCAAAAGTTATATTAATATTAATTTAACAAAAACAATATATATTTAAGAAAACAAGTGCAATAATAAATTAGAAAGCAAATTAAACAAACATCCAATAGGAAAACAAAATGAAAAGAAAAATCTACGAAAATGAAAACTATAAAAAAACGTAACTTAATATGAAAATTAAATTATAACTTGTTAAATAATTAATATTTAGAAACAATCAAATTATATGAAATAAAAGATGCAGACAGAAGAAGTAACACCAACGAATGATTGCTCGAGATATATATTACAGGTAAAGTGGAAAAATTTAAATTTTTTTTTTAATATTTTAATTGAATTTATGTTGTCTCCTTATTTGTATTTTGAACAATAAAAGTTTTTTTTTGTATGTGGAGTTTGAATAATCGCCCTCTTTAAAAATAAATATATGTGTGGGATCAATATAGTATAATATGTTTATATCTACGTTACGGTTTGTTTTGCTTCCCATCTGTATCCAGAAATATTAAATAAACTCGAACAAAACAATGTCTTTAAGATTGTGTTTAAGATATAATCAAAATTTCAGCTGGGTCAAGGTTTTTCAACCACGAACATTTTCAAACATGATATCAATTGTCTTATGTTTGTAAACAGTGGTTACCTAATCGACAACAGTGGTTACCTAATCGACATTAGTTGATCGCTTTACACCAGCTTAACATAAAGATATTCAAACAGAACCGTTTTTGACCTTTTCTTTTCTCAGTTACGCCTTGCTTTTGTGGAAACCAAAACGACCATCGATTATTTTTTTTTTTTTAAGTTTCGTAATAGGAATTTCAATATTATGTGTCACAACAACACAAAGATACCTTTTAAGACCTAGGCCCAACAATAACATGCGTTCTGAGGTGCTAGTGGACGCTTTTTTTAAAATCTTTGTGGATTGAAGGCACTCGAGCCTATTTATTCGAGTTGATTCGAACAAAGCATGCCATTTTACGATTCACGGACAAAGTCCGTCCGCATTTTTTCAGTATGACTGTAAATGATCTCAACAGTTTGACTGTTGCACAAACCAATTGACGAATAAAACGGGTAAAAGAATATGTTTGAAGCATAATGAATCTGGTTTCATCCGAGCACTGCTCGTGAAGATATTGTTAAAAAACAACGAGATCAGCAACAGTGCGACGATGTTGTAGGGAATCAAAATTTGATGTCAAATTTTGATCACCAAAAATTCGTATAGCACGCTTTTGAACAGAGTCCAAAAAGACAGGATGGTAACAGATACAACGCCCCAAACTTCTCAACAATACTCCATGCAGGGATCAATATGGGACTAATAAATACGGAGTAATTGATACGGAGTAAACTATTTCTTCCATCTATTGAGGAGGTCGAGTTCGTTGAAATATCGTTGGGCAACTCGGTCTTTGATCGGGAAACAATCAACAGCTGTGTTTTGGTGGAATTAAAATTGACAAATTTTTTGTCTTTTTCGACTTTTTCAAAAATGTAGACAAAAAGTCAGGATGGTAACAGATACAACGCCCCAAACTTCTCAACAATACTCCATGCAGGGATCAATATGGGACTAATAAATACGGAGTAATTGACACGGAGTAAACTATTTCTTCCATCTATTGAGGAGGCCGAGTTCGTTGAAATATCGTTGGGGACCTCAGTCTTTGATCGGGAAACAATCAACAGCTGTGTTTTGGTGGAATTAAAATTGGCAAATTTTTTGTCTTTTTCGGCGACTTTTTCTAGGTCATCGTTTACATTTATGGTAGCGTCTCTCTGGGCGGGATTTATTCGTTCGTGTACCCTTTCGGATCACTGTTGATTTTCAACAGTTCGTTGATATAGATTACAAATAAAGTGGGTGATAAAACTGAGCCGTGGCGTACACCAGCCTTAATTAATTTAGACTCAAACGAAAAGTCTTTATAGATACCGAAATGTATCTGTCAGACAGAAAATTTTGAATCAACTTCACGACTGCGGGGTGAGCCTGCTGATCAAGTTGGCATGCTGTTGAGATCAAATGCTTTTGAGATGTCTAATGCGATAACGTACGTTTCACCACCTTTTCCAAGTATGCTGTTCCAAAGATGTGCTACATAATCGGTTGTTGAGCTTTTGTTTCTAAACCTGTATTGGGTGTCAGATATTAAATGATTGGGTTGGTACTGTACTGTCGGACTGAAAAGACGTCTTTTTTTCAATCGCTCTGAAAATATTTATTAAAAAATTAAAAATAATAGTTTTGTGATGTTTGTGCTTAAAAAAAGGTGTAGAATAGTTGTGTGAATTAGAAACGTATGTAAGTTAAAAAGTTAAGTCTACGAAATTAAGTTAAACTCGAAAAAGAACATATACAAGAAATATTGACATTCATATATGCAAAATGTTCTTCATTTATCATTGATTACATATTACTGTTAAATCATTAAATCGTTTGTTTATATAAAGGAGTTACAGTACAGCCGCATTAATCTGTTGATTTAACATTTTAAAAACAATAATTCAGCATAAATCATAATAGAATAATTTTGCATATAGAACCGTAACTGAATACTATTAGGAATTAATAGTTTTTGTGGAATGTCCCAGCCAGATACATTAAAGCGAAAGAACGTAGCAATCTCACCCGAATTACCAGCTGCTAAGAAAGTATTAACTACACCTAAAATGGAAGTTGGCAAGATGAAGTTAGAAGATTTAATGGCTGCGTTGAGTTCACTACTGGATAAAAAAATTGGACGAGAAATTGGAGCATTTAGCAACAAAGGAAGAATTTGTTAAGGAATTAAATGAACTCAAATACGAAAATGCATTATTAAAGGAAACAGTAACCAAACTTGTTGTCAATGAAAAATCTCACAAGCGAACGGTAGAAATATTACAAAACCAAAACCGTCGTAACAACTTGATAATATCTGGCATTAGTGATCAAGGAAACAACCTGATAGATATTGTTATTCAATTTTGCCGTGAAAAATTACAAATTGGGAGTATTAATGTTGTAAAAGCGTTTCGTATTAGGGGCACAGGAAAAATATTAGTGGAGTTTCAAACTCAGGCAGATGTGGAAAAAGTAACCAGAAATTCTAATAAACTAAAAGGTACAACCATCTTTGTAAGCCGAGACCTCACCAAACAAACTCGCGATAGGAAAAGGAAGCTACTCTGGCTTAAAAAGAAACTAACAGCTATCGACAGTCAAAAAACAGTCAGAATTAGAAATGATACGATAGAAGTGGAGGGAATGCAGTTTTTGATAGATGATGATGACAGGATAATCTCACGTACACAGGATGGGTTGCAGAAGATGAACAATCTCTTCAATTTTGATTTCACAGATATATTTTGCAATATAAATTCTTTAAAACCAGTAGAATAGCAACCAAAAGCCGTCTGTTCTAATATTAAAAATAGTTTACCAAAATTTAAAATTGTAGCATATAATATTAATGGGCTTGCAAACAAAGTGCTTTTTCCGGGGTTTTTTGAGTTTATTAAGAGTCATGACATTTTTCTGTTATTTGAAACGTGGATTGCGAAAGAAAATATATCAAAATATGAGAAATATTTTAGTGGTTTTGATTTGTTATGGATACCTGCTATCAGAGAAAGTAAATTCGGTCGAGCACAAGGTGGATCATTGTATGGATTCAGAAAAAATAGTATAGAGAAACATCATTTGATATTTAACTTTCAAGGTAACAGTTTTTTTATTTCGCTTACGGTAAATAATTTTATTTTTAATCTAATACCAGTTTATTTAAATTGCAACAAGTGGGAAGCAGATTTTGAGATTTTAACCCAAGCTCTGGTTGAAAATGTTAGTAATAAAAATTGCATAATAATGGGAGATTTTAATGTGAGGATAGGTGTAGAACAGGAACTTGATGAGAATGCTATCGGTACTAGCTCTTGTATTTCAGAACGTAGGCTCTCAAAAGATAAAATTATAAATGGGAAAGGTAAAAAGTTTTTAGAGTTAATTGAAGATTATGGTCAAATCATACTAAATGGTAGAACTAATGGTGATATTAACGGGGAATTCACGTTTTTAGGAAGTATGGGCTCGTCAGTTAATGATATCTGTGCTGTGTCTGATGTGCTTCTAAATTTAAATTTTGATTTTAGTGTTGAATCCCAAAATTTTTCGGATCATATGCCAATTGTTCTATCGATTATTGAAAATGGTTACCAACAGTCTGAAAATCCGCTACAACTCCTACCTCAACTGCTATGGACCAAACAGAATCCAGATGTATATGCTGATAATATCGAAAAGATTATTCGCGATTTTAATGAAAACGATATAGAGTCGGTTGAAATCGATAGTATTCAAGTGACAACAAAGATTATTTATGAAGCAACCAATTATAACCCAAATGAATGCTCAAAAAAACCCGTGTTTAGAGACAAATGGTTCGATTTCAGCTGCCTAAAAGCGCGGAAGAAGTCGTTTAACGCACTCTGCGCCTACAGAAAATATGGTACAAGCAATTTGAAACAAACATACCTAACAGAGAATCAAAATTATAAAAAACTCTGTCGCCTTAAAAAATTTCAATATAATCGAAGTCTTGCAGAACGACTTAGTACAATGAACAACTCGAAAGATTGGGGTGCGGCAATAAGGGAAATTCGAGGTCGAAAATTTGTATGCGGGACAGATATATCAATGAATATGTTTGTGGAACATTTTAAGCGTATTATGAACCCATTAAACGCTTCAAAGCCAATTTTGTATGCCGAACCCGAAATATTAACTCCTGCACTTGATGGCGAAATCCATTCTCAAGAAATTCTAGCAGTACTGAGGAAGGCCAAAAATAAAAAAGCTCCTGGCTATGATAGAATTCCGTATGAGTTCTATAAAAATGCCCCCGTAAGTTTCTTGGATAAACTGGTAAAAATATTTAATATAATTTATAATTCAGGGTCACCGCCAGAGTCGTTTAAAAAATCCATAATTTTTCCGTTATTTAAGAAAGGTGACGTCAATTTAGCCGAGAATTATAGAGGAATATCGTTCATGGATTCTGTGGCAAAATTATTTACCGGTATATTGTTAGCTCGCCTTGAACATTGGGTAGAATCTAATGAAATTTTGAATGAGAATCAAGCAGGCTTCCGACGTGGGTACTCAACAGTTGACTGTATCTTCAATCTTATAAGTATAATTAATATTGAAATGGATAAGAAACATAAAGTATACGGATTTTTTGTTGACTTTCGATCGGCATTTGACTGCGTTGGTAGATCGGCATTATTTTTCAAATTGTATAATACGGGCATATCCAGTAAATTTATTACAATTATAAAACATTTATATGAAAATACTGTCAGTAGTGTTTGGAATGGCAAATTTCTCTCCGAATGGTTCAAAACGGAAATGGGAGTAAAACAGGGTTGTTTGCTAAGCCCCCTACTATTCGCATTATTTATCAATGATTTGTCCGATTACGTTGATGGTGAAATAAAAATTAATGGTGTTGTGATAAAAATACTTAAGTATGCTGACGACATAGTTTTTTTGGCAAACAATCCTAAAACCTTACAAGAAATGATTGACCAACTGGAAATTTACTGTCAACAATGGAATCTTTCTGTGAATCTAAACAAATCTAAAATAATCATTTTTACCCGTGGAGGCCGACGAGCTTTAATTGAACATTGGCGTTTCGGTGGAGAACCGATAGAGATTGTAAAATCCTACAACTATCTAGGCGTAGAGCTAACACCAAAATTATCCTTTCACCCGCATTTAAAATCAAAACTAAAAGCAGCTAAATCTGGCATAAATTGTATTTGGAATGAATTCATGTATAAGAGCTGTGTCCCCTTTTCTAGCAAAATTAAAATTTTTGAATCAATCTCTAGAGCTTTTCTGTGTTACAGCGCCCAGGTGTGGGGTTTTCTTGAATATCGCGAAGTTGAACAATTACAGAGATTTTTTCTGAAAAGGATGTTCTGTTTACCCAAGAACACGCCAAATTATATGTTATATCTCGAATCAGGCTTACATAAAACATTTCAATACACTCTTAAAATGCACTTCAACTATATAGTTAAAATTCTACAATATCCAAATCATCGTTTACCAAAGGTATTAGCTTTAGAAACTATCAAGTTGAAATCGTTTTGGGTTACGGAATGGTACACCTTAGCTGAAAAATGTGGTTTATCGTTATGTCTAGAGAATTTAAATATACAAGATTTAAAGCAGCATACCGAACAAATCTTAAACAAACTAAAGGAAATAGACAGATGTGAATTTGAGGAGGACGCTCGTAGATCCACTTTTCACGGTGATTATTGTAACTTAGAATATATAAATGTACCAAAATACTTCATTGACCAGATCGCGTCGCATAAAATAATGGTGATATTTAAAACGAGGGGAGCTCTTATTAATTTAAACGCAAGGAGCTTTCAAAGCGGTACATCTAGCATTTGCTCGTTATGTAACTTGGGTGAAATCGAAAACGTTTTCCACTTCGTTGCAATCTGTCCAATATTAAAAGATATACGTAGACAAATGTTTAAAAAAAACGAGTTATCAAGAGATGATTTTCTATCCTATTTCAATGGCGCCAACTATGATGCTTTGTACGAGTTTGTGAGTTCCGCGAGTAAATATAGGTTATTATTAATAAGTGAATTTAATGTATAAGATGAAATTATGTAAGTTATGTTTTTCTTTTTTGATGCGTCGTTTTAAATGATTGTTTTTCTGCTTTTCTCATTTCACTCTTATTTTTATACTCGATATTATTATAGTAAATATTTTTATTATTGTTTCTTTCATTTTTTTATTGTTTATTATTTGTTTAATTATATAAAGTACCAACACGACAGACGGCTTTATTGTCCATTGTCTATAATATTTGTTTTTGTTATTTAAATTGTGTAATGCTTATTCTGCAAAATAAAATATTTTTATTATTATTATTATTATTAAATGATTGTCTTTCAAAAATTTTGATATACATATATGAATTCATATAGTGCTCGTGTTCTATTTAAGATAGGACTGGAAGTAGAGATTTATCTATAATTTGAAATATCACATTTCTTCCTTTTTTGGGACATTGGACATTTTCCAACTTCCAGTATTTAGAATACTTATAGGATTTGTTGAAAATTTGTGAGTTGGTGCAATTTCTTTTGAAAATGTTTTTAGAATAACAGGAGGAATGTTGTCCAGACCAGAGGCATTTTTGTTGTTTAACCCCCTTAAAAGTTTTGCGAAAATTTTGGGTTTGCTATGCAATTTTTTCATATTAACTCCTGAAGACTGGATTTGGGGTATTTCTTTAGGAGTTTCCAAAATTGTCGATTTTGAAGCAAAGCGTTCCGCAAACAATGTTGTTGTTGTAGCGACGTGTTTGGTGCTAATCCTCCGGCTCCATGTCCAGGTTCAGGAACTCTGCTACTGCCCTTGGGCGGTACCACAAATCTTCCTTCGTTAAGTTAGTTATATTTTCAGGACAATTAAATAGGTGGTCTACATCGTGTGGCGTTCCCTCACATGCGGGACACTTGTCAATAATTTCAGGTTCAACTCTGCAGTTGTTTAACTCATGTAGTTGTTTAGAATGCGTGACCAACCGGATCTTAGTTGAGCTAGGATGGATCTGGTGCTACGGGGTAGTTGGACCTCTTCGGCAGCGATTTTTGGTGGCTTTCTATTTAGAACACTATTTAGAATATAGTTCCTTATTGCATTTTCAACCGTTTAGGTGTGGAGTATTTTTAAGCCAGTTCTATATGTAGATTCGTCGATGTTACCAGTAACCTGGCTATCTCTGACATCTTGCAGAAAGCATCTTGCTGTATTCCTTATGTCTCTAGGTGGTTCGGTCATAGTTAAGGTCTCATTGCAAGGATGTTGCTCTTTGTGACAGGCCAATAGATATTGTTTGGTTACCATTTCATTATGTTCACGGACCGGCAATATGTTACTTTCCGCATGCAAGTAACTCGGTGGGTCATCAGGTGACATCCGGTTGCGGTTCGCAAGGCAGCATTTTGTGTTGTTTGTAACTTATTCCAGTGAGTGTTGGCAACTTGGGGGGTCCATATGGGCGCAGCATATTTTAAAATAGGTCTTCCTATTGCTTTGTACGTTGTTATGATCGTGTTTTTTCTTTGCCCCATGAACTACCCGCTAGTGCTTTCAATGCGTTATTCCTGTTTTTCAATCTTGAGTTTATTTGTTGTGCATGAGCATTGAAATTAAGCAGTGGGTCTAATGTTACACCCAACAGTCTCGGATTTTTTACTGTAAGAATAAGTATGTTGTCTATGCAAATGCTTAGTGTTGAATTGACCTCCTTCGTTCATGTGGTGAAAAGTGTAGAAGTGGAGTTTTCAGTTGAAAGTTTTAGTTTTCTGGTTTCAAACCATTCAGAATATTAAGGTAGGTATTCAGGATATTTGTGAGTTGTTGCAGGTTATTTCCTGTTGCACGCACTGTGCAGTCGTCTGCATATGACGTGATAGTTATTCCTTCTGGTGGGGTAGGCAAATTGCTTAGGTAGAGATTGAATAATGACGGTGAGAGAACTACGCCTTGAGAAACTCCTTGTCTTAGCACTCTCATTTTGGACTTGCAGTTACGGAACTCAACGTATATTTGGCGACCTCTGAGGTAATTGCACAACCAGCGCTTCATTAAACCTGGCAACTTAATATTGAAGATATCATCCAATAGAGCAGCGTGCGACACTGTCGAACGCTTTTGACAGGTCAAGTGCAACTAAAATTGTTCTAGCGCATGGTTGTTTTTGATTCAGACCATCACTGATCTGGTTTGGTATTCTGTGTAGCGCGGTGGTTGTACTGTGTGCTCGCCGAAAGCCATGTTGGTGTGGTGCCAAATTGCAGGACCTTGTCAGGTGAGGGAGCAGAAGTGCTTCGATAAGTTTTGCGACCGATGAAGGGATGGATATTGGATATTGGTGTGTAAGAAACTCGCTTTTCTTCAGGTTTTCCTGGTTTCAAAATGGGGCTGATTCTGTCCGTTTTCCAGATATTTGGTATCTGTAGAGTATTTAAAGATGTATTAAGTGTAGTAGTGAGGAAGTTCAATCCTTTGGGTCCGATGTGTTTGAGCATGATGGCTGAGATGCCGTAGCTTGATGCCTATAGCTTTTGATGGCTTAATTTTCCTTATTGCATTCTCCACCTCTTCTTCGGAAAATATGATATCCTCCAAGTTGTCAGTGTTAAGTTTGCGCATGTGTCTCAACACTGATCTGGTCTCTTTCTCGTGTTTACGCTGCTTTTCTGTAAACTGAATGTTAAATTTGTTTGCGCATTTCCTGTGGTTTTCAATTGGGATATCGTCGAAGGAGAACATGCAATTATTTTGTGGTTGTCGAGGATGAGTTAGTCCCTTAATGACTTTCCAAAGAGTTTTACTGTTACCCAGGTTTGATTTACTTACTAGCTCTCTCCATTTATTTCTTTTATGATCCGTGACCAACTTGTTGATTCGCTTGTTCAGGTCCGGAATTCTGGAGTCGGCTGGATCTGCTTTACGGATGTCATCTCTTTGAGTAGAAAGCACACACGCTTCATGTGGAAAGTTTGGTTTTAGCTTTTTCCCCCAGAGAGGACGTCAAGCGGTAAAAATTGCTTACTGAATTCAATTTCGGTAAAATTTATTAAGTTTTCCCAGTCAGCTTTGTTAAAATTTATATATGTCTTCTTTTCGTACTTTATTTGATTTATGGAACGGCTTAAGGTTCCAACGATTATGATCGGCAACGTGGTCTGATTTCAATGCAATTTCAGTTCTCCATTCTGCAATTGGCATCAGTGACATACTGGCAAGGGAGATATCTGGAGAAGAGTATGAGTTGTTTGTTACCCTTATTGGTTGTGGTTCTTTGAAGACTCCAAAATTGGAGCCGTCAATTTGACCAGCAATGCTTTCACCTCGTGGATCAGTGTTTAGGTATGAGTGCCATAGATCATGGTGCGCGTTCACATCTCCGAGAATTAGACAGTCTTTGGTATAAAATGAATGTCCTATGGACGGTTCATAACCTGTATCACAGCTGCTTACTGGTGGAATATAAATATTGACTAGCGTTATTTCCGTATATCCGGATTTTATTATAATGCCTTGTTGTTCTAGGTATTTATCAGTCGCCGGTACTGCAGGTAGTGTGGTTGCACGGTAAATAACGCTTTTGTGAATGATAAAGGCAAGACCACCACCTTTATCCTTCCCTCTATCCAGCCTTATAATTTTATAATCACAGATATTATCACTAATCTTAGATCTAACATTTAATTTTGTTTCTTGAAGAAACGTGACTAGAATATTGTTATTGCACATATAGTTTATTATATTGTAGATCTTATTCATGAGACCGTTGCAATTTAGTTGCATAATGTTTACATCACTCGGGGTTTCCGGTAGCGTGTTCATTCGTATTGTGTTTTGTTGTGGGCTCGTGTTGGTTTTTAAACTTGATGCTTGAAATCATGGCGCTATGTAGTTCTTGGTCCATTGCTTATGTGTGACAAGCCCTGAGCAGCGCTTGAGGTGGCACCATTCCTTGCAAGTATTACACTGAATAGATGTTGTGTTTGCTCTTAAGATGTTTTTACATATTATACAGTGCCATGTTTTAGTTGGTCCCGGATTTCTTTCAATACCAGCAATGATGAGGAGTGTTTGAAGCATTGAGGAAACACGCAAACAATGTAGCTTTCCTTGCATGGTCAGTAACGATTAAGTCATCATCAATGATAGGAGATAAAAAATTTAGTAACAGATTTTTAAGAATTAAATCTGTTGTCATGGCTTGGCGTTTTACAATTTGCGTCAGGTCGTGCGATGCGGCAAATATTTCTGCATGCATTCCATTATTGTCGTTGTCGGTCGTCTTACAAAATTCTAACCAGGATTTGTTGTGAACGTTGAAGGTAACGTTTACCGGTAACGATAACCTCACAATTTTGACATTTTTCTCTAATTTCGTCCACAACATTAGTCAAAACTCAAAAGATTAAAAAAATTGGGATAGTTTGTTTGGGTACCGGTATAAAGCTATTATGAAAAAAGAAATTTCAGCTAGACAAACCTTTAATACTACTGTTCTGTAACCATCAGAATGTAGTTCAAAATTTTAAACCAATTGCAATACTCTCATGAATGTATGCACATACACATTGATGAAGTTTAAAAGCTGATTCAAGTCTATATTTGGGATAACGTGTTACGTATTCGTGTTACATATTAATTGTTACATATTCGTTTCTGTAACAAAAAGAATATGCAGTTTTTTATCAAATATAGTCATTTGTTCAAAATATAATTTGTTTTAAAAATGGGTAACTAAACAATAAATCCCATCACACAATAAAAAATGACATTTGTCAATATTTCATGATAGGATGTAAGAAATAATAAAACTGAAATCTGTAAACTGAAATAATCTGTCAGAAGTCAATATACAATTGGGGGCGACAGGTGCCCAGAGGTTTGTACGCTGGACTACTTTTATAACCCATCGTGGCGAACTGAAGATATGAAGACGTATTTGGTGCCTGATTTGGTAGCATCGGTCAGGTAGCAGGTGATTTCGGTAGCATTTGTGTCATTCGAATTTCCATCTTTGGTCGGTTTCATAAAGCATATCTAATGAACGAAGTCTGTCTGCTCCCAACAAACTTTGAAAACAAAGTGAGAAAAGTCAGCAGTTATATAATGGAGCCCCGTCACTTTAATCGATGTGTTTCCAAAGTTGATTATTATCTTCTCATACTAAATGAAACCTTGTTTCATAATAATGACTTCATTATTGTAGGCTGTAGTGTGAATAAAAACACTGGTAAAAAGGCAAAATATTGCCAAAAAAATAAAAGTGTCATTAAAATCAATTCACGAACGAATGTTGTATGCTCCCAACAAACATAAAAAACATAGTGAAAAAAATCACTTATTTTATGGACATGTTGGACACACCAAATCTTTGTCCAATGTACTCCAAAAGCTGATAAAATCTATCACATATTGATTGAAACCTACCACCGTTTCATGAAAGTCTAAAATTTGGTTTTATGAAAGTCGAAAATTTGAAAAAAAAACTTTTTAACCAGAAGTGACAAACTGCATGTTAATATGAAGAAATATTGGAAACAGTACTAAAACCTTATATACCAAGCCTCAATAAGATTGAAAGCTAGGATTAGAAGTTATTCAAGATTCTTACGACTGTTAACTTACGACTGTTCGGGACAGTTCCTCACCATTTACTCCAATTTTGAAAAGACGCCAGATCTTCCATTTTCGAGTTAAATTGGATCATATACCAATTTCATCAAGTTCCAAAGCGATTCTCGCCCGCGTATTTGGAGAGTCGTGGCAAACAAGGGAAAATCCAACCGAATTGACTAGATCGGTATAACTAAAAAGTTGGCAAAGAGTGCTTTAGCCAGGTTCATTGGTACTGAACCAGCAATTTGTATATCCAAGAGCAGGATAAGCTCGCTAGCCGACCAGTTTTTCCTACGATGCATCAGCTTTCATTGCTGGAACACAAATCTGAAAGATCTTCAAGATGTTCACTTCAGAAATAAGTCGCAGTATCATCGCCTTTCTGTTAAGTCTGAGACTAAAATAAACAAACATAGAATGCAAGAGAAATAAGTGGAATGCAAATCAACTTATGAAACTTGTAAAAGCATTACTAGACCATCATAGGCTTGCTTAAGACGTTTAGCAGTTCAACTTCCATTTTGTAAATTACAAAATAATTATTTTTTCTACTTCAAGCTACGAAAATGTCATTTTAATATACCGGGTGATTTTTTTAACCTGAAACTTTCAAATATCTCGAAAAATAAGCACTCTACGGAAAAAATGTCCATATTCAAAATTTAATCATTCCGCGGGGAAAACACATTAGTACAAAAAAATAGTCCCCCACCCCCCCTCTTTGTAGGTGGTTGGGGGTAACTTTGAATCTAAAATAGGAACACCAATTTTTTATTGCAGATACGGATTTTACGGCTAAAAGTACGTACGATTTGACTAAAAAAATTTGTTCAATTCATGATAGATGGCGCTGTAATCGACGAAATTCAATTTTTTCGATTTCTTTTACTAATGTCGAATTCTTTTTGTCCAGAGTTAAAAAGTGTTTTTTTTTTTTAAAAAAGAATATGCAAAAATATGATCCAGTTTTGTAGTTGCATTTGTGAAATGTCATTGAATATTTTTGTAATTAATTAATTAGTTTATTAATAATTTTTAATTTAAAACACGATTTAAACAATATTTTATTTAAAAAGTTGCTATTTCACTATTAAAAAAAATAATAAGTAAATGGCGTTTTGTTTGTTTACTAATTTTGACAGATTTTTTAAATGTATTTGTATTCTTTATAGTTTATTGTATTTTATGCTTGCTCTAGCTAAAAATCTAGATTCAAACAAAAGTTTTTAGGGCAAAAAAAAATCACTCTTTTTTGTCAAATAGAATACGTTATGTCAAAAAAACTTGATCTAGATCAAAAATGGACGTGTTTAGAGCAATTTTTTTGCCAAAAAGAATTCGACATAAGAGCATATGCCTACGATTTTGTAATACATTTGAAATAAAAAATATCACGTTTTCATTGTAAAAGGTTTATTAATGTAAATGGCTGGTGAATAAACAAATTTTAGCTTAAAATAAGTGTTCAAAATGATGGCCTTCGACTTCAATGCACTTATTAATCCGCTGTTCAAATGACTGTACACAACTGAGAAGTGTGTCTGCTTGAATTTCGGCACAAGCATTTTTGATTTGCCCAATCATATTCTGACGTGTTATCGGTTCTTGTTTGTAAACTTTCTCTTTGAGATAGCCCCACAAAAAGAAATCTGGCGAAGTAAGATCAGGGTGGATATTTTGTAGCGTTATCTCACTAGGTGAGATAAAAAGTGAGATAAAATATTTGTCTTTGATCGATTATATTAGATAAAAGAAATCATTTAAACATAATTTTTTTATCTC
The DNA here is from genome assembly GCA_963693315.1 of Diogma glabrata. Taxonomy (NCBI): domain Eukaryota; kingdom Metazoa; phylum Arthropoda; class Insecta; order Diptera; family Cylindrotomidae; genus Diogma; species Diogma glabrata. Next base: position 115,977,183 of record OY856188.1, read on the forward strand.
ACTATTTATCTCACCTAGTGAGATAACGCTACAAAATAACCACCCTGGTGATCTGGCAGGCCAACTTACATCTATCATGAATCGAACAAAATTGTTTAGTCAAATCGTACGTATTTTTAGCCGTAGAATCCGTATCTGCAATAAATAACTGGGGTTCCTATTTTAGATTCAAAGTTACCCCCACCCACCTACAAAGAGGGGGGGGGGTGTTTGGGGGGAACTATTTTTTGCATTGATGTGTTTCCCCGCGGAATGATTAAATTTTGAATATGGACATTTTTTCCGTAGAGTGCTTATTTTTCGAGATATTTGAAAGTTTCAGGTTAAAAAAATCACCCGGTATAGTAAAACCTATGTGAAAGGGAAACTTTTTCTAAGTAGTGACTGAAAATGTTTTCGGTCACTAGGATTGAAAGTAAATAAGTTTCAGTGGTCGCCTACAGGTGGTGGTTATTTAAAGGATTGAATATTTGAGATGGAATTTGATTTAATCTTTCTATTGTTGTTTCGGTTGCTGTGTTTATTTCTGTCAATATCGCAATATTTTGAAGGGATTGAATATTTTGATCGAATCGAAACTAATCATTATATCAATTGTGTGTAATTAATTAATTAAACTAATAATGAGTGTGTTTTTTTCTATATCGGAGAAATCGGAGCGATAAAATAAAATTTGTATCAGATATATCGTATAACTTTTTCCTCCGATAATTAACTGTCAGATATAAAATATATACTCTGAGTTCTTTCCGCCAAAAAAAAATTTATTAAATAAATACTTAAATAAATTTTATTAAAAAATTTATTTTTATTTGTTTTTAATTGAAACTTTACCTACAATTTTTTAAATTTATGCTTTAAACGATGACTTCCAGTCGGTAAAAAAAATATCTGTAATATCTGTAAAAGTTTTTAGAGAAAATATATGAACTATTTTCATTATTCATATTGTCAAATTCATCTACTAAAAACCTAAAAAACTATATAGCTAAATTTGACAGTGTAAAAAATAAACAAGATTGTATTTATATTTAGCATTTTTACCAGTGCAAAATAATGTTATTATTGTGTTCGCCTGTTATCATTCCAATTGTAGGCGAACACAAATCACAACAATAACATTATTTTACACTGGTAAAAATGCTATATATAAATATAATCTTGTTTATTTTTTATACAGTCAAATTTAGCTATGTCGTTTTGTAAGTTTTTAGAGATGAATTTGTAAATGTTATCATTTATATTTACAAGCGTAGAAAAAATAGCGTTTTCTACGCGTGGTAAAAACGTTTTTGCGTTCCTGAACTTATTCCACTAGACGCTATCGCGTCTCGTGGACAAACCGTTCAGTCACGCAAAAAGAGACGTTTTCACCACTTGTATAAAAATCTACTATTTTTAAAAATGATTTAAAATTTAAATTTAACACCCTGCCAGAAACTACCTAGTGTTTTATGCGATTGCAAAACGTTTTTCTATGAAAAATTTTTAATTTTAGAATTTTCGATTGATTGATTTCGATTTGATAAGATTTTATTTATTTTATTATTTTAGTCGATTTATTTTATATGTAAATTTTAAATTAAATGACAATAATACACTGGAAAAAACACGTTCTATTTCCAATCGAAATGCAGTTGTCTCAACCTCACCGTGCGGGCAGATATGGCGAATCGAACTACGAAATTGCTTCAACAACTGTACAATTACAGAACGATGTAGTTGAGACAATCACACATAATATTTATGTGAAAAGAAAATATAATTTAATTAATTTCAAATTTTTCAATTTTAAAATGAAAAATATAAGGCCAAAAAAAATTTTTTTCGTGGAAATACTTGTTAACTTTATTCAACTACTGTTATATTGGATGTAACACTTTATATTTTAAATAAACGTTACTTCGTTGTCAGGCAAATGTTTTCATGTACTTGACCCAATCGCGGTGAAATTGTTTGCAAATATTTTTTCTTTGTTTGAATAATAAACTGCCAACTTCGAGATGAGGTTCTTTACTTCAACTTTTTTTTCAATGTTTAGTTCACCTGATCCGATATCACAATTTCGAAATCAATATAATGCCTTTTATACATCTAATGATGTTAATCACGATATCTTATTACAACCTATATTTTCCATTAATTTCATTACAAATAAATTAGTTTATCAAGTAACATTATCACTACACCGCAAAGCGATAAAAAAATTGGCAATTCTGTTGAGTTTGATAAAAACACTTTGATCAAAATAATAAACAGTATAATTTCTAGCAACTGACAGTAGTAAATAGTAATGAATGAGTGAGTTATTTTTATAACAAATCGGAACTTTAGCTTCGAGTTAATTTGGTTGCTTAAGCGTGTAAATTGTGTCTGAAAGCTATGCTACTCAATTATTAAATTGTTCTAACGTTATCATTGTTTTAACCAAAATTCAAAAGTGTTCTTATGTCATGTACGTATAAAACTAAACAACAATTTTAGTGTTATCCATTTCATTTACTTCATATCTATATAAAATTTTATAAATGTAGATTTTTGTATATAAAATTAAAACATATCAAATTTAGATAAACGAAACAAATAAAAAAAATTAATATTTTAACTTCAAAAATGCTGTACTATGATAGTGTCACATATAATACTTCAGTTTTAATAAAAGTAATTTAAAATTAATTTCTTCTATAAAATATAACGATTATAGTTTATTAAACTGTAATCCTTAATCAGTTTCGAATGTTTTGATTCTTTTTGTATTAAATAAAATTATTTATGTAATTTTTTGTTTTAGGTGTATGTTGGAGCTCTGTCATTGCATTACGAAGCTTTAAGTGTTGAAGCGTCAAAACAGACCACAGCTGATGAGATTGTATCATGTATAGTTGAGCGATTAGGATTACCAGGAAATAATTATGAATTGGCTGAAGTTGCTGGTGAATGTAAAGAAAGGCGATTAGCACCTGAGGAACGACCAGTTTCTGTGATGTTACTGTGGCCTATGCATTTAGATCGGGATTTTCATCGTTTTTATTTAAGAGAATCACAACGAGATTATTCATGGTTAGATGGATATGGTTTAGATCCTCATATATTAAGAGATTTTATACCATTTTTATTGCAACCAGAAAATCGAGAATATCCAGATTTGTGCCAATTACCAGGCAAGTAACCTTATTTTTGTATGCATATTTTTTGCATGCATAGTATTTGTAATAAATTTAGATGTAATATTGCTTTTTAATATGTTTTGTGAGACAGCTAGATATGTTTTTTGAATTATAAAAAACCTTACTTATCGTAATATTATTTACTTTGCTAATTATAAAAGATATTGAATGAGTTAGTATTGCTATTCGTCATCTTAGACCTTCAAAACGGATTTAGTTAAATTTTATCTGTTTTGCTCTAAAAACTTATTGTGACAGCTACACACATTTGATCATTTAAAATAATTAGAAAGAGCCGACTATTGCTCTTTAGTTTAATTCTCGAGAAATGTTCAAAAAAATTAAATTTTAATTTTCTTACAATCTTATAAAATTTATTAAATTGATATGGTCAATTTGTTAAATTGTTCATGTGAAATGATGCATTTCCTAAGCTATGATCACATGCAGAAGTTATCAATTATAGAGAGTTGACAATTAATTCTATCAATGACGACCTTGAGCGTATAATGGAATGGGAGGAGTGTTATCTTGTTCAATTTAACCACCACCAAAACCAAATTATGTCGTCTTTCGCGAATGGAAAAACGTTAAGACTTTCCTATTAAGATACATAATGAGGAATTACACGAGGTCGAATGAGTTAATCTTCTTGTTGTTGTTATCGAAAATAACATGAAATGGAACAAACATGTTTTCAATCTAACTAAATCTGCAATGCAAAAATTAGGTTGACTCGGCCGATGTAAGAAGATTTTCAGTCCCGAACAAATTTTGCTGATCTATAAATCATTTGTTCGTTTGGGGAGGTGCTTGTCAGTTAACAATTAAATGTCTAGACAGAATATGGAAACCATACGGTTGATTGAAAAAAAAATGCTCAACTTGATTCATATCAGCACCCGCTAAATGTGGTTGAAACAGCAATCTTATAAATACAACTTTTATTATTTGTCTTTAGAGAAATTCAAAACATACTTCCATTGTGTGTGCGCAGTACAACCGACACACAAGAGCTTCAAATGTCCCAACAATTTGTGGTTCAAATAGTCCGTTATAGAACATTTTCTGTTCCGAATAATTATTTTAATAGTTTGTTCCAGACGAATTCAACCCTCTCTCCAACCTATAAAAAAAATGTCCATTCTCATTCAACAAAATTAGCCTGTTTCCATGTCATTATTACTTTTATTTTCCAAGTTTCCTTCCTTTTCTAGTTGACATGGTATCCTCAGTTATTCAAAGAGTCTAAGTAATGACTAAACCATATTTTGGGTGCTAAGCATATCCAACTAAATCATTAAAAAATATTAATCGATGACAAATAGAATAGATAGACCTGAATAGATTTAAAATTTTAATTTTTTTATGAATATATCCATTAATTTTTTTCTAATTTAATTTCACTTTTTTCAGATTTAAATGAAGCAACACTACTAGAAAACTTAAGACAACGTTTTGAAAATGGTCATATTTATACTTATGTTGGTAGTATATTAATAGCGGTCAATCCTTTTAAATTTCATCCTATTTATAACCCAAAATATGTTCGACTTTACCAAAATCAACGAGTCGGTCCAATACTACCACCTCATATATTTGCAATAGCTGACAATGCATATTATTGTATGTTAAAAGAAAAACGTAATCAATGTGTGGTGATAAGCGGCGAAAGTGGTTCGGGGAAAACGGAAAGTACAAACTTTTTACTACATCATTTAACAGCACTTTCACAAAAAGGTTCACATGGATCCGGAGTGGAACAAACCATTCTAAGTGCAGGACCAGTATTAGAAGCATTTGGCAATGCAAAAACTGCGCATAATAATAACTCAAGTCGTTTTGGAAAATTTATTCAAGTGAACTATCGTGAAAATGGTATGGTACAAGGTGCTGTTGTACAAAAGTATTTGTTGGAAAAAAGTCGGATTGTATCCCAAGGACCGTACGAACGAAATTATCATGTTTTTTATTATTTACTATCTGGAACAACCGAATCAGAACATGAAGCATTACATCTTTTATCACCGGAAAAATATTGTTATTTAAATACAAAAAATTTAACACTCGAAAACTGTGATGAGAAATATGAGTTCTCTCGTCTTAAACAAAGTATGGAAATGGTGGGATTTTCACCAGAAAAACAAAGAAGATTATTCAATGTATTATCTGCAGTTCTGTTATTGGGTAACGTTGAATTTTTTCCGAAAAAATCAACGTATCATCACGATGAAAGTGTACAAGTACGAAATTCTGACATTGTCTCGATAATATCAGAGTTACTTAAAGTTAAACAAGATACGCTTTTAGCAGCATTAACATCAAAAAGAGTAAAGGCAAGTGGTGAAACTTTAATAATGCAATATAAGTTACCGGAAGCAATAGCAGCGCGCGATGCATTAGCAAAGTGTTTGTATGGAGCATTATTTGATTGGATTGTGCTACAAGTAAATCATGCACTACTCAATAAAGATCAAACACCTCATACTGGTCATTCAATTGGTGTTTTAGACATTTTTGGTTTTGAAGATTTTGGATCACAAAATAGTTTTGAGCAACTATGCATAAATTATGCAAATGAACATCTACAATATTATTTTAATTTACATGTATTTAAATATGAACAAAATGAGTACAAACGAGAAGGAATTAAATGGCGTGATATTGAGTTTATGGATAATTCTGGTTGTTTACAATTATTTGAATCAAAACCAACGGGACTGCTTTGTATATTAGATGATTTATGTAGCTTTCCAGGAGCAACAAATGAAACTTTATTGCAGAAATATAATTCTGTTCATAAAGAAAATGGATTTTATGAAAAGCCAGCACGAAAAGAAAATGCATTTATAATAAAACATTATGCAGGAAAAGTTAAATATCAGGTACAATTTATACTATATTTTATTATATACTAGAAGGTGCCCGCACGGCGATGCCCGCGCTTTCCAAATAAGTGGTTAGAAACTGTTTTTTGTTGGAGCAAATACTCTTACACTCTTATTTTTTGACTGTCATTTAATTTAATTTGTTTTATTAGTTTTATAAAAATGTTGAAAAAATGTAATATTGGTATCATTTGGCAGTCAGCAAGAGCAATTAGGTAAAGGTCTCTAAAGCTTAATAAATTTACATATGAAATGTATGTTAAAATTAAAACACATTAATACACTCAAATGGTTTACACTTCTGTCGATTTATGGTCGATTTATTTATCTTATTTCGACATTTCTGCCAGAGTTTTGACATTCTGCTAGAAAAAAAAAATTGGACAAACATAATAATAAGACTAATTCGAAGTATAATATAAAAATAATAATAAGAATAATATCATTTATAAATCCAGACTAACATACTATTCTAAAACCAGTTAAATCACTTCATTTGTTGACATATTTGCATACATTTTACCGATTTCTTCAAATAACTTACATGCTGCATGTGCTTTATTTGTTTTTTTAAATTAATGGGGACGCATATTTTCCCTAATAAGTAAAACACTTTCAACCTATAGCTTTGATATTATTGTTCATAATCCTTTTCTTCAACACAAAGGTTCCATTGCAAAAACTTGCTGCATCAATGTTTCTAAGAAGAGGAAAAGAAACGTCCATTTTCTATGTTTTGAACATGTATTACTACATATACAGGGTGAACCATTTAACTTGGCACAACCCAATATCTTCCAAACAACGCAATTTTGAAAATTTTAAACATTTTGAAATTTTTTTTTTTGGATTGGCTTCATAATGTTATTATTTATTTTTTATTAAGATGAAAATTCCAGATCTTCTAATAGACCACCACTTTTTCTTAAATTGAGACCCGTTTTTGTGCCAAGTTAAATGGTTCACCCCGTATATAAACCAAATGAAATATGTATTACATATATATGCACCAAACCAAGAATATGATTGTTGTGAATTAGAATTATTTGTTGCAACATAAAGTGTTGGATGCATATAATTGTATGTATATCTTATCTTATATATTATAATAATAAAACAAAATGTTTGTCTGGCTATGTGCGCTCCCCAGAGATATCTGGAGCACACAGGAGCAGTAAATATAATTTTATAATTATACATAATTTTATAAGTATATAATTTTCATCCAAATAAATTTGTTTGTCACATTATACTTTAATTTTACATTTGAATGATAATTGTGTTTTGCGAAAAAAAAAAATCAATCAAAGATATCTACGAAATTTTAATAAAAATTCAAATTAAATTATAATCAGCATTTAGGCAAACCCTTAAGAAAATTAAAATATATTAATTTAAAAAAAAATAAATCAAATTTTAAAATTTCGGCTCCGAGGTGCATTAGTACCTGTTAATTACTTTCTCCTGACAAAATTGTTGACTCTTGTGTGCTCCAGATTTCTCTGGAGTGCGCACACAGACACAAACACTTTGGTTTATTATTATAGATAGATAGATAGAAGATAGATAGATAGATAGATAGATAAGAGTTTTTTATCATCGTTATTCTTATCTAACTTTTTTATTTCACTGACGGAACTCTAAAAATATCTTTAAGTAAGCAATTATAATAGCTTGTAAGGTTTAGATTTGTACTTCTCAGGAATGAACTTATTTAGTAAATACAATGTGGATTATTTCGGCATTATAAGCTTTACCTTCTTAAACCCAGAAGCGACACAAAGGACAGGTTTCAACAAAATATCATGAATGAATTCTGATATAGTATAATCATATAACATTATTTAGTAAAATATCGTCAATTATAAAAATATCGTCAACAAGAATGAATGCTGTTTTCTTCATACACAAATGTAACATTGTGAATCTAATTATCTTTAATTACTTTAATTTTACATTTGAATGATAATTGTGTTTTGCGAAAAAAAAAAAAAATCAAAGATATCTACGAAAATATGGAGGGGCTGAAATCTCAAGCTCTGAGATATCAAGACTTCGGTCTGGGTTAAGGATTTTGATATAGTTTTCGGCAACAAAACTTTTATGAGGACATGGTTTTTAGTTTTGGGCAGCGATGAATATCAAACATAACTCTTTGTTAAAGTACAAGTATTCAGAGATAGACTCTGTTTAAAAATTTATTACAAAACTAACACGAAACATCAATACGTTGCCGGATAATTGTAATCAAAATTCCAAAAATATTGTTAAATTAAATAAAATCAAACTTTTTCAAAATTCCAAAAATATTCTAAAAATTAGAATGAAATCAAATATTTAAACTTTTTCTAAATTCTGATGATATGCCAAAAATTCTTAAAAATTCGAACTTTTCCAAAACTCTAAAAATATTGCAAAAATTATTACAAAATCAAAAATTAAAACTTTTTTCAAAATTCCAAAAATTATAATAATATCAAAAATTAAAAATTTTTCAAAATTCTAAAAATATTTCAAAAATTCTTACAAAATCAAAAATTAAAACTTTTGCCGAAATTCTAAAAATATTGCAAAAATTATTACAAAATCAAAAATACAAACTTTTTCAAAATTCCAAAAATATTTCAAAAACTACAACAAATTCAAAAATTTCCATGTCCAATTTCATTTTAAATTACATTTACGTCATAAAAACAGCTACTTTTTTTTTCCCAAAATATTGGCTAAAAAATTAAATGAAATCATTTTTTGACACACTTGACATTATTTTTTGACAAACTTATAATGCCATAATTCTCTATAATAATAATAAAATATCATGTCATACGAACTATTAATTTTATTTTTTTCTAAAAAAATTGGGTAAAAAATAAATAAAAACCTTTCTTTTGACACACTTGACAACATTTTTTGACAAACTTATAATGCCATAATTCTCAATAATAATAATAAAATTTCATTTCAAACAAACAATTTATTTTTTTTCCAAAAAATTGGGTAAAAAACTAAATAAAAATCTTTTGACACACTTGACAACATTTTGTTGACAAACTTATAATGCCATAATTCTCAATAATAATAATAAAACCGAAGTAATTTCATTTTAAACAAACAATTTTATTGTCAAAAAATTGGGAAAAAAAAATAAAAATCTTTCTTTTGACACACTTGACAACACTTTTTGGACAAAATTATAATGCCATAATTCTCAATAATAATAATAAAACTTCATTTCAAACAAACAATTAATTTTATATTTTTTTTCCAAAAAATTAGGTAAAAAAATAAATAAAAATCTTTCTTTTGACACACTTGACAACTTTTTTTTGACAAACTTATAATGCAATAATCTAGTTTTTGATCTCATATACCAATCCCGGCCATCAAGATTTCTCCAAATTCAATGTTCCTACTCGTAATCACTTAAAATGAACGTTTTTTAAGCCAAAAATATGCAAATTTCCTTGTTTTGACACACATAATGATTTTTTTGACACACTTCCGGTACAGTTATCGAACACAGCGTCCTTTCGGACCTGTCCCTTGAGTATACCTATTTTTAGAAAAAAAAATTTTTGAAATCCCTCCAGTGGTTTTCCCTGCAGCGTAGGTAATGACGGCCGGCCGGACGGCCGGCCGACAGACAGACATACATTTTTTTTTTTTTTGCTTTTTTAGAATCAGGAGGTCCTAAAACGTCGAGAAATGTCAAAAAAAGTGGGGGTAAGAATTTCACTTTGAGCTCATGAATGTAATACTTAGGTCTTTCAGACCGAAGTAATTTTAATAAAAATTCAAATTAAATTATAATCAGCATTTAGGCAAACCCTTAAGAAAATTAAAATATATTAATTTAAAAAAAAATAAATCAAATTTTAAAATTTCGGCTCCGAGGTGCATTAGTACCTGTTAATTACTTTCTCCTGACAAAATTGTTGACTCTTGTGTGCTCCAGATTTCTCTGGAGTGCGCACACAGACACAAACACTTTGGTTTATTATTATAGATAGATAGATAGAAGATAGATAGATAGATAGATAGATAAGAGTTTTTTATCATCGTTATTCTTATCTAACTTTTTTATTTCACTGACGAAACTCTAAAAATATCTTTAAGTAAGCAATTATAATAGCTTGTAAGGTTTAGATTTGTACTTCTCAGGAATGAACTTATTTAGTAAATACAATGTGGATTATTTCGGCATTATAAGCTTTACCTTCTTAAACCCAGAAGCGACACAAAGGACAGGTTTCAACAAAATATCATGAATGAATTCTGATATAGTATAATCATATAACATTATTTAGTAAAATATCGTCAATTATAAAAATATCGTCAACAAGAATGAATGCTGTTTTCTTCATACACAAATGTAACATTGTGTATCTAATTATCAAATTAGACTGTCAACTTCATAAAATTAACACCGTATAATTAACATTATTAGTATTAATTAATAATCAGCAAAAGTAGTCGACGTTGTTATTATAAAATTGGTACTAAGCGCCACGGGAGACTATAATAAATTGATTTGATTGATTTTTCCAAAATTTTAAAAGACCCATGGATGAATCAGTTTTAATTTTTTTATAATTTGCACTACTTGCCGTTTGCACTTGGCGTAAGTATTCAAATAACATTATGTATATAGCCATGGTATAACGAATATAAGGTATTCTTGACAGCTAAACGAAAATTTTGTGTGACGTCATCCGGCGTAAATATAAAGAAACAAAATGTTTTAATTTGAAAATTAGAGAAAACATAATTTTTACGTTATGGTTTTCCTAATTTTTTTCATTAACAATTTGTTTATTAAGTTTTCTAACTCTAAAGAACATTTTGCAGGGTAGGAAATTCGACGTCCACGCCATGCTGCAGGGGTAATGCAGACAGAATTAGGTTGGTGTATCGGAGACAAGCAGAGAAAAACTGCTTAGTCTATTACGCTACATCACCGCGAATTGGCGCCTTAAAACTTCTTATAACCTTAACATCATAACAGAACCATTAACGAAAATTTGGGTTGGGACTGAGGTTAATACCATCACTCCGAAAAAAAAGCTTTGTTAAATTTGATAACCAAAAAAAGAATACCAGACACTAACAAAACAACAGAAGTTTTACCTGGACGTGAGAAAGAACCAAACTACCGAATCGGAACGTGAAACGTGTGCAGCCTGATCGCTCATGATGCTTTAATAAGCCTAGAAACAGAGACTGAGAGGCATAGGATGGATATCATTTCTCTGCAAGAAATTAGACAGCCAATAATCGGAAAACAAAACTCGAATAGTCACTCTTTATGCAGTAGTGGTCATTCTTCTCGAAATGAATTTAGTACTGGTTTCCTTGTTGGTGCACGCATACAAGAAGCCGTGTTGAAATTCATCCTGGTCAATGAGAGGATTTGCTACTTAGGGGTACGCGGTACATAAAACAATATTTCTCTTATTGCCTTGCATGCACCTACTGAAGCTAAGACCGTCAATATTTTCTACATAGCACTAGAGGAGGTTATGAAATCAATACCAACAATGATAATGGTGAGAGAATGACTGAGTTTGCATTATCAAATAATTTGAGAATTGCCAGTACTTTCTTTTCGCATCGATCGATTCATAAGCAGACTTATGTTTTTAAACTGATTTTAAACCGTTCCTTTATATGTGCAAATATTGGAAGTAACCACTTCCTTGTATGTTCTAAGATAAGGTTCTACTTTCAACGATCTTTTACTCATTAGAGTATTTAAAAGTTTGTCTTTTAAAGTCCAATCATTTTCAGTGAAGTGTAAGGAACAAACTATCTTATAATAAATACGAACATTTTCTTTTTCCACATGATTCTATCCACTACAAATTGATTTATTTTTCTGGAAATTAAAAAACCTTATGTTTTGAGTATGATTTTTCACATTTGTTGAAAACTTTTGGTTTTAACGTAGTTCGGTATTTAAATTTGTATATGTTTTAATAGTAAAACAAATACTAAAGTTCATTAATTAATGAATGAATTAATTTCAATCATTTCATTAACTAATAAATTAATTTATAAATCGTACTAAATATATTTTTAATTTAAAAACAATAGCTTTTCTCATTCATTCATTCAACAAACGTATTATATAAAACTCTGAGTGACGTCAATCAAAATCAAAATGGCATCGCTGTCACTCTAGTGAGAATACCTTATTTTCATTTTACCATGGTATATAGCACTTAATACTTTACGCAGAATAACTTGAAAGTTAATTAATAAAAAAAACACAAAATTGATTTTTACTCGAAGAAACTGGCATTCATATAACTGTATATATGGACTTTAATCATTCAGGAAAACGTTTCATCCTCATTTTATTTTTATTTCCTTTCTCCTATCATGAAATAGTCGTCATATTTTTTTTTATATTAGGTTTTAGTTTATAGTTATCATTTTATTTAAAAATGTTGTTAAGACACATAAGGCGCGTTCCATTGAAAATCAAACTTACTCAAATTTGCTTTGATCTACTCTACCTTGAACAAGTTCTGTAGTTGAAAAGCAGTTTAATATTTGATTTTATTTAAATTAGTTGTAAACTTGTTTTGGTATTTTTAATAATAAAATGGACTAGTCAGATCTAAATATCAGTCCAAAATAAAAAATTTTGATAATAATAAAATTGTGTGGTTTCTTTTGAAAAATTTTCAAATTTTTGGCGTTCCATTGGTGATCTACTCAAAATCTGTTTTGAGCAGCTAGTTTGTTCCAAAGGAACGCATGTATATTGTAATGTCTACTACACCCCACATTTTATTAAAAAAAATTATAGAAGAGTTCCGCACTTTAAAAAAGTAAGAAGTAACCCCTATGGTGAGACTTCAGCGTCCGTCCCAAATTAAAAAATTGATAATTGAGGTCCCCACACTCCCTTCTCTATATTGCTTCACGTGGCTCATCTTTCAAAATGTTATTTGTAGGGGGTTGGGAGTAGACATTTTGAAACAAACTGTTTGACCTTGATAACTGGGTCAGGTTAGCTGTTGTGTGGCCCTAGACAATTTCTAAATTACGAAACCCTTTAATTGTTAAATAACACCAGAACAATAGTTTATTTCAAACCTCAATAACTTTAAATCCTGATATTTAATTTAGTTGAATCTTGGTATAAGGTTTGGCTTTTTTTTTTTTTTTTAAATAAAATGTGTTGTGTAATAGGGTTTAGAATATGTGTCACAACAACACATAAATACCTTTTAAGACCTAGGTCTAGACCTGGGTCCCACAACAACTGGCGTTCTAAGGTGTAGATTAACGCTTTTTTTTAAACATCTGCGGGTTGAAGCCACCTGAGACTAAGTGTTCCGGCAAACTATTCCATTTGTACGCAGTTCGGACAAAGAAGTCTCTCTGCGATCTGCCAGTATGACAGCGCGGGATCTTTACCGTTTCACCGGTTGCGGCAGCCGATTGCCGAGTACAACGGGGGTAAGAATAAGTTTGAGGCATGATGCCGCTGATTTCATCTGAGCACTGCTGATGACGATATTTGTAAAAAACAACGAGGTCAGCAACAGTGCGACGATGTTGTAGGGAATCAAGTTTTGAAGTCAAAGTTCGATCACCCATAATTCGTATAGCCCGATTTTGAACAGAGTCCAAGAGGGCCAAGATGGAAACAGAGGCAGCACCCCAAACTTGACAGCAGTACTCCATACAGGGAATATAGGACTTATAAACATGGAGCAATTGGTATGGAGTGAAAAATTTTTTGCATCTATTTAGGAGGCCGAGTTTTTTAGACGCACTTTTTGCCATCGCCATTACATGATCGTTCCAGAGTAGGTCATTTGAAACTGTAACACCCAATAAACGAATGTTTTTACATTCACCTATTGGTTCATCACTTTTGTGGTAATGTTTTCAATAATTCTACCAACCACGTCCACTTTCGTATTACTTCCACTTATGATTAAAACTTTGTTTTGCTCTTTTTAAAGTGTTCATCCTCATTATAGCAATTACAATTCTGAAACAATTTTCATGAGAGGATTAGAAAAGTTTCAATATATATAAGAAAGATTTGATTAGCTTTTGCGGTGCATTGAACAAACGGCTCGGACTGCACCATACAACTGCTGATTTTTTACAATTTTTTTATGTTTGATGGACACTACAATTATCAATTTTAATGACACTTTGACAAAAGAGAGAAATATGAATAACAAGGAAATTATTAGTTTTTAAGAGATATTAGCCGAAGTTTTAAGGCACTCTGTAACACCTGTTTATTTGGAGTTTCAATAACATCAACTCCTTAAAATGATTTTTGACGGTTGAACCGTTTTTTTTTAAAGTGGTATAGTCCATTTTTTCATATATTGAGATATCTAAAGATTTACGTTTGCATTAATATAAAAATATAGGCAAATGTAACTAAAATTTTGTGATATTTTTCACACTTTAAACCTATTTAATTTTATTATGCAATAATAGTTATTTAAAATTAAAAAGAAAATAATTGATTTTTGGCTCCAAATGGACTTATACCACTTTCAATAATAACATGTTCTAAAAAATAAGAACAAGAAGTAGTACAAGTCCCATGTAAACGGGTCATTTTTTTACCGACACATTTTTGATTTGGCTGAAATGTTTTTTATGCGTTTTATATCGAAAAAAAGATATGGGTGTTCGAGGATTTTGTATTTTTTTTTTGGAAAATATAGCGGTTCAAAATTTCTTTATTAGTTATTTTCAAAAATTCATAACTTCGGTTCTATTAAAGATAGAAACTTCTGTTTTGTTTTATTTTAAAGTTAAAAGATGCTAGTTTAAAAAAAATAAAATTAACAAAAGTTATTCTATTGATATAAACAAATAAAATGTTGAAATCGATCTTTAGCCATTTCTCCACCCACGCTCCACCCCAAATCGGGCTCTAGGTATGATTATATATATAAAAAGACCCACCCACCCAGATTTATCGACCCATCATAGTTTCTTACTAAATTAACATTAATTGAAACAACAAACCTAAAGAACACAACGAAACTACTATACAAAACAAAAATCAAATAAACCAAACGAATGAATCCTTTTAACTCGCATTCATTCGTGAACAATAAATTTAATTAACAGGCTGATTCTGAGTTAAGAGGTCTTAGCTATGATTATTTTTGTTATGACAATTTTTTTAAGAGGAATATCTTAATTGCGATTCTGTGAACGTTGTCATAAAAAACCTCATAATAACTCTACAAATATATTTTGGAGATCTTTCAAACGGCTATTTTTATAAACAAAATTATTATAAAATGTCATATTTTCTTTTTAAATAATTTAAATACAAATTAAAATACCATATAAATTATTATTAAGAATTATGGTATATTGTATAATAATTTTTTATAAAAATCAAGTTTATGTTTTAGAAAATTTTTAAAGATATTAATAATTTTTGTTTGTGAAAATATTCAACCGCCATTTTATTGATTGAATATCAATCTTGAAATATATTTTATTAATTTATGTACAATTAACATAAAATTATACCAATATATTATATAATATATTGATTATTATTATTTATTTTGCAATAGATTTGTGAAAAAAAATTATAGTTTTTTCTTAAAGTTTATATAAAATTTGCACAAATAAAACAACATGAGACACCAAACTTTGATAGTGCAAATATAAAATCTTCAATCGCCATTTTATTCAAAATCATTAACAATATATATTTTATTCAATAATTTTGATACAATATAGATAAATATTATAAATTTTATAAGAATTACATAAATAATTCATAATTATTATTTTATTCTTTATTAATATAATTTTTCATACAAGAATTCCAATAAAAAAATATGAAACGTTAAATTGTGATGCTTAAGATGACCATGTTTGATGGTCTTAAGTAAGAGGTTTTTTTTTGACATCTCACAGTTGTGACTACATACAGAATCGCATTTAAGAGGTTTTTGTCTTAGCTAAGAGAAAAGTCTTTGCTATGACTATTTTTACATCTGTGAGGGTATGTCAGAATCAGCCTGTAAATTCTCATTTCTCTCACAATCACAAACGAATACTAAAGTATCAAAGTTGTTTCATTCGTTCGCTCAAACGAATTGAAAGTTTTTAATTCTCATTTTAAAATTCGCTCACGAATTTTATCAAGTTGTATTTGGCTCACGAATGAATAAAAAGGAAAAGAATTAAATTTTCGATTCGCGAGTTTTTCCGTACTCTGACATATTCCCTGTAATAAAAAAGTCTATTAAATCAGATATCTTAAATCATGTAAACCAACGAACGAAAACCACACTTTTTTATTTGTCCTGCTTCAAAGATCTTTTGTTGCAGTGATTCTTGATTCCCAATATGTATTGTTTGAGTAATCATTTTTTTCAAATTATGTTTTAGTGGACAGACAGTATATAGTCAATAGTGGCTGTTACAAGGTTTTATTTTTAGTAATGGCTGTTATTGGCGTGACCTCATTACTTCTCCGATTTTAAGACCTTTGTGGTGCTTTATGTTATCTCTAACTAGTATAGTTGATCCCCCCCCTCGCTTTTTCAGCTGGATGAATTGAATCATATATTTCATATCCAGGTGTTTTTATATATGATGATTTAACAAAGTGAGTTTCTGATACTATAAAAATATCTATTTATCTATTTCAAAAACATTTCAACTTCTGTGGTGTGGTTGATTAACCCGTTTGCATTTCAAGTTGCAATTCTGAGTGTAGCATTAATATTTAATTTTTATTGATGATAAGCACTGATGATTGCCCTGAAAAAAACATGTTCTATTTCCAATCGAAATGCAGTTGTCTCAACCTCACCGCGCGGGCAGATATGGCGAATCGAACTACGAAATTGTTTCAACAACTGTACAGTTATAGAACAATGTAGTTGAGACAATCACACGTAATATTTATGTGAAAATAAAATATAGTTCAATTAATCTCAAATACTTCAATTTTAAAATGAAAAATTCATGATGTAAGGCCAAAGAAAATTTGTTTTATGGAAATAGTTAATAATTACATTCAATATAACTACTGTTATATTGAATGTAACAATTTATATTTTAAATAAACCTCCTTCTGTTGTCAGGAAAATGTTAATGTGTAGTTTTCCCAATCACGGTGAAATTGTTTGCAAATAGTTTTTCTTTGTTTGAATAATAAACTGCCAACTTTGAGATGAGGTTGTCATTACTTCAATTTTTTCAGTGTGGTTTTAAGCTTTTTATCTGCTTAATTTTTTGGATTATCAATTTGTTTTGGTTGCTTTGTTCATTTAACCATCTTAGGACTACTTCCATGCAGCTCTTCGCTCTTTGATTACTCACACAGTTTCTCTTTGTATAGTTCTTTGGATTTACCAACATTATTTTGCTTGTTTTGTGGTGGCTTGCCCGTTTTATCTCTTTTTTTTGGAGTTGGGTAGCAACTTCATATCCATGATGGTTTGCTGGATGTTGTCTCTTGCAACTTATGCACTTGGCACTGTATGCTATGGTGTCTCTGTTTACGTGGCATACATGCGTTAAGTGTTTACCGGCACTTTAAACATATATTGGTTCACTTTACAGTAGTTTTATGTATGATTAAAACCTTGAAACTTCTTGCATTGTGTTATTCTCATAGAGTTTTTCTTTAAAGGTTCAATTTTCTCTCTCATATTGAGTATCCCCTTTATATTAAAAATGGTATATATATTTTTAATTTGTTCGAGCTAACATGAAAAGAGAGTCCTCTTTTATGGATATTTTTGGATCCATTTTCGTTGGTTTTTGTTTCCTTTTTGATGATGTTAGCAGCCTCTACGATATTTAGACCTTTATGAGTCAGATCTTTAATTATATATCGTTGGTCAAACAAGTGGGATGTAGTCCTTTTTCCATTACCTTGATTGGGCGTTCAATTTTGTTTTAATATGTAACCCACTCACATTTGTCAATTTTTAGTTTAATTGTTAATTTTCTGTATGTGTCAGAGTTTTGATGTTCCAGACATCATTGTTGAGCAGTAATTTTGTACTCTTTATCCGTTACCATTTTCATTATGTTTTGTATGTCGACATGACTTGAAACACCCGTTACAGTTAATGGCGGGGGCTTTTTCTTTTGTTTGAATAAACTTTTCTGTATCATTTACATGTGCAAATTGCGGTTGACTAGCGCTTGATAGCACGTACTCAGGCGAAACTCCATCCTTTCTCTTTTACTTTAATCACTTGGCCTACTCTTTTTCAGTATCCACTTATTTATGTTGTACTTTTATTGTAATGTAATAACTTTTTTCTAAAATTAAAGTCAAGAGAAATCTAAGACAACAGTTTGCTACATGATTTAAGCTTATATTGACAGAACTGATGGATAAGTGAGTGGAAATTTTGATGAAAAATGTTTGTGCTGATTTGGTGATTTTTTTGCTATTTCAAAGCTACATAGTTTTTCATTTACATATTGCATGTTAATTTTGTGTTTTTGTGAATGACTATTTGCGTAGAATATTAGAAGAGGATAAATTTTGTTACGTTGGTTGTAATAATTGTATATTTTAGTATGAAATTAAATCTAACGAAATCTAGGAATCCAGAAAACATGAAGTTCGAAAACTGTCGGTCTATCGATCCCTCCAATGTTCAATAGATAAATCACTTAATTGCCATTATCATGACCTTGTTCGCATAAATTTGATGACACCTTTGCCTCCAACTATTTAGGCGACTTTAATGTTGATTTAAAAAATATCCTCAAAACTGGATAGTCAGTTCAACTATTTTCTACAAAGAAATTTACTTAGAAAAATTAATGAACAAACAACACTTAAAACTACAACAATTGATAATGCCTTTTCCAATATACATGATTTAGAAGCTGACTTTCGTTAGCCACCATAAACAGCCATGGGTGAAATTCAACCAACGTAAAACGTTATTACTAACCCTCTTTCTGAATTCGATCACTGATTGGTAACCAAAAAAACTAGGTTTTATTAAGCATTCCGCATCTTTATTGTTTCACAGCAACAAGAAAAACAATACAATAAACAATATTCCCGAACTAGAATATTCCTTCCAGTTCCACAGCTTCAGAAACTGCAATGGTTGTACGTAGAAATTTGCAGTATACACACAGTGTTAAAAAATAATACACAAAATGTTTCTATTTTATAAAAATTAAAACTTTTTATTTACAATTAAAATTCACTTTATTTTTATTTACAGCGTTCCGTTTACTATTAATTCTCTCTGTTTACTCTATCGCATTCCAAAATAAGCTGTTAACCCAAACGCATTCTATCTGAATTTTCTTTTGTTCTGCAAAAGGAGTTAAATACAGTTTTAATTTATATTGAGATCGTTCCAGATAAATGCAAAATTTCTTTACAGAGAAAACTCTAGAAATTTGGAGAATAATCCATAGAACGACATCGATTATTCTCCAAATTTCTCAAATTTTCTCTGTAAAGAAATTTTGCTTGTACATATCTGGAACAATGTCAATATAAATTAAAATCTCAATGATTTAGTTTTGTCATTGAATTATTGTATAAGATAAATTGAGGTTGAATGCAATTTTGTTGCGATTATGTAGAAATATAACACTATACTATCTAAAACTGTTGTTTTTATATTATATAAGCGGCGATTCAGTTATATTCGCACTTGAACGATTTGTTTTTATTTTTAGGTAACGGAGATGCGAGAAAAAAATTTAGATTTAATGCGTCAGGATATAGTTAGTGTTCTGAAAAACTCAAGTATGGCATTTGTGCGTGAACTAGTTGGTGCAGATCCAGTAGCTGTTTTTCGATGGGCTATATTAAGAGCATTTTTTCGTGGCTATTTTGCATTTCGAAATGCTGGTGTTAAACATAGAAAAGAACGTAATGATCAAGTTTATAATAAAATTCCGGGTAAAAATCGTTTTCGTGCACATAATGATCTTCTTGTGAGGTAAGTTTACTATTTTTTTATTTTTAATAAATAATAGTCAAATTATAACCAGGTTTTTTTTCGATTTATACCAATTAACTTTATTTCCTCCGATAATTTTGAAGTTTTGTTTTGTCTAAATTGCATTAGTTATTTAGATCTAACTCCTAAAAAGGCAGTGACACTATTCACATAATGTTTAGAATCGTTTTAATTATAAATAAATTGTGTTAAAACATAACCATCGCAATTACGATATTATTTTGTTTTTTTTTTAATTAATATTATTTTTCTTTATTATTTTGTCTAACAAAATACAAATCATAAAAATTAGTTTTCTTTTCTTTTTCTATTAACTCAAAATTTACAAAAAAAAAATCTAATTCAAATAATAGCCATCTAGTGACTCTTTCATCTGTGAATTTAACACTAAATCGGATCGCGTAAGTCACTTGTTAATGTTTTGTTTTTCTTATTCTTTAGATTTAATGATATATTTTCTTTGTAATTTGCAAACATAAAAAAAATCTATCGATTGGTGTTTTATAAAACTTTTTATTAATTTAATTTTTTACATAATGATATTTGTATTTTATATTTTGTGCAAAATTGATTTAAAACGATTTATGTATTTATACCATGTTTTATGTTTCATTCTCGTTTTCTTGACAAGTATACTTAATTTAAATAAGACACAAAATTCACATCCAGTAGCTATGAAATTACTATCGAGACAAAAATGAATGTCAAGAAATGAAATTTGAACAGCGTAAACATTTTTAAAATCAATTTTGTGCCAAATATATGTTTGCATGGTTTTAAAATTTCATTTTATTTACATTAAATGTGATTGAAAGCTTTATCATTGCATACCACGATATTTCCTCATACTCATTATCTTTAACTTAATTTACCTTTCTGTTGTTACTTTATTATTTTTTTATGTTTTATATTATAAAAAATTACAAAATTAAATTAAATCAGTAAACGTCTTAGTAATACTGATACCATACACTCATCATCCGCTACATCATCATATTCACATCATCAACAACATCAAAACAATAGTAATAATAAAAATAATAACAATAGTAATACAAGACGTTCGTGGACTAATACAGGATTTAACAATAAAAATTTCCCTGATGGTAAATTAGGATATGAAAGTAATTATTTAATGAATGATGATAATGCAAATAAAATAAAATTTATGCTAAAAGGGAATGCTAAATATGAAAGGTCCAGTCAAGATGTAATGGCACGTGCTTCGCAAATTGTTCAGTAAGACCTACAAAATTTTTATATTGTTTTTTCTTTTATTAACATTTTTATTTCAAATTTCTATAACTCATTAATTAATGTTACTTTATCAGTTATCTGAAAAATGTGAATGTTTAAAAATTCTTTTTTTATCTCAAAATTTGATTCACACTAATTTGCATGATCGTTTGTTTTTAAAGACCATAATTGTTATATAAATAGGATACTATATCTCAATGTTATTAATTTAAGTATCTATTCTTAGATTAATTCGTTGAAATGCATTTCAAAATTTATGTGTAAGAGTTACTTCTAAAGGGTTGCTTCTATAGTAAAATGAATATAATTTTAGAAAAACTTACTAGCACAAATGAAACCAAATTTCAACAAAATGCGTTTTTGGCTTGATCATATATAAACATGCGTTCTGAGGTGTTAATGGACGCTTTTTTAAAAATGATTAACTAAACAATGATAGGATTTTTCGTGTAATAAATATGACGTTGCCAATTTTTCATGATAAGATGTAGCAAATAATAAAAATAAAATAATGAACTTTTTTTAAATTTGCAACAGAAAAACTAAAATAAGGTAATCAACATTCCAGATAGTGGCACACTCCTCGACATGACGCAATGTCTATTTCATTCAATGATTTAAACCAACGTAAATAATTATATGGAGGCTCCTTTTTTAGTAAGCGATATTGCGCTCTCACCAATAAATACTCCATAACTAAGATTAAGAGTGCTATCGTTGAATAAATACAGTTCATGCACCAGAACCCTGATATAGTTAGTGGTATGTGAATATGTGATATCTTACGTTAACTCGTATTTATGTGAACTATAATGTTTTTATGTGTTGTTGTGACACATATTGTAATTCAGTATACAGGACATTTTATTAAAACAAAAATATGTACTTTGTGAAACATTTATGTATTTTAATTCCAACAAATGTATGCAAGGGTATCAGAAAGCATTGGTAATTCTGTTCTGACCACTTTTTAGTAACATCAGTTATCAAAAGTGATTCACTAACTACTAGAGTTTCCAAATTCGATCAAATGTTTCTCTTTTCAAAAATGGGCACCAATAAGTCGTCGACGAAGTTTTTCCAATGTTTCTTTTTCGATCGTCAATATTTTTAAACTGACGATGTAGGCAAATGTTTCAAAGCTATACTTAAACCATTCAATTCTGTATTAGTTAATTCGTTCCCTTTTCAATAATGAAACCCTAGCAAAAAATTTTGTTTTCGAAGGTGAAAAAATTGGTTCTTTATAGAAACAAACGTAAATTATTTAATATTAGGATTCATAATTAAAATCCAATAAATCACTTCCAATATCCTGAAGCTGGCAGAGCCAAGTGTCAATGTTTGATAAAATTGTTTTCAGTGCAATTAGGTCTTTATATTCTGGTACCAAATGTGCTATCTCGCCTATCATTTGCGGTGATTTAATCGTCACTGACCACGCACATCTGGAAGAATTTGGGGAAACTATGTTAACGCCTTAAGCTATCAAAGCAAGCAAATCAGAGCCAGATTATTTTAAATAGAGGACTTACTACGTAAAATGTTTTGACAATGACGAATTTAATAGTTTTAATTTGGTAGATGGTGGACTTTGTCAACCGATGCTCTACTATGCCAAGACCTAAAAGACAATTACAATTATGACGCACAACCAAAACACCATACGAGATTTAGTGCGGAGTTGTCTGCTATCACATTTTTCACATATTAAAAAACGAATTTAAGGAAATACGAAGTCGCATCAATATTTTCAGAGTTTTTTGATTTGTTCAATGTGTCAGTTATATGGTTTGGTATTTTTCTTTAGCTGAAAGGTTTGTTTAACGATTTTGTTTTCATATGTTGTCGTTGTCTTGCTGTTTGAATGCTGTGGATATAAAATATAACTTAATTTTAATGTATACAAACTATATTCACCACCAAAATGCCAGAAAAGTAAGGTTCCGATTCGAGCACGTAGTGTTTTCGATTTAAAACGTTTCAATCTGGTGATACCCATGCCTGTTTTGATAGGAGGTGTAAACTATTTGGACTACCTCATTTCCATAAATACTTACCTGTCAATTGAAGTGACCAACGCTGGAATCGCGTGTTGTTATTGCTCATATAACCTCTTCTATTGCTATACAGAAGGTGTTTTTCTCAGCGATTAATATCATTAGGGTTTTTTATGTGTCATCCAACAAGATCACTCGTACCAAATTCAGAATAGCTGCCAAACAATTGTTTACCATTTCTTCCCAGACTTGACGTGCCTGTCATTTTTAACCAAAAATGTTCTTACAGTGTAAAGAGCGTAACCTTTAGTCTAACTATATACGTTTAAAGCTGACCTTTGCTGTCTGATTATATTAGTTGTCAGAGAATAACCACTACACTAAAATGTTTATAGTGCAATTATTTCTTTAATCTGTGGTATCAAATTTTCTATCTCACCTATCATTAACGGTGTGATCACGCACAATTTGGAAAAAGGTGGAGAAACTACGTTATCGCATTAGACATTGCAAAATCATTTGATCGAATGTAATTTCCAACTTGATCAATAAGCTCGTTGCATACTACTTTTATTCCGCAATCGATAAGTTAATTCAAAGTTTTCTGACCGATAAAATTCGGTTTCAATTTGCTTTTTTTATACAAAGCTACCTAGTCATGTTTGTGGAAATAAAATTTATAAATTAACGACTCTGAATGTCCGAAGATAACATTAACATTGTAAACGATTTATATTTGTTTTAAGGAATTTATGGAAATTGAGCTTAATTTGGACATTCAAATTATCATGAAAACCTTAAAACGGTAATGAAATTCAAAGAAGTGAAACTCTTAAAAAAGTCACACTGTAATGCCACTGTTCTAGATTTAGTTATATGAACAGCGAAAGGGTGTGCATAGATTTAACCTTCTCAGAAGAATATTAATCCACAATGTATTTGTAGAATATTGGCAAATCTGTAACATTTCCGTATATGGATTTTCTTTTGAGTCTAAATTAATAAACGGTGGTGTATCCAAGGCTCTGTTTGTTATCCCCAATCTAGAGTCAAAGAGGTGCTGAAACCACCATTACACTCCACAAATTATTCGTCCTCTATCTTCAAAGGTAAAATACATGAATGATTAAATCCAGCTCAGAGCTGCGATAAAATTATACGAGCACCTAAAAAAAAGTCGTCGATTGGGGAGTCAAATTTGGTCAATTTAAATAGCAAAAAAATTTAACTATAATGAAACTATATTGATTGTTTCCAGATCGAAAATTGAGTTCTCCAACGATATTTCAATTATTATGTGTGACGAGCAAATAGGCGAAAATAAAAGGTTTATTTAAACTTGACAACAAAACTCCGTACAGGGACGAAAGTAGGAGAATTGAGGAGACCGATTTTTTTGACGCGCTCTTTTCCATCGCCATTATATGATCGGTTCAGTCAGTCATTGGAAATGGTGCTCCCAATAAACGACTGTTTTCACATTCTTCTATTTGTTCATTACACATACTAATGGAAATATTGTTGCGGGACTCTGCTTTGATCTGCTGAAACAATCAATAGCTGTGTTTTGGTGGATTAAAATTGACCAAATTTTTTTCACTCCAATCGGTGACTTTTTCTAGGTCCTCGTTTAGGCTTATTACTTAGGTTTACTACTTCGGTTTACTCCCTTACGTTATTTCAAAATGGTTAAATTCACCTAGTTTTGATCAACTTTGAAACTTAAGATAATTATCTGTAATATTGCATCAGCTTATTTGTTGTGATGTAACCTTCTGCTTCTCCATAACACAAAACACCTGAATGTTTCACGTTCAACGAATTGTTCGATCAAATTCAAATCTCACTCCACATATAGTGAATTGCGCTAAATGTTTAACACCTGAATGTTTTAAAACACCTGAATGTTTCACGTTCAACGAATTGTTCGATCAAATTCAAATCTCACTCCACATATAATGAATTGCGCTAAATTTTTTTTTTTTTTTTTTTTTTTAATAAAATGTGTTGTGTAATAGGGTTTAGAATATGTGTCACAACAACACATAAATACCTTTTAAGACCTAGGTCTAGACCTGGGTCCCACAACAACTGGCGTTCTGAGGTGTAGATTAACACTTTTTTTAAACATCTGTGGGTTGAAGCCACCTGAGACTAAGTGTTCCGGCAAACTATTCCATTTGTACGCAGTTCGGACAAAGAAGTCTCTCTGCGATCTGCCAGTATGACAGCGCGGGATCTTTACCGTTTCACTGGTTGCGGCAGCCGATTGCCGAGTGGAACGGGGGTAAGAATAAGTTTGAGGCATGATGCCGCTGATTTCATCTGAGCACTGCTGATGACGATATTTGTAAAAAACAACGAGGTCAGCAACAGTGCGACGATGTTGTAGGGAATCAAGTTGTGATGTCAAAGTTCGATCACCTACAATTCGTATAGCTCGCTTTTGAACAGAGTCCAAGAGGGCCAAGATGGAAACAGAGGCAGCACCCCAAACTTGACAGCAGTACTCCATACAGGGACGAATATAGGACTTATAAACATGGAGCAATTGGTATGGAGTGAAAAATTTTTTGCATCTATTTAGGAGGCCGAGTTTTTTAGACGCGCTTTTTGCCATCGCCATTACATGATCGTTCCAGAGTAGGTCATTTGAAACTGTGACACCCAATAAACGAATGTTTTTACATTCACCTATTGGTTCATCACACATACTAAATAAAATATCTTTGGGGAACTCGGTCTTTAATCTGGAAACAATCAACAGCTGTGTTTTGGTGGAGTTGAAATTGACAAGGTTTTGGTCACCCCAGTCGGCGACTTTATTCAGGTCTTTGTTCACGTTTATGGCAGCGTCTCTCCGGGCAGGATTAATTCGTTCGTGCATTTTACCTTTTGAAGGAAGGGGCTCGAACGACTTGTGCAGAGTACTATCATCTGCAAAACTATTTATTGGGTTGCTGGTGATTTTCAACAATTCGTTGATATAAATCAAAAATAGAGTTGGGGACAATACTGAGCCTTGGGGTACACCAGCGTTAATTAGTTTAGACTCAGAAGAATATCCGTCTAAGGTTACCGAAATGTATCGGTCGGATAGAAAATTTTGAATCAGCTTCACAACATTGGGATGAAAACCGTACGCAACGAGCTTGTTGATTAAGTTGGCATGCCAGACTCGATCGAATGCCTTGGAGATGTCTAAAGCGATAACGTATGTTTCACCACCTTTATCAAGTATGCTGTTCCAACAATGCGCTACATAGTTTAATAGATCGGTAGTTGATCTTTTGTTTCGAAAACCGTATTGGCTGTCGGATATTAAATGATTTTCTTCCAGAAATTTTGAGATATGTGTATTAATATAATGCTCATAGACTTTGGATAGGACCGATAGTAAAGCTATTGGCCTATAATTTGAGATATCGGATCTTGGTCCCTTTTTGGGGACGGGCTGGACATTTGCCAACCTCCAGCACGAGGGAAATATACCAGACTTGTAGGATTGGTAGAATATTTTAGTTAAAGTTGGTGCAAGTTCTTTCGAAAAGGTTTTTAAAATAATGGGTGGAATATTGTCCATTCCTGACGCTTTGTTGATGTTTCATTATTAACAGGTTAGTACATCCAAGATTGCTTTTTGAGCTGAGAGGAAATTTGCAAATTCAGATAATCTTCCACATCTCATGAAAGGTGCAAAATTTTACATGGTCTAGATACTATCGGCTCCATTTTAAATTTGAAGAGCAACTATCAAAAACCAGGAAAATTTGGAAAGTCAATTTTGTTTGCAGTGCTTATACCAATCAAAATAATGTTTCTTATTCAAAGGATTGCGCAAAACTTTATAAATGCCAGATGTTTTCGAATTCATATAACGCATCATGCTTCAAAGCCAATGGATCGCATTTATGATGATTTCTTTGGGGTAGAAAAAATATCCAAAGCCCGAAAAAATTTTGTATATTCACTTGTCCACTACACCGCTACATCCAACCTGACTCTTACTCCATATTTAACCGATTTTTCCAAACATTACATAAGCTCAGACGATTCCGTAGAATTATAAAGTTGGTGTTTGCAATGGTTGTAAAAGTCCCAGTTGTCATGTTTAGCTTACAATTCAGGTCAATTCGAGTCGTGTTCACACATATAACGGTTCAGACAGTCCAAGTTCAACGGAACGTTATTTTTTGTCGTTTCAGTTCCAAATGATTTCAAACAGACTCAAATCTTACAAATGATTTCAACCAGACCCAAATCTTACATATTTCTAGGTAATTCCAGGTCGATTCACAATTGCTTTTCGGTGGAGAAAATGCTCAAATAAAAATCACATCGTGTTGTACATCAAAAGTTGTCCATAAAATTGAACAAACGACACCGATTTCTGCTCCGCCTTGGTATCAGTTTTGTAAACCTGGTTATACCAGTATTTTGATTTACCGCTATTGAAAGCCCTAATCATATTTAATTCTGAGGTGGCGGGTCCCCAAGTAGAACTACTGCTTCTGTTAAATCTGTTTTTGCTCCTTTGTTCGTTGTGAGAATTTCCATGTCCTATTATGGTATAAAGTCTTTTCAGAAGCAAGCTCTGAAAATGTTTTATATCGTCGGGAGTATAATCACCGCCGCCACTGACCATTGTGTGACAATGTATTTTTTCTAAATTAAGTAATTTACTTTGATCGATAGTATTTGGATGGCTTCATTTAGAATTAAAATATATCCTAGTAATTAAACTGGTAGTAGTTTTTACTTTTATGCACAGGCTATTTAATGTAGTTGTATTTTTGTAGATATCTAGTGCGTTTGCTTTTTAACAGACATCTGTACTCAAAGATAAACTCGCACGTGGAGCACAATTGGTAGGTTTTCCGAGCGTGTAAATTCTCATTTCGGGTTAAATTTCGTATTGTATGATTCTGTAGTAAAGATATTTTTTTCATTATTGTCGAATGTTATCATAAACTGAGGTACACCTCTTTTAAAAATTATTTCGTTCGTTTTCAGTCTAAAATTTTGAGTTTAATGTTCAATTTTCTATTATGTTTTTGCTGGAAAAAGAGTCATAAAGAGTTGTGCTAGTCGCTTTTATGTTTTATATATTTTCTGATATAGGCAATATTATACTTATTTTGCTATCTTGTTTTTTTGGACACTTTGTTTTTTGGCAAAACTAGGTTGTTCCTATTCAGACAAATATTCTGCTTTTTCGCATGGCCTTTTCTGTTTTTCCTACCAATTGAGACTGTTTTTCCTGCCAGTTGTTCTTGGTTTGTTAATAATCTTATTTCATTCCAGACAGGTTCGTTATTTATTTCTTCAATTTCATTAGTTCCACGACACATTTCAAGGCCTAGTTACTTCAAGACCTACTTCGCCTAGTCATCATCTCGTCTGTTTTACGCACTTTTGCTCCGACTCTATGTATGGGACATTGTACAAGTAAAAAATAATGGAGTATAGTTGATTTTCAGTTTTCACTCAAGTCATTTCAATAAAATTTTATTTTATTTGTTAGCAACATGTTTTGAAAATACCCATCAACAGACACGCAAAACTAAAAGCAATCAATTAAGAATAGAAAACGATTTAAGGGTTCTATACATTTGCTAGTTCAACTCGTTTAAAAAATTAA
Source organism: Diogma glabrata (assembly GCA_963693315.1). Taxonomy (NCBI): domain Eukaryota; kingdom Metazoa; phylum Arthropoda; class Insecta; order Diptera; family Cylindrotomidae; genus Diogma; species Diogma glabrata. The sequence goes on from OY856188.1 coordinate 116,006,121, forward strand.
AAAAAATGTGCAAATTTTCAAAAATTAAACAAAATTCATTTTACTATAAGAACCATTTGAACGAATATTTTCTCTTGTTCTTGTTTATTCAAGTTCTTAATACCTATCCATGTTATTTTTAAATCCATCGCCAACATAATTCAGTGTTGTGTTAAATTCTTAGTAAATGTTATTAAATATATAAAAGATTTTAAATTAATTTTACTAACTTATAATTCTGATCTTACTACTTTTTAAATTGAAAATCATAAAAGCTGGTATTTTCTAAAATCATTGATTTGAATCCCTATAATTTAGGAAAAACAAATCATTTCGTCCACGTGAACGTTCGAAAAAAGGTTTAAAAAATTTGCAATCTGTCAAAACATTGACGGGACAAAATTTTACTAGTAATCAAACGAGTGGTGTTAAAACTAGGAAATTGCCACTAACAGTAGCAGCACAATTTCAAAATTCACTTATTGCACTTATGGAAACATTAAATCAGGTTAGTTTTTATTATTTTTTTGTTTTTTATAATTACATAATATTTCTGTTTGTAATGGTTAATATTTCATTAATTTCATCTTAAATTGCAATCAATCTTTCCATAATATTATGAAAGTGGGCATTTTAAATAAAATAGACTCCAACAAAATTATATTATTAATCAAACAATATTTATTTCAATTTTATCAATCTAGCATATTAATTATTCTATGAAACATAAAATTTTCCAATTTCTAAAGTTTATCAATTATTCAATGAATTAATGAACAAGAAAAACAATTTTCAAGTTTTTCCAATTTTTCACATTACTTTGTTTGTAATTTATTTTGTTTCGTTATAGGCAAATCCATTTTTTATTCGATGTATTAAATCAAATGCTCACAAAATACCAAATAAATTTGATGATGTTACTGTCATACGACAGGTAAGAAGACTGATAAAATTTTAATTATTTGTATTTAATATGTTTAATTTACAATATTCAGCTCCGATATACAGGGATGTTAGAAACGGTTAGAATAAGACGTGCTGGTTACAATGTACGTTTAACATACGAAGAGTTTATACAATTATATCGAATTCTATTACCGAAAGGATTAATTAGTTCACAAAAGGATGTTCGAGATTTTATGCATACAATGGATTTAAACAAACAACATTATCAATTGGGAATAACTAAAATATATATGCGAGAGTCACAAAAAATCCGACTGGACGTAAAACTGCATACAAAGATTATATCTAGTATAATTATGATACAAAGATGGTTTCGTAGTATATTGCAACGTAAAAAGTTTATAATGTTACGATCAGCTGTCGTTACAATACAGTCATATTGGAGAATGTGTTTGTCACAAAAACGTTTGGGTAACTATAAAGTTAAATATCATGCAGCAACAGTTATTCAAGCTACATGGAAAATGTTTATAACCAAAAGATGGTTTAATAGATTTAAAAGTGGTATCATTATTGTACAAGCTATGATTAGAGGAAAAAGAGCTCGAGTGAAATTTAAAGCAGCACTAAGACAAGTAACGATTATATTCTTTTATCAAATATTCCAACTTTACTTTAAACTTATTTATTTTTAGAAACAACTAAAGGAAAGAATCAAACTACGCCCCACTCAATCATTACCTACAAGTTCATTAGATGATCTACTATATGATCCTGACACATTACAACGTACATTTACCAAACAGCATTATAGTGTTGAATCAGATAATATACTAAAAAATAATCTAAATTATGAATATATTGATCCACGTGATATGTTATACAAGGCTGAAAATCAATTTAGAAGTTTAATGATATCAAAAGGTGGTAGAGGTTTAAATAATCTTGGAAGCAGTGGAAGGAGTAGTGAATGTCGAGAAGAAGAGGAAGTGGTAGATCGACCAACAAAAATGTATGAAGTGGATCGCGCTTCCAAAAATTATTTATATGACGATCAAGAATATTACCAGCAACAAAAAAACGTTATGGATCCACCATTACTACCTGCGAAAACTGTTGTTAAACGTGTTGATTCAGGACCATCTCCGTTACGCCGAGAAAATCGGTATAGTAATTCAGGTGAATTAATTCGTTATACCAAAAACATTCATAATCCAAGTCAAGACATAGAAATAGTATTTGTAAATGATTCTACAGGCAATGGTGAACCAAGAATATCACCAAAATTATCAAGAAATATAGATAGAGCGAAAATGTTTAACCGTCGGGATTTGGTATGTCGATCTACAGGTGACGAAAGTATTTTTAAAACACCATCACAATCGTCCGGCTCACTGTTTCCTCTTACTCCGCAAGTAACTCCTAACCAAAATATAGTAGTAGATAAACCAAATTTTATGTCAGTTCCAAATAAAGATAAGGCTGCTGCTATTTTAGGAACAATATCAGAAATAAATAATAAAAATCTAAGCAGTGAAACATTTTCGAGATCTCGTCGTGTTAAAGCTAATTTAAGTGATGAATTTTCAACACATCCTAATCCTAGTATTTTAGGAACAACTGCCGCAACACGCCGTACTGGCGTTACAAATATTCATACTGATACATTACGTAGGCGGAACTCTGATCCAACAAATAAAATCCCATTATTAGAAGTAAACAGAGGTAACGATATGTATCAATCAAGTACACATATTAATATTGCTGGTCATCGATTTCGTAAAGCGGCTCGTATTGGTAAAGCTGAAAAATGTGCGAGTTGTCAAGAAAGTGATGCTTTTGTAAATGAAGGTTACCGTTGCTTAGATTGTAAACTATTAGTTCATACAAAATGTATTCAAAATGGTGGAGTTAAGACACTGCAATGTGAAGCGAAACGAGCAAAACGATTACGTAAAAACCCTGAAAAAGTTTTTGAAAAATCAAATACAATGCATTCAAAATATTCTGGAACCCGAGAATATACCGATTCAACTGATAAAATTATATCCGATGCAAAAGAATTACAAAATATGCAAGATTTTATTACTAAAAAAATAATGGAAATGGAATCAGATTGTGTTAATTCTTCGGAAGTGGATCGTGTGTTTCGCCAAGCTTTACGTGAATTTAAAGATAATTTAGTTGCCCAATACAGTGTAGCACATAAACAAAATTCAGATGGATTAAATATTAAATATCGTGATTTGATATCGAATTTTGGTCAAGTAATGGAAACGTGTTGTGGACGAAAAGATGATTTCCCATTGACAATGGGTGTTAATGCATTTAGAGGATTTATGAATGAATTTATGAATTCTAGGGAATCTGAAAAACCAAAGGCTAAAAGAAAAAAAGATAAAAGAAGAAAAATAGAAGATCATACAAATTATAATGGTAACAGTTTATTATATTATTTTCATTTTGAATTTGAATGACTTTTGTTTTTTTTAACTTTGTAGGACACACCTTCCAATTAACAATAATAAATATAGCAACAGCATGTGAGATTTGCCAGCTGTTTTTATTGTGGCCAATAGAACGAGGTCTTGTGTGTTCTAATTGTCGTTTAACATGCCATAAAAAATGTTATCAAAAAGCTGCACAATGTAATAAAAACTCAAATACTGGTAATTCACATTCATCAACACAACACAATGCTATTCTTGAATCAAAACTGTTTGGTGTTCCTTTAGCAAACTTATGTTTAATCGAAAATTCGAAGATACCGACGCAAATAGACCAATTAATAACAAAAATAGAGATGCTTGGTCTATATTCAGAAGGAATTTATCGTAAAAGTGGTGTTAGCTCAAAAATAAAAGAATTAAAAGTTAAAATGTCCGATTTAATAACATTTGGTGAAATAGATTATGACTCATATAATGTTCATGTATTAACAAATGTTTTGAAATCATTTTTACGTGATATGCCAGAACCATTGTTAACACATGATCGATATGATGATTTTTTAAGGGCTTCAGATTTAGATGACACACAAGATAGAGTGAATACATTAATGGCATTAATTAAAAAACTACCACAGTCGCATCATGCACTTTTAGAACGATTAATTTTTCATTTAGCTTTGGTTGCACAACGAGAACAATTTAATCGTATGTCCGCTAGCTCTTTGGCTATTGTATTTGCACCATGTGTACTTAGAACAAATCGATTAATTCCAGCACAAGATAGTTTAAATGATATAGGTAGACAGACAAAATGTATAGAAACATTAATAACACAAAAAATGTTAAATGTCAAAAGTACGTTAGCAGATATTGATACATTGGACACTGCAGCACATACAGCCACTACACGACTTAGTACGTTAAGAAGTTCTAAGGTATTTACACCCGAGGAATTAATTCCCAGAGTAACAAATATGGAAACAGATACAGAAGAAATGTTACTGGAAGGACACATTCAGGAAATTAAAAAAGAAAAAGCGCTTTTAACATCAACATTACCTAGTCTAGCACGAGCTACTTCTGACGATGATCTACTATCGACAGATTTAGATGGTGAAGGTGGTAGTTTAGACGATTTAAGTAGTAAAGACTGTCATTCAAAAGATTGTATTGATTCGTCTATGGAACAAAAGTCATTGGATAATGAGGAACAGTTATTTCAAGCAAGTTCGTATAATGTAAGAGATTCAAGTATTGATTATATGAAAAATCAAAAACAACTACAAGAACATCAAAAAGTTTCATCACCATCATCTTCGTCTACATCATCATTGCAAACAAAATGGTCAACACGTAGTCATGCTTCATTATTATCAACATCATCAAATCAACCATTGCCACAGCAGTCATCAACATCGAATTTGAACCAAAAACCGATCATAATGCGTAGTATATCTGGTGGAGTTTGTATTGATTCAGCACCATCAATATCATCAGCGTTAGGAACAATAACTAAAAAACCAGAACTTGAAATTGATACTTTTAGCAAAGAGAATAAAAACAATAATAACCGAAAAACTAAACGACAAAATAGTCTTGATGATGAACCGATTATGGTATGAAAAGTTAAAACTATTATTTTGTAATTATTTTTAATCTCATGAATTTTATTAGATGAATGGTTGGTTTTATTTAGTGTAATTCAAGCATATAAAATTACAAAATTTTAAAATCGAAGATTTTCTAATTTTCGAAATTGATTACAAATTAAATGTATATATTTCTATCCGTTTAAGATTTAATTCTCATGTAAATGAATTTTCTCAATTCTAATGAATGTATTAATTTTTTTTTCTTATCATATTTTAAAACTAAACCAGTGAATTAATAATATTAGTTTTCAGAACTAGCTGTGTGTGATATGTAAAGCCTACTGACTTGAAATCTGATAAAATTATAGAAATTGCTTGAATTTAACTTTTACACAAAAAAAATATGTGTGTCCCCATTTTTAAGACGAACAACAGCTTTTTGTAAAGCATTAAAATGAGTGAATAAATTGATTTTTCTAGTAGCATCCGTAAAGTGTTGATCATTAGACCCATTCATATAAAAAAGATACGTTTTATTTTGTGCTTTTGTCCCAAATTATGTTTCAGGAGTCTCGAACTCGAGATAATGATAAACGAATATACGGTTAAATTTCTAAATAAGTTTGACGTGGTAATATTTATCATTTCATTTAATTTATCGTGGTAATTAATACTAAATATAGTATCGTATCGGAACACACAAACTATTATTATTGTACGATTATTCGTTAATAATTAGTTATAAACACTCAATATGTGCCACACTTTCGTGACGCACTTGTACTCTCCATATTATTGTAGACAGATGTAGTTTTGCGTCCAAATTATTATTTTATTATTTGAATGAATAATTCATTAGTTTATTGTCAATTTGAAGAACCGTGTTCTATGTCATTAATTTTTTCTAAAATAAAAAAATGGACACAATACGGTACCATTTTTGTGCTTTCATTTATTGTTCGATGTCCTTCCTCCCATCAGTTAACTATGAACCTACCTAAAAAAGTAAATTGAAAAATTTAGAGACTAAAACTTATTTGATCCGGTCGATTGTAAATATTAATGAAATCATGAAATCAATACGTTTAGCAATGAATCTCACTACTGGATTTTACAGATTTTAAAATACTCTAAAACAATATCTAAGTCTTTACATTTAGAATGAGTATGAATTTAAAATAATTGAAAACATAATCAAAAAACAAAGCATTAAATACTTCAAAATCCAATACTGTGTGGGTTGAACAACTTCTAGTCACCTTCACAAACATGTTTTAATTTTCTATTTAGATTCTGATATTTACGATTTTACCAAATTGATTCATAATCCAATCTAGCAACTCTATTTCCGTATCATGTAGTATCAAACTCAAGTAATATTATTTATTTCATGCTGATATTAGTCCCTGGGCCTTCACCTACATAATTTTCTGATTACCACATAGTTTATACTTCGTGATGCGCCTGTCCTTGACGAGCCCGAAAACATTTGTTCTGCGATTTTTTTTTCAAATCGGCCGCTTTTGCTTTCGGCAAGCTCCGAAAAATGCCGATTGCCCGGGATCTTGTAAATTTTTGTTTCTTTTAACTATGGGGGTTGGAAATTTGATTTAGAACACAAGGGTAACCTTGTCCGACAAAAATTTGTCTGCTATTGTCTAGTCTGACAACCCGAAATTAAATTGTCTGCTATTGTCTAGTTCGACAACATCCAAAATGTCAGTTGTCGGACTCGACAATAGCAAACACATTTTGGTCGGACAAGCTTACCCTCGTATTCTAAAACAAATTTCCAACCTCCACAGTCAAAAAAAATAAATGTGGTAGCAAATTTACAAGATCGCGGGCAATCGCCATTTTTCGGAGCTTGCAAAAGCGGCCGATTTGAGAAAAATCATAGAACAAATGTTTTGAGGCTCGTCAAGGACAGGCGCATCACGAAGTATAAACTATGTGGTAATCACAAAATTATGTAGGTGAAGACCCAGGGACTATATCTAAAACGACATTTTTCGGATTATTTATGGTACAAAAAGTTGAACTTTAAAGTGCTTTAAAGTATAAAATTTTAAAAACTCCTATGACGTTAAAGTTCAACTTTTTGTACCATAAACGTTGAACTTTAACGTCCTAGGACTTCATAAAATTTTATAAAGTCCTAGGACGTTAAAGTTCAACTTTTTGAGCAAAATTTAAAACTCATTTCTTTTTATTTTAATAAATTTCCAATATGAAATAAAATTTTGTATTTACCTCAAACGAAAAGTGTTTTTAAAGCTACTCACTAGTAAACAACTAGCTCGTACTTTAAAGTTTCACTTTTCGTTCTAGATAAATAAATAACTATTTCAAAACTACATTACTTAGTTTTGTTTGAACTTGTTGAAATATAAATTTAATCGATTGGGTCAATAATTAATAAATTAAAATCTAATTCATGGAACTCTCGAAAACTCTAGTGTTAAGAAATTTTGTTCTTGTTACCTTAAGAAAAAAATTTAATTTTTGTTCGGAGAGCGATAAAATTACTATAAGTGTATGTTGAACTAATGTTTGGCCTTTTGTTTGTACACAGAACAACTTGATTTACTTGCAAAATTGCAATGAATCCCTTGGCGCATTTCTCCGATGAAATTAAAGCTGCAAACCAACCAAAAAAATTTAATATACTGCTACCCTACCTACTAGAGTGCATTTTGACAGCAGTGTTGAAATTCGAATAACATTTGTTTTCAAATCATTTGTTTTGTATAATTTTTTCCTATGGAAGTTTCGACCAGAAATTCAAAATTTCAATTTCATTGGCATTTTCAAGAAATGGGCCATGACCGAATTACCGAATTAAAAACAAATAATACAATTTATATCAAAATTGTATGTTTTTCTAAAGGATTGTTTTTACAATGAACGTAAATATTTACAGATTACACAAAACCCCTGTTCATTATTATTCCAAATGTTGTTTGCTTTTGTATACGCTTTCATCCTTTTGGTAATTGAAAGGTTTTTATTAATATAATTTTCGTTTTACCAGCACAAAGGAATGTGAAATGGAGATATTACGAACGATGAATTCTTAACCGTAACAATATTATTATTAATTAAAAAATGTTTTAGCAACATCTTAAAGATTACAGATAAGTAATCGATCTAATTTAAATAAATATTTTATTTTGTTTGATGATGATACTTGTCAAACCAATTATCGACGTTCCTTTATTATACAACTATTGTTATTTAATAATTTTTAATTTTAAAAACGACAAAAAGTATGAATTAAAAGAGGATTTCTGAATCTCTGATATAAATGGATTAATTAAAAAAAAGTATTACTAAAAAATGGTTTTCAAATATTAACATTTTTATATTTTTACTATCAAATTTCATTATAAAAAAACCATTTATATATATATATTGTGGAATAATTATTTAATTTTTTTCTATTATTTTTAGTAAAAAAAAAAACTAAATAAACTGCAATACCATTCCATCATCATATTATTTTTACAAAAACTTGAAAATACTAATTAAGTAATTATAAATTTGAATTTGTCACAAAAATGAATTTATTGTTAACATTGTTAAAATTTGTAAATTAATTATTATATAACAGGTGTTTTAAATTCTTACATTATATATAATTTTATATAAATATATATCGCGTTAGAATATACATTTATATTATTTTTATTATTATTAATGTTTAAACATATAAATATTAAAAACAAAAAATTATTATTAAAGAAATATTAAATATTATAAATGTTGTTATTTCTATGGTTAAAAATCTTCAATAACAGGCTTGATAAAAAAGCAAAAAAAAAAATAAAAATTAATAATTCTCACCCCAACAACAATGTTCTTGTTCAATGGTCAAATTAATTGCATTTTATTTAAATTTTTTTTGTATTATCATTATTTTTTTTTAAATAAAAACATTCCTTTTTATGAAATCGAAATTGTTTTGTTGTAATAACATGCAACAAAAAAAACATTGTATATTTTTTCAAATTAAAAAAAAGGAAATTTAAATTTTATTTTAGATTTTATTTTTATTAATTAATTATAAGTAGAAAAAAATAATATGTGTATTAATTAATTATAACTAAATACTAATAACAAAAAACTGTTTAATTAATATTAATAAAATGATACTCTCTGAAATTTTTATTAGTTTTTTTGCTAAAAAAATAATGATTTCAAAAACAAATTTCGTTGTATAAAAATTTATTAATTAAATTAAGAAAAATTTATAAAAACATACTCTTCCATTTTTTATTAATTCTGATTGTTCTGTTATTTTATATATAAATATTCAAATGAAAGCATTATTATTAATTAATAAAATGTGTAAAATGTTTTTATTATAAATTTAAAAAAAAATAAAAATTACTGTACTTTATTAATTATGGGTTTATTTGGCTAATGTCTGGAAATGAAAGACGAAGATATGTTCCTTATTTTTATTACTTGATATTTTAATAAAAAAAAAATCGGTCTAGTGCGCATATAACTAACTCACTTGCCGAGTATATAAAATGAGCATATAACTAACTCACTTGCCGAGTATATAAAACGCGCATATAAAATTACAAAGAAAACTGTTTTTGGTGATATAGTTTTACGTTCGTTTGAATCTTACAAAATCTTACATTAGTCTAAACTAATCATGTGTTGATCGTGAACGACTGATGTTAATTGAACGGATTACTTCAGTGAACGATGACAGATCGTTCATTTAGTAATATAAACAAGGTTCGCGGTCACTAATCATGATGTATTATTGTGTAAAGAACTTATTTTACACTTTTTTTTTATTCAATTTAATAACTTTTCACAAAAATGTGTTCTTTAAAATGTATCTATTTAAACAGATTTTTCTACTCCTATAACTGTAAATTATAAATTACATCACAGTATCCATGACATGTAAATTGATAATTTCAAATAGCGTGCGGTAAGTAAAAATAAGCGTGCGGTAATGGATTTTCATATATATATTACCGCACGCTTTTAATAAAAAGAAAAATTTTTATTTAATGAAAAATTTGATTTTTAAAAATTAAATATTTCAATTCATTTTGACACAGAATAATGCAAAGCCTACCACAATTTGTAAACTATTTGCATTTATTTTATAATTAGTAGTTCATTTTTTCAAGTAATTATATGCGTTTGGGCATTAAAACAAAGTCGTAGAAAAAGTATATAACAAATCTCGAGTTGTAAAGCATTTTCCATGCTCGTGAAGATGCTGCACTCGACGCTACGCGTCTCGTGCGCAAAATTTTCCCTTGCATGTAAAATGCTATTTACAACTCTAGATATGTAATATACTATTGCTAAAAATAAATCGAACAAAAGAAACATGCAAGATAAACGAACGATCCAAAATAAAAGAATGATTTCTAATTATTGTTTTTTCTTTAGAACGAACGACCGATACAAAAAGAACAACCGATCCAAAACAAAAATGATTCGTCCTTGAAAAAATGATTGCTTATAAAATAGAGATCGAAGTGCATAGTATTTTTCAGATTATGATTGTTCAGAAGAAAAAAACAGTTTAGGTGCTATTGTTTGTAGATCGTTTTAATTATTTTTGTTGGTAGTATGGATGCTGGCATATAGAGTTAATTAAATTTCGTTTTTCAATATTTCTTGTAGAACAAAACATTTGGTTGCAGAATAAAAATTTAGTTTACATGTTTGAACTCTGAACTTAACTTAATCCTGAAATTCCCTATTATAGTGAACAGTTTTTTTCTTGAATGTTAATATCAGGATGATAGGCTAGACATTTGTTTTCTTCCAATCAATGTAATTCACCCTAATAAAATGTAGTCAACTCCTGGTGGAAAAAGAGAAAAGTTTCAAAAAATTAATGTAACTTTATTCAGATTGGTTATTGCTCAACCACGCCATTTTTGTAAATGTAATGTCATTATTTTTTAATGGCTTTTCCAAAACACGTTATATTTGAGATATAGAATAACGTTCTCTTCTAATTCGATAAATGTAATCAACATGTAAAATAAGATCAATGTTATTGACATGTTGTAATATAATTCTGTAACTTTAACTTTACTAACTTAACAATAACTTAAAATTAATGTTAGTTGTTTAGGTAGGTTTTATATTTTTACCTTGTGAAGAACCTCCGAGCGGAAACCGAATAAAATTTATTAAGAAAAACACGATAATTACAGTAAAAGAATTATAATATCAGCTAGTTAATGGAAGTTAAATAATTATAGTGGAAACTAGCAACTGTAGCATCAATACCACACTTTTTGTCTTTCTGTTTCCGGTGACATACTTACATCAGCTTGTGCATCCAAAGTGTCAAACTGTATACTGAAACAAAGTAATATATGTGACATAAAAAATTGCTCCTGCTGTTCTCTACTTCAAAAAAACTAAATACAAACTAAATTGGATTTGTTGCAAACGTGAAAAATACTCATTGGATTCATCACCTGAACCACTCCCAGCAACCAAAACTGGTGATCTCGATAAACTGAACAGGCAAGTTTTCTCCTTAAGCCAGGAGTATATTTTTTACTTCACCACAATTTTAAATTGTGTGAAGTATGGAATCTATCGAGAAAAAAAAATCTCACATACCCCAAATTTTGTTTTTTCTTTTGTTTGACCATCCGCTTACCGCAATCTAAATAGCCAATAAAAATTTTGGTGCACGCCTGTGTGTTAAGTCGTGGGTGACATTCCTGCATAGCATCTTGATGAAACTTTGGCAAATGATACAGGTTCACTTAAAAATGGAAGATCTGGATTCATTTCAAATTTGGACAAAATGGTGAGGGGTCTCCCGAAAACCTCTAAATTTAAATCTTCAATAACTTCTAATCCCGGCTTATGATCTTATGGAAACTTGGTGTATAAGGTTTAAGTACTGTTTCCAATATTTCTGCATACCAACTTCCGGTTCGCCACTTCCAGTTAAAAAGCTTTTTTTCAGGTATTTATGCCTACTGCAGCCTAAAATTACCGATCGATTTTCATGAAACGTTGGTAAAAGCTTTCAAGTAATATGAGCAAGATTTTATCAGCTTTTGGAGTACGTTGGATATGGTTGGGGGGTCCACCATAAAACAGATGTTTTTTTCCACCATGTTTTTTATGTATGTTGGGAGCATACAGCATCGTTCGTGATTGAATTTTGATGGCACTTTGGAAAAAGATGCAAATATGTATATCAAGGAACTGACTGATTTTTGAGCGATATTGAACAAAGTGGTGGGGGGTCTCCCGAGTACCCGTTTTTGTGAAAGCTCAATAGCATCTGTACCTGATAATCGAATTGGATGAAACTTGGGACATAAGCATTTAGTACAAGTCACAACAGTTCTGCATCTCAACTTCCGTTTTTTCACTTACGGGTAAAACTTTTTTTACTTTTTCTCGTACTACAGAATTTATGTTTGTTGGGATACTACTTAGTCTAAGAGCCAGTGACCGGCAGACTTACAGTATTTTAGCAAACTCCATATTGATGCTAGGTATAGTTTTTCACCTGCCGTACTTGAAATGGGTATTCACTATCCCCGCCGATGGTTCCTTTGGGCGTGTCCGCAAGTCAAAATACGTAAAAATTGACTTCAAAAACGTGATTTCAGCAAGTCTGCCGTTTTAATATCTTAAAGTATACAATCTTTTTTTAGTAAAAAATCCAATGGCAGACACCTACTCCGGTTCCGAGTATTTTTTTTTAAATTTCAAAGCTTTAAAATTTCATGAAAATTTACTTTATAGTCCAGTATGCGTCAAATCCGGTAATTATGATTTTTGCAGACTTGTTTATGATGTTGGCCAAATGAATAATCCAAGTTTGTGACCTCGAGCGCCGAACGCAACTTTGTCAAAAATCGAAAAAACCACGAAAAAATCGTTATTTTTTCAAATTTTGGCGATTATAACCCTAAAGGACTAGTTTTTTCTTTATACTTTTTTAAGACGGTTTTAAAGTAGACTAAATTTGCTACAATATGATACTAGAACTGTCTCTGTAGACCCAATAGTTTCCGAGATTAAGCAGTTCAAAGTTTATCATTTTTTTCGAAATTCGCAATTTTTTGCAATTCTGTCGTTCTGAATCAATTTTCGAGTGTCTAAACTCTAAGATAATGTCTAAAATATTGCAAAATATTGCGAAGTTAAAAAAATGATAAACTTTGAAAGGCTAAATCTCGGAAACTATTGGGTCTACAGAGACAATTCTAATATCATATTGTAGCAAATTTAGTCTACTTTAAAACCGTCCTAAAAAGTATAAAGAAAAAACTAGTCCTTTAGGGTTATAATCGCCAAAATTTGAAAAAATAACGATTTTTTCGCGGTTTTTTCGATTTTTGACAAAGTTGCGTTTGGCGCTCGAGGTCACAAACTTGGATTATTCATTAGGCCAACATCATAAACAAGTCTGCAAAAAATTAGAACTACCGGATTTGACGCATACTGTGATGTATAAAGTTACTGGACTATAAAGTAAATTTTTCATGAAATTTTAAAACTTTAAAATTTAAAAAAATATACTCGGAACCGAAGTAGGTGTCTGCCATTGGATTTTTTACTAAAAAAAGATTGTATACTTTAAGATATTAAAACGGCAGACTTGCTGAAATCACGTTTTTGAAGTCAATTTTTACGTATTTTGACTTGCGGACACGCCCAAAGGAACCATCGGCGGGGATAGTGAATACCTATTTCAACTACGGCAGGTGAAAAACCATACCTAGCATCAATATGGAGTTTGCTAAAATACCGTAAGTCTGCCGGTCACTGGCTCTCAGTCTAACTGCTTTCTTTAATATTTTTATAATTAGAACTACGCGAAATCTATAACGTTGGTTAGCCTTTAATTTAATTATTTGATTGATATTAGCCCACTATTTATCCAGAACACTATGTTTTCAGAGCTGTGGTGAAGTCAGCCTATGCATCAGCGTCGCAATATTTTTTTTTATTGCAAATGTTTTTTTCTTTGAATCAACAATGCATTTATTGAAAGAATTTTTTATTATTTTTGGAGTTTCCTGGTTTGGAGTTTTCCTGGAGTTTGTTGGTTGCGATCTGCTGTTCCATAATCACGAGCCAACACGGCACAGGAGTGTTATGCGCTGCAACGCTCCTCTATCTAGTTACCATCAAAACTAGAATACTCCGTCCAGAATGCAAATTCCCTTTCCGCAGGACCACCAAAACCTAGGGAAAATGTTCCAACTTTCGACCCCAAAACCATCGCGGTTACTCAAGGCCAGGTTCAGGCACTGGTCGCAAAGCAGGTCGAAGCCGCTCTGGCTGGCAAATGAATCTTGGAGGTACAACCGCTTTTTCAATTCCTCCGCCATCTCAAACTCCTACCCCGTCTACTTTTTTATCTACGAATGCAAATTCCTCTTTAGCATCCGCTCCACAAATCAATCATAGAACACCGAAAATGCCCCTTTCTGGCCGAGAAACTGGACTTATGATTCATTACACTAGAAGGGCAATTCAAGTTGGTAAACATTAAGTCCCAACTAACTAAGTATGGTCATGTCTTTGATATCTTACCGTGTGAGATTTATGATTTTCTGGGCAATTTGGATATTAATAAAGGGATGGGTCCTGACGGAATCCCTCCTGTGATATTAAGAAAATGTGCGGTTTATCTATCTAATCCAATCTGTATTATTTTTAATAAATCATTATCAAGTGGTAAGTTTCCGACTCTTTGGAAAAAAGTAAATATTGTACCAATCCATAAAAGTGGTCCAAAAAATTGTGTAGAAAACTATAGGCCTGTTTCAATACTATCAGCAATTGCGAAACTGTTTGAAAAAATTATTGCAACTAAATTAAATCTGATTCTTTCCAATTATATAATACGCCAGCAGCATGGCTTCACCAAGGGGCGATCAGTGGAAACAAATTTACTTGCTTTTTCTCAATATGTTTTGGAAGCTATCGACTCAGGACTTCAAGTAGATGCTATCTATACTGACTTTACCAAGGCATTTGACAGAGTTTGTCATGAAAGGCTAATCTATAAGTTAAAATGTATTGGCTTCAATGGAATGCTTCTAAGCTGGTTAGATTCTTACATTCGGAATAGAAGACTATCCGTGATAATTGATGGCTATACATCGAAATCAATTACAGCTACTTCTGGTGTCCCACAAGGATCTCATCTTGGGCCGTTGCTTTTCAACTTGTTCATTAATGATATAAATCAATGTTTTAGACATTCGGTGTTTATGTTGTACGCGGATGATCTGAAGATAATGAAGGTTATTGAGCGTGACTTAGACCAACAGCTTTTACAAGCCGACCTAACACGATTTGTTGACTACTGTTTTCAGAATTCACTCGGTCTTAATACCAGTAAATGTCATTCCATTTCATACACTGGTAAAAAACGTATCATAATTAGTAATATTTATGCTTTGGATAATTCAGTACTTCCTAAACTTGAATCTGTGAATGATCTTGGAGTTACTTTCACCAGTTCTTTTAGCTTTAACGAACATTTTGATCTGAAAATAAAAAAAGCCTACCAAATGTTAGGATTTATAATACGATCTTGTAAGGACTTTCGGAGTATCAAACCTTTAGTGGTATTATTTAATTCTTTGGTGAGATGTCACCTTGAATATGGTTCTTTGGTATGGTCACCATACTGTACGAAACATATTATCCGCCTTGAATCAATTCAGAAAAAGTTTGTGAAGTATTTATATTTTAAAGGCCTTTTAGCGGAATCTTATACAGTTTTTGACTACTCTTTGTTGTTAAAGAACATTGGACTAATTCATTTGAGTGCCAGGAGAGTTCGAAACGATATGTTTTTCCTTCATAAAATTCTTAACCATCGTATTAATTCAGAGGATATTTTGAGTTTTATCAAATGGAATGTACCCCAAGCATTGACTAGATCTAGAAACCTATTCCATATATCGGCGGCTAGAACAAATTTTGGCTTATATTCACCGTTTAACCGAATTTTAAGATTTGCAAATACTTTACCTCGTGAGTTGGATTTTTTTAATTGCAGTTTTAGATCTTTTAAAAAAAATATTTTAGATATTAATTTATTCTAATTAACTACAGACTATTTTATTACAGTTTTATATCGTCGTAAGATGAAATTAGATTTAATTATTTTTCGTCATTTATAATGTTAGAATTGTTATTATTATTATAATTATTTTTATTTTCTTTTTTGTTTAGGATATAATTTGTATTTGTATTTGTGATTTAGATTTGTTGAGTTTAGTACTCCTAGAATATATACAAAAATTTAGTAAATTTTAAAATGATAATATTTGGTAGTGATAATAGATAAATGAAAGGTTTTAAGTAAAAATACATAAAAGGTTTAATGCAAAACATCATTAAGTTGAATGAAATAAAATGTATAGATTTGAAAAAATGTATTAAAAAAAGTAATTATGTAACTCTAAATTTAAAATACCTAAAACATACAAAACGTAATAACTAAACTAATGCACATGATAAATTTGTTTTTAAAAGCATGGTACATTTTTTCTCTAAATGATATAATTCTAATTTTTAATTGGAGATATTTCATTTTGTAATTGTATCTTAAAACCTTAATAAATAAATAAATAAATAAATAAATGTACTTATCATGATCACGCCTGCACTGACGACTTTAGTCAGAGACATTTTGATTAAACCCGATCAAGATCGCCCCTATGATAGGATTAAAGAGAATCTTCTGCTTGCCTAACCAGCAGTACTTCAGACCGCATACGCAATGTACTGTGCGGTATGGTCATTGGGGATAAAAAGTCCTCACAACTTTTACAGGATATGACTGCTGAATCACAAAATTCATTTAAGGAGGCAACTCTAAAACTTCTTTGGGAGACAAAACTACCAACTGCTGTTCGCACTGCTATCGCGGTGGTCGATTTTGAGTTAAAGACAACGGCCGAGATAGCAGGTTGTAGTCCTCGCTTCCCTAAAGTGATCGCATGTTCATGCGGTTTCTAACCTTACCGTTTTTTTCATCTTCCAACTGAAGTGAAATAATGGCATAGACTAATCTCATTGCTGCTAAATGCCATTCAACAACAAAATTTCATGAAACCTTAGATCCTAGGATCGAAAAGATGTTCGCAATCGAAATTTCAATCAATCGAACCGCTCTTCCAACCGACCACGGTCCAGGTCGCGCGTTGAAATGTTTGATGGAATTTGCTACTACCATCATTACTTCAAGGGAGATGAAAAAAATTCAATCCTGAGTGCAAACATTTGCCCAAGCACTCAAATATGCGAATAAACTCTTCACATGTGACGGCGTGTGATGACAGTCATGCCCAAAACAGTCTACTGGGCTTCGATATTTCTTCATTAAAAACGAGGATATGCAGGTGCAGAAGTATCGATTATGCCTGCAAGTGTAGGGGGAAAAGCTCTCAAGGAAATCAGACTTTTTTTTCTACGCAGCTAACGCTCTAAGGTTAGCTCTTATGGTACACGGTCTCTAAACTTAAATATTGGTGTCAGACAATCGTTCTATCATACCTTTGTTATAGCCGATGTTTCCATTCACATTCTTGGAGCTGATTTCCTAAATAAATGCTAAACTATCCACTTTCCAAGCGCCATCTCTTTCATTCAACTTACACCAACTGTCCACTTCCCAAGCACCATCTTTTAAAAATGATATTATATTAGACATAAAATAATTGTATTGTCACGTTTTTCAACTTTACTTCGAATCGGTCTTTCTCTAAATTCGATAAACGTATTTACCAAATCTCCTTCTGGATTCGATCACTGATTAGTAAGTAAAAACACCCGGTTTTTTAAAGTATTCATTGTAGAATTATTGGTTGTAGAATTTTCCGGTATAAATACAGCGTCCACAATAATATACAAGATACTTCCATTAAATAATACTTAAAAATTTATTTTACGTAAATTTTACTTCTATTTACACGGTTTTATATTTACGATACAGTGTTTTGTTTACAATTAAATAATTTAGCATTATTGCATTCCATTTAAACTTTTAACACTACCACAGTCTAATTTAAATTAACATTACATTATAGCAGTTTAATTTAAAACTAAACAATCGCAATTCAAAAGGAATTCCTTATATAATTCTGCTTGATTTCTCAAATATTCTAGGAATCCAAAAACTCTAGAAATTTATTTAATGTTTTTGCTTTGTGCCTTTTTCTTAGAAACGATGTGACATTTACTTTTTAAAAATATATTTTTTTTGCGGCGACCATGCTCCATGTAGGAGCGTTGCCAAGCTAACCAGCTTCGAATATTCACCACGGTCATTCGCAACAGCGACATAATTACCATGGCAGCCGATTTTTAAGGTCGTTTATTACGCCCGTTTCCCATTGCAGTCGTGGTCTACCTCCAAATGATATTCTTCATGATATTCTCCAAACAGTTGTTCAGCAAAAGGATTGATTTTGGCTAGCAAAATGTATGAAAAGAACTTATATGCTGTGTAGAGTAGAGCGATTCCCCTGTAGTTTGCACATTGTAAGCGATTACCTTTTTTATGGATTGGTATCAGCATAGCTGTAATCTTAAGGATAGAGTTTCACCACCATGTACAATCATTTCGGATGTTATATCGTCGATACCAGGTGCTTTATTGTGTTTTAGTTTTGACAGCGCCGCTTCGAATTCCTCTTTGGTTGGATCGTCTACATGTACCTTTGATGCACGAATAAGCTTTGCTCGTCGTCCGACTTGTTGCTGGTCACTTATGTTGAGAAGATTCTCAAAATAAGCGGCCCAAGTACATCTAAAACATTTTTATTGTAGCTTCCCATCTTCGTTTTGAATAGTTGTCAATCTAGTTTGAGGTCCTTCTTTAAGGTTTTAACCTGTTGAAAGAAGTTACCCGATTGATGTTCCTTATTGAAGCTTTCAATCTCCTCACACTGTCTCTTCCGCCATTCTCTCTTCATTCGTCTACATAGCTTTGTAACGACTTGTATTGCCAGTTTATAGTTCTCCTTCGTGGACCTGGTGTTGCGTCCTTGTAGACATTTCAGATAGCAATCTCTTTTGTTTTGAAAAGCGTCAAGACATGCTTGATCCATCATTGGCTTCTAGAGTGGTTTTGTAGTCGTCCAAGTATTCCCTCAGCAGCGCTTAAAACAGCATCTTTGAGGAAATACCATGACTTATCGACGTCTCCATTAATGGTTTCTGATTTCTCCAATGTTTCGGCAATATGGTTTTGATATATCTCTTCAGTTTCAGCATTCTTTAGTGATGAGATGTTAAAACGTTTCCGTTGATTGAATTTTGGAATGCTTGAATTTGGAAAGTGAAACCTTATCGTAGCACATACAAGAAAGTGATCCCTTCCAATGTATGCACCTCTAAAGGATCGCACATCTAGAACACTCGAAAAGAAACGTGCTGTTACTAGCACGTGATCAATTTGATTTCGAGTGTTTAAATTCGGTGAGACCCAAGTCTGCTTGTAAATCGATCGATGCGGAAAAAAAGTACTGGCAATTTTCAAATTATTTGATAATGCAAACTCAGTCATTCTCTCACCATTATCATTCGAATTCAAATGCAGACTGTTGGTGCGCACCACATTTCCATAAGAGATATCTCTTCCAACCTGCCTATTAAAGTCTCCAAGAACCATTATGAAGTCGCGTGCTGGTGTTTGTTTCATAACCTCTTCCAGTGCTATGTAGAGAGTATCCGTCTCGTCGACGGTCTTAGCTTCAGTAGGTGCATGCACGGCAACAAGAGAAATATTGTTGTATGTACCGCGTACCGGCAGGTAGCAGATCCTCTCATTGACCGGGGTGAATTTTATCACGCCTTCTTGTATGCGTGCACCAACAAAAAAAACAGTTCCAAATTCTCTTTGAGAGAGATGACCACTACAGTATAAAGAGTGACTATTCAAATCTTGTTTTCCGATTATTGGCTGTCTAATTTCTTGCAGAGCTATGATATCCATCCTATACCTCTCAGCCTCTATTTCTAGACTTATAAGAGCACCAGGAGCGCTCAGTCAGCGCAGGTTCCACGTCCCGATTCGGTAGTCTGGTCCTTTTTCACGTCCAGGTAGCATTCTGTTTTTTGTCCGGGTCTGTTATTCTTTTCTGATTTCCAAATTTAACAAATAATTTTTTTTCCGGAGTTAGGGTGTTAACCTTAGGCCCAACCCAAATTGTCGTGAATGGGTCCGTTCTGCATCGTAAGGTTACAGGAAACAACCTTTTTACACGTTTATATAGCGAGCCGGCTTGATCCAAGACAGACGCCCGTTCCAAGCCGCCTCTAACATGGAAAACAGACGCTTGGATCGCATTGGTTTTCAGGCGCCATTTTGCCGTGATGTAGTATCATTGGCTAAGCAGTTTTTACCCTGCTTGTCTTCGATACACCAACCTAATTCTGTCAGCATTAACCAGGCAGCACGGCGTGGGCGTCGAATTTCAGATTTCGCTACCCTATATATATATGTAATTTTTCTTTGTTTTTCGTCGCCGTTCGATCCCAAAATTTTGCCGAAAATTTCGAAAAGACGCTCATTGCAATAGGTAGAGTGTTCTATGAAATCTATCGAATACAAATCTTTTGTTTGACAAAAATAATGCTTCTTATAGCGTTTACAATTCTACACACTTAACCTGCACAATAAAACAAAATAAAATATTTAGTTATGATCTTGAACCTTAAATGCATGATATCCTTAAATATTTCTTAAAAATATTTTTTAGAACTTACTATCTCATACCAACTATAGCTCAAATTCTATAATAAATCCCTTCCAAAATAAATACCGCAATGAAACAAAGGAAATATAAGTTTCATATAAATAAATTAAAGTGTCATAGCTAACGAATGATCCTGATCCTTATTAAAATCAAATCTTGTTTCATAATATTTTTTACGAAAACAACAAAAAGGGTAAATTTCAATTCTTTAAGGATAAAGCCCCTTTTTTGCATCTAAAATAAGATATTTTCATTCTTGTTATAGTTCGTGGATTAAATAACAATTCAACAATAATATAATAAAAGTTTTTGAATAAACGAGCTGTTACTGTAATTATTTTAAATATTTACTGAAGATCGTTCGTATGAAAATATTGTTCTTAATCACACTCACAATACGAATCTTTTGAAATGAAAAATTTCTTGCTTTGCTGAAACGTTCAAATGTATTAAAATGAATTTGATCCGCGATCTTGTTTCTTATTTATCGTGAGAAAATTTAAAAATTCAATTCTATCCTTTGTGGGGTTGGGAATAAATTAAATAAAGGAAAATATGTACATCGTAGGTTTTTTTGAGTAACAAATCTAACCATGTGAATCATTAAAAGTCATTATTAAACGTATAAGATATTTTAGTTCAAAGTGCGGTGAAATCTTTTTAATATATTTATAAAAATTTTAGATTTTCAAAAAACCCTTTATTAGGATAGGGCATAAAACAGGATCCGATGTGATACTACAGGACCTCCTTCCCCCCCTCGAACCATTGGTAGCTTTGACGAAGCGAAGTAATTCAATTATTTTAATATTACTCAGATCGCTAAGCATTTTAGGTGTGCGTGTGCGTTCCAAAATGAGCTGTCTATAATTTTAGATTTTACAATGCTGGACACGTACAAGGCATATGGAACACTGTTTGATCCTCTTCCTCGTCTTTACATACTTTTGCCCAAATCATTGGCAGGAAGTCTTTTTGCGGACTCTCCAAGAACAGTGATGACTCCCAAAAATGAACCAATGCCCTGCCTGGACCGTGCAGTATTTTGGAGTGTCCGAGGCGACTACCGGTCTATTGTGGGGTAGCGCTGAGTTGAAGTGCTGTATTGGACGCTAAATGTTGACCTAGCATATCAAGGAGTAGAAGATTCAAAGTGACCACCGTCGTCTGAGTGCGCTTTACACGTATCGCCCCACACGTGAAAAGCTAATCCCATATTTACACTTTTTATACCAATTTCATGTTGCATTGGACAGTGTAGTCCAACATATGAGCACACGGTACATTACGATCGGTCTGATCACAGAGGTGTAAATCCGTTGGGATATATGAGGAGCGAGACCTCAATTTTTCCCCCATGGATTTCTTACATGATTATTGTGGAACCGTCGCGTTTTTTACCTTTATGTTATTTGCTAGTTCTGCAAGTACCAGGCTACTTCCCGCCGGGGATAGTGCCTATACCAGGGATCCTGTTGAAAATAACTATTTCTGTTTTCGCAGGATTAAGGCTTGACACACATTTTTGAGGCCATCTTTATCTTAAGGCAGTTTGCATTGCTGTTTTAACGCAATTGAGAACTGCGCGTAGACCGTAACTTTAAACCTTCTATCTCCAGCTCTGTAATTAAACTGTTGATTGCCAAGTTCCATCAAAGAGGAGACAGAACTCACCCTTGAGGACTGCCACGGCTGACAATTCTTTTTTGAATTGATTGTCCCACCACAGTGTTATTGCACAGCAGCATGCATTCCATAAACATTACTAAGGATTTCTTTAGATGCAGTTCCGTCAGTGCCTCTGTGATAGCTTTAGATAATATGTTATTGAGCACTCCCACGATATCCAAGAAAGCGGTTAGAGTGTACTCCCTTTTCTTCAAAGAATGTTCGATGTTGCATGCTAAATAGTGCAGAGATAGGGATTTACCGTTAATATACACATGCTGTGCTGTTGACAGCTTATTTGGCTCAATAATTTAACGAAGATGAAGTTCAATCAGTCTTTCCAGTGTTTTAAAAAAAAAAGATTATAGACAGATGGGTCGTTGAGGTGCCAGTGAAAGGTTACTCCCGACTTGAGAATATATGACTCACTTTTCTCCCGACTTGAGACTATATGAGACGTCTCAAATCAGGCCGTAAAAATTGTTTTGAGCCAATCTATCGTCTGCTTTAAGGCAACCTTATCAGGAGCAGCTGACTTGAATGGTTTAAATTGTTTCAGACGTTCAAACTGACGTAGGCCTGACACTGCCTACAGTATGCCGCATCCTCATAGTTTCCATACTATAAGTAATCCAGGTATCATCCGATTTAACTAGATAGTCTGGTATTGCTGGGTTGGTTGCAAGGATTTGTGTGAGCCTAGAAGTTTCCGTATCTTGTTGCAGTCTCTGAGATCATTTTTATCCCAGTCTTGATGCTCTCTTGAGATTTTGACTATGTTAAAGAGTTTTATTGATTTATTTCGCACTAAATCCAGCTTTAGGCTCCACCGCGGAGGTTTCCGCTATCCCCTAGGTTTGTTTAGAATAGGCAAGCAATTTTAATAGATTTATTAAAAGTTCCCGTTAGATTCCTTACGCATCTATTGAGTTATTCAGTAGTCTGGAGGTGTTTTAATGCTATTTGTGAGAACGTTGCCTCAAAAACTACCCTATAGCGTTCCCAATTCGTCTTTTTGCAGTTCCTAACTAGAGAAAATGTAAGGTAGCAGTGGTCTGAAAAAGAGTCTTTCGATACCTTCCACTCGTTTACCATATGATATCTGAAGAAATTTCAGAACCAAAAACGTCTAGGATTACTGCGCTATTTCTGGTGACAAAAGTTGGTTTGCAGCCAATGAATGTGGTATACAATAAGGTTAATGGTAAGTATAACTAATTAAATATGGACTAACTTTTCGTTGTTATCCTAGCGTTGACATCACTGCATATGGTTAATTCTTTGGCTATTTTCTGGACTTCCTTTACCAAAGTAGTCTGAAGTTTTTAGGGGAGTGGTCCTTGACAATAATACGCTGCATGATTGCCAAGAACCACTTCGCAGTCGAGACCAGTCAAATTGAATTTCAAAACTGAAGCCGCTCCTGACAGTAATAGTAGTGTACTGTAATCTTTCTTCTTGATGATGATAAACATTCGATGATTTTGTCAGCAATGCAGCAATGTTGATGTTACATATCAAAATTTAATACGCCTAACAAGGTACCGATGATATAGTAAATTATACGTCTAACTAGGCATTGATGATAATTGATATACTATAATACGCCCAACAAGGCACTGCTTAGTGCTGATATAATGTAATCCTGACCTGTTGGTCCAACCTCAACCTTTTTGTTATTCTTTTTTTATTTAACACAAATTCAAAAGGTTAATTATTTTAATACAACAAATTTAATACAACAAAAATGGCTAACTAGAGTTGTAATTTTTTTGTTAATTTATTTCTTGAAATTTTAATACAACAAAATGACTAATTACAATTGTTATTTTATTGCAATTAACATGTTAATTTAAATTTGGATTCTATAATAAAATAAACTATTTATTTTTATTCAAACACAAATTGAAAACCGGTATAATCTTATGCCGCATTTATAGCGACATAGAAAATTAGTAGATGTAATTTAAATCTGTGTTTACATCCACTTTTTTTTTTTAAAGCTTGCAACTAATTTGATATCTAGCCTTACTAAAAGTCAATTTTTTTTTAATTTATAACTTCACGCTGTGAACACCATTGCAAATAAAAATCTTTGATTTCTACACCGTCTCCTTTTCCAAAAAATTAATATACTATCTACTAATTTGCTATATGTCGCTGTAAATGCGGTATTAATTCAATGGATTATAATAAAAATGGTTAATGCGAACAGATTGGTGGTTTAATTTACAAATTATATAAATATGTTGACCGATTGAAAGTTGTAGTACGAAGGAAGAAAAGCAGGAAAAACTCGTTGCTATCCATTAGCAGTTGGGTTGCCTGATGGTAATAACATTTACAGCACGGACAGTGTTGACTGATAAACATCATATAGATAGGTATATGTTTATAGGATTTATCGTTTCTGTACACTAAGGTTATAATAATAAGACTTATCATAATAACAAAGTTTTTAATCGAAGCTCAACTCCAAAAAACCACACCCACCATGGATGTCAAATCTCATAACAACTTAAATGCCAGTAACGTCATCTTCTTGAAAACACTTGTATTACTGATTTTACCAAATACAAATATAGATGACGTTACTAACACTTTTTCCAGTCGATGATTTTTTGAAAATCGAAACCGGTAGAATAAATATAAAAAATAAGTGAGTAATAAATGGTGTTTGTAATTGTTTTAAAAAAATAAAAAAGTTTTTTTAATCATTATTTAAGTTACTAACACAATTGAGAATTTATCAGCAAGATTATCTGTCAGATTGACATATTAATATTTACAAGTATCAAATATCGACAAATTTAGGGAAAATTATATTTACCAAACTTATTGATTAATATCAATAATCTAACTAAATGAAATTTAATTTTAATATTATTATTTTTAGGATCACCGTTCAGGCGTGAACAATAAAGTCCTAGTTTCCCCTCCACCACAGGAATGTGGCTATTCAACTCAGATTATTCCTCCTCACCTCGTCCCTTTTATTGATAATCAACACAATTTGGTTGTCTTCTAGTATAACACTAAACGTTTTGTATGGTAAACCTTTGCCTTTTTGACCACGTTCACTACCTAATCCTGAGATATTTTTTCTACACTGAAAGAAAAAAGTAAGTAATTTTAACAGAAAACACATATTAATTTAACAGAAATTTATCTTACTTTTCAGCCACCTTAGCGCTTTGTTAATGAAACAGTTTTTGCTATGTTAAATTTACATAAATTAAAAATCTAATTTTATGCAAAACGACTTAGTTTTTAGTAAAGAGAACATAATATTTTGTTATAACAACATAGCCGATTTTTAAAAGATAAGTTAGTCTAACAAACATATATGTACTTTTAACATAGCTTTTTAGAAAACGACATAGTTTTTTGTAAACAAAATATAATATTATGTTATACCAACAAAGCCGAATATTAAGATTTAAGCTAGGCTACATAGATATATGGAATTTTAACATAATTTTTGTAAAATTTCATGCAACTATGTAACTTTGCTAAGTTAAAACAATAGAATTATTTGTTAATTATACATACGAATGAAGGGACTGCCATAGTTAAAATAAATATATATTTTATAGAAGCTAGGTTAAAATTAACATGAGACGCCTTCTGAAATTAGCAACAAAAACAATTTTTCAATGTATTCAAAATAAATTTATTTATTAATTTATTTATATATAATATAAAATTGGAATTTTACTTTAATCATTTAAATTCAATAAATTGATGATTATTTAAATCATCTTATCATTTTTATCTATTTTAGCTATTAATATTATATTATAACTATTATAACGATTATAACTATTAAATTTTAAAGCATTATGTATAATAATATAAAAAAAAATTTACATTAAATAATTCAAAATAAATACCATTCTTTGGATTTTCAACAATGAAATAAAATTTATATAGTTTTATATAATGAAATAAAAATATTAAAAATATAATTAGATTAATAATAAATATTATTAATCATTCTCTTTGACTGTTTTTTGGAAAATATCATTCATTAGCGTAAGTACAGCTGGAATTTCTTCATAAAATTTGGTTGTAATGTCGTATAAAATGTTTGAATGAATAACCAAACATTTAAAGATTCGCTTGGATACCTTAAATTAAAAATTTGAAACACCTTAAAACAACAATCAAGGGCTTCCAAGAAATTTGCAAATTTAAAGTGCTCCTTATCCAATATGACATAGAACTCTTGATAATCTGAAGTACTTCCAAAAGCAACGAGAATTTGTTGAAATCGTTCACTGTTACTCAAACACTTATCGTTTATTGTTTTAAGCTCGTTATTTACATCGTATCGTCAAACATTTAAATATAAAATTATTCTGGACGTCCTTTATAGTAGGTTTTTTTGAATTATTATTTGCTGCTGTTTTGAGCTTTTTTTTTTTAAATTAGATCTATGTATTATCGCCGGTAGAACATATATGTAGAAGTTCTAAGTTAAAAGTATCTAGAAACAAAGCGCTCTGTTATTATAATATATTTTTAACAGAGTGTATGTAAAATGTTTTTACCATTGTTAATATTTAACAAAAATAAAGTACCGCAATGTTAAAATAACTAAAGCCATATAATTTTAACAAAACCAATGTTTGTTTGCAAAATGTATTTGCTTAGGTAAAATAACGAAGCGATTTTTGTATTAATAACATAATTGAAAAAAATTAGCAAAGTCAATTTTATTGAAACGTAACAAAAACTATGTTATTTTAACAAAAATACTTTAACAAAACCAATTTGGTTATTATTACGTAGCTTTTTTTCTCAGTGTAGAGGCAAGATTCTTTGACCGTGATTAAGACTTCTCTACTTC
Organism: Diogma glabrata; assembly: GCA_963693315.1. Taxonomy (NCBI): domain Eukaryota; kingdom Metazoa; phylum Arthropoda; class Insecta; order Diptera; family Cylindrotomidae; genus Diogma; species Diogma glabrata. The sequence continues at coordinate 116,033,332 of OY856188.1, forward strand.
ATCCTCCATAAGATTGTTGGCTCAATTGAGTGAGGCTTGTAACTTTTCTGAACGTACCGCGATATAGGAATTAGAATAATCTTTTGAATTATTCTTATCGCTTTTTATGTTCAAAGAAAAAGTTTTTTGGTTTAGCACTGGGGAATTTCTTTCCCGAAGGTTCTAAATCAGCCGCGTGACTCAAGTTACTGCCGATTGGTGCTCCAGTTAATCTTTAACCTTAGAGAGTCCACTCGGGCTTGGAATATCAGAAGCCAACGTTAAGCTGATAGAATCCGTTTTCATCGGTTTACTTCAGGCTCGCTAAAGTCTTTAATTTTTACAAGTTGTTTCTTAATACTTTCGATTTTTTTCATTTTTAGAGGCTAACTCGAGCGTGCAGGTGTCAAAATTATTTCACAACATTTTAATATAACCCGAACGTACCCTAGCCGAGCAAAACTGTTCGAGTGGATACAAACTTATACACTAAGGAGGTCTGTTTTAAAAACATAATCTGGCTCTACATTTCCGTCTTAATTTGACCACAGATGTAGCACAATGCTCCAATGCAAATAGTTGTTTTACAAACAAAGTTTTCTTTCATACTGCATTGTGTATCCATAACAAAAATAATTCCTGCTGAGAAGGATAAAAAAGTTGCCAAATACACCACAACAATTTGTTGGGTATTTAATAATTGTAAAACCCCAGTTCAATGTTATGTAGAATTTTTTGTATGTCATATACAATTATAGAATGAGATATCTAAATTTTTTAATAACGACTCTGAAAAAGGCATAAATAAGGCTATATCGCTTTTATTGTTTAATATTGCTGTATGAAATTTTTATGCTTTGAAAAGAAACTACTTACAACAATATTATCAATCAACTCAGTAGAGGATCCTCTACGCTGATAATTTTATCACAAAACGTGAGGTGATCAAGAATTGAAGGAGTTGAATCTTTTCGCGTAAAAACAGAACTATAAGAATATAATTACTTCGGTCTAAAAGAAAAGACCATAAGTATTAAAACCTACTGTCACTGTTTTGGAATTTCTCGACGTTTATCATCGCTACATAGTGAAAGTAAGAAAAAAAACCGGTTGTATGTCCGCCGGTCCGTCCTCTTACCTTGAAATGGATATAACTTCACCTCATAGTTTATATATGTACAGATATATCTAGAAAAAAACATTATCAATTTCAAATTATTTTTAATTAAAAAAATTTAAAATTTTTGAATCGACACCAATATTCGTTATATATCGGATAATAAAGAAACATACGTGTTATAATAATTTTTATATTATTTCTTTTTAAGACGCAAAACCAGCAGATGTTAAGCGAAAGAAAATTGTTTAAAACCTTTTTAATCTAAACCAACCACCATTTATTATAAAAAATATTCCTTATTCCTTCCATTGTTATTTTTCCTGTTGGTTGTGTTTGAATTTAAATAATTTTGTATCGTAGAAATATTAATGGTGTTCGTTATCTTTAAATAAAAAATGAATTGAATCAATTAATAACAATAATTATCTTATAAAGTTTGACTTAAAATCTGTACACATAAAGTGCTCAATACACGACCTAGTGTACTTTCGATCTAATACTCTCGATCCATTTAACTTATATAGTCAAAACTTAAAAATATAAACCAATCATTAGAAAACTACCAAAGATTTAGAACAAGAAAGTGAAACTGAAGAAAGTTAAAAATAAATAAATAGAAATGTGTGTTATGCTAATATATGTCCTGCTCAATAAGTAGTCTGGTGTATCTAAAATTTTAAACTTCGGGTCCACCCCAGTGAACTATAAACTGGCAAAACTAGTCTACTACTGCTTATAAATTTTGCAGACAAGGCATAATCATGTAAATCCTTCGATAGGCTAAAACCGTTATAAAGGAGACGAACTTCCAAAAGAGCAATTCGAACATGTACTGTTTAAACATACATCAACGTAATATTCGAATGATTGCACATAGGGATGAAAACGAATAACAATGCGTAGATTTCTATTATAAAATATAGTTATAAACGTTTAACTCGATTCAAATTTAAATAAAATTCAATCTCCACTAAGTAGGACTGCTGACCGTTGGCATTACTGTAAAGAATAAGTTAAAGCAATTTAATAATCATACAAGCCAGCATTGAATACCATAATACTAAAGAGCTACTATTATCATAAAGAACATTGAAGTGCATTCAATTTGCTGAAACCTGTTTTCTTCTGTACATACCTAAACATCTCAAATGTCCTCTCCTTTATAACAAATATTTTTTTTTATCGAGAAACAAAAAAGAAGTTGAAGTAAATTCTTTCTTAACTTCAAACAAAAAACTACCCAGGTGTTTCCTTTTTGCCAATTTCAATGGATAAACATTTTCAGTTGCTTGATCGTAATACGAGTATGCACATACATATAAAACGTTATGATTTGTTGTTGCTGCTATTTTATTTTGTCTTCACAAACAAAAACACAAAGGAGAAACTTTTTTGTTAATATTTTCCGAAGAGTATAAGGATTGCTTCAAAATGAACAAAAGGATATTTTTATAGTTTTTGTCTAGGGTTTTTTAATATTCGGCATTCTAACAATAACTTTTTGAAAATCAGTTTTTAGCTTCTTGTGATGATCGCGTACGATCTTCTCTAATGTTGTTACTAAACCACTGTTTATTGTTTAGTATTCTGGCAAATCTTTATTCATAGGATACAAGCTCATTGTTATGAAGTTAATTTTGTTTAAAATTCCACAACAATATCGCCTCCATCGTTGTAAAAAATATTTCATCCCGTATCAATTACGCCACATTTATTACTGGTCCCTGAATTCGTAAATAGTACTGTACTGTATTTTGATAAAATGATAGATTTAAACGTTTAGTTGTAGAATAGAAATGATTCTGATGTTGAATTGCTGTTGCGGTAGTAATCTTGTTATTCTGCTGCCAAGCCCAGAGTTAGAGATAGGCAAACTTACCTAGGGCATTGTGCTTTTAGAATCTCCGTGCTTTTAGGAAGATTCCACTTATATTTTATAGAAAATATTTTTAAAAATTATATTATGTTATAATATGATTAGCCCGCAATATATAAGTTATTTCTTTCTTATAGTTGCTATCTTTGAGCATCACATTCTTTTCCTATTTCTAGCAAATTCATCAATGAAATAGAATCAAAGAAATGATTCATTCATCAATTGCGCAATACATTTTTTTGTATGATTTTTACACACTTTTGGTCGTAGAAGCAGGTATACTGTGATTGAATGATTGAATAAAAATCGACTCGGAAATATTAGAACTATTCGGAAATTTAAAATGGCATATCATTGAAAGTGAAGATTAAGTAAGGTGTTGAAAAACAAGCTTAATTAGGTGTAAAGTAGTATTTTAAGAATAAGCAGTCTGTAAATAGTTTTTTGAGATTCTAATTAGATGTTAATCAGTATGTTTTTAGATTTTGTTAATAAGTTTATCGAGAATAAAAAGTTCTTATTTACATGCAATAAAGGATGAAAAGAACTAAAACTGGTTCATTTGAGAATGTCTATTACTTAAATCGTAGTTGAAGTTCAACTCAGGTAATACAAGTTGTTTACAAAAAAAATGTAAAGATGACTGACTTTCCGTAATAAAAAAATCAGTTCCAGTTATAATATCGAGTGACAAAAAAATTTTTTTTTAATATTGTTACGTTTTTGTAACCTTACTTCGAATTGGCCTTACTCTCAATTCGATAAACGTAATTCCCAATCTCTTTCTGAGTTCGAGCACTGATTAGTAAGCAAACACACTAGGTTTTATTAAGTATTCAACTCCTTAATTGTTCCACAACAACAGTACAGCGAACAATATTCCTGACTAGAATATTCTTTCAACAGCTTCGAAACTCCAACGGTTGATTGTAGAAATTTCCAGTAATACAACACACAAATTATTTCTACTTAATAACACTTTAAACTTTATTTACAAAAACTAATTTTAAATATCACTTTTGTAACTTTAACTTTATTGTCGCAGGTTTAAAATAAAACTAATCCATTCCACAAGAGGTAAATTGCTTATATACGATTCTGCAAAACTTTTAGATAATTCGAGGTCACTTTTTAGAAACCTTGAGAAAATATTAGAATATTCGATTATTTTACGTTATGATGATTTGATTCATAAAGTAATTTTATGTTGACCCAAGTTCTAAGAATACAACAAAAACACTATTCATTTCATTAATTTGTTGTTGTGTTTTGTTGATTTGATTTTTCTGGAAGCGACTGCAATCGTCTGGATTTTTCTGTAATCGTAACAATATTTTTAGCAGATGACGACTGTGAACTAACATAAAGTGTACACCAGATCTCTCAATTAAATAAACCGTAAAGTTATCCACTGACGTTTAGTAAATTACAACGCTTTAGTTTTAATCACAGCATACTCTTGAGTCACAGTAAAACGATCATCACGAATCGACATTTTTTGAAAAACCGTTACAATTGAAAAATTCTTCGTTTATAATTTTATTAATATCTAGTAAAAATGTTAAAATCATATAAATGTTCTTTATATTAATTATTTTTGGTTCATTTTTTTTTTTTCCTTTATCTCCATTTAGGAGCATAGGGCGTCTACTAGACTGGACCATCTAACTCTGTTGGGGGCAATCGCTTTCAGTTCACCCCATGTCTTGCCAATTTGTTTTGCTTCAGCTAGCACCGTTTTCTTCCATGTCATGGGTGGTCTTCCAACTCTTCTTTTACCTTGTGGATTCCACTCTAGGGACATCCTTGCTATATCTTCGACTGGTTTTCTCAGTGTATGTCCTATCCATCTCCATTTTCTTTGTTTTATCTCGGTCTCAATGTCTAACTGCTCTGTCTGCCGTAGAAGTTCCTGGTTACTGATGGTGTTTGGCCAGAAGCATTTGATCAGGCTTCTCAGGCATTTGTTCACAAACACCTGTAGTTTATTTGTGATCTTTCTTGTTTGTTTCCACGTTTCACACCCATACAGCAGTACTGACTTGACTGACACCCGCATTGAACATTCGTAGCTTTGTCTTTCTTGACAGGACGGATGCATTCCAGATCTTGTGAAGCATATTGAACGTATTTCTGGCTTTGTTAATACGCTGACTGATATCTTCTTCAGTCCCGCCTGTTTTTGCTACAGTACAACCAAGGTATACAAATTTGTCAACTTCGTCCACTTGTGCATTGTTGATGGTAATTGGTGTTATCGTTTTGGTGTTCAATCTCATAGCCTTTGTTTTTCTGATATTAATGTTGAGACCGACTTCATGTGCAAGGGTTGATAGCTACTGTTTTTTCTGCTGCATGTCCGTATGTGTGTGTGTAAGTAGACAGATGTCATCTGCGTAGTCTAGATCATTGAGCCGTCTTGTTGTATTCCATTGGATTCCATTTGGACTTGCATCATCGAGCTTTCTCATGATACTATCTAGTACTATTAGGAATAGTAGCGGAGATAGTACACAGCCTTGTCTCACTCCTCGGTGGTTGTAGTATTCATCACTTTGCTGTCCTTTGTGTTGTATTCTGTTTGCAGCATCCCGATACATTTCTTTGATTAGATCAACAATTTTCTTCGGGATGCCCATTTCACAAAGTGTCTTCCATATAGCGCTTCTGTTGATTGAGTCGAAGGCGCGTTCGAAGTCCACGAAGAGGAGATACAATGGTGAATTCCATTCATTTGATTGCTCAATGATGATACGGATTGTGTTGATATGATCGGTACAGCTTCTTCCTGGTCTAAAGCCGGCTTGTTCATTTCTTAGTTTCGTGTTAATTGATGGAGATATTCTTTCGAGAATGATCATCGCTAGTATTTTCATTATTGTGTTGAGCAGAGATATACCTCTCCAATTTTTGCATTCTCTTAGATCGCCTTTCTTTGGGATTGTTATGGTTAAACCTTCTTTCCATTTGGTTGGAATTTTACCTTCGTTCCATACATCAGCTAATAGTGGTGTTAGAGCTTCTGCTGTTGTGTTTACATCTGCTTTGAGTAATTCTGCTGATATATTATCTGTACCAGCAGATTTGTTATTCTTGAGTTTCTGTATGGCATCTCTAACTTCCCGTTCCGTTGGTGGATGGGTGCTGATAGTTTCGTTATAGTTGCCATCCGGAGACTGCAAATTATCTTCATGTTGGTGGCAGTTGTCTTCGAAGTATTCTTTCCATCTATTTAGCTGTTGTTCATGTGTTGTGAGGGTTTGACCAGATTCATCCTTTATTGGTGGAGTGTTTGTGTATTTGTTGGTGACCTTTCTCACGCATTTGTGTACTATAGTGTGCGCATATTTCTATTAGCTGCTGCTGTTTCTGCAGTCTTGAGAATGCTTTCTGTATATCTTCTGCGATCATTCCTTGCCATCTTTTTAACTTGTTTTGCTGTACTTTCATATTTGTTGCGGATCTCGGTTGTGTTCTGGTGACACAACTGCAACTTGAGCTGTCGACGCTCTTCAATTTTCTTCCATGCATCATCGCTAATCCATGGTTTCCGTGATTTGTCTTGGTATCCTAGCACATCTGTAGCAGTTTTGACGTAAGCTTCTTTAACTTGTTCCCATTTTTCATCAATGCTGGTGGTTTCGTTGTTTGGTAGATTGAGCTGGAGCGACTCTTTGAAGATGTTATTTGTATTTTTGTCGCTCAATCTGTTGATGTTGAATTTCCTCTGACATGGCTTGTTGTGTTTTACAGCGGCTGGTTTAATTTTGAATGTTGCAATTACCAGTTGGTGGTCGCTGTGTATGTCTGCTCCTCGCTTTGCTCTGACGTCTTGTAGTGAGGATAGAAACTTCTTATTCACCAGTACGTGATCAATTTGATTCTTGGTTCTTCCATTTGGTGATGTCCAAGTGTATTTATGTATGTTCTTGTGTGGGAACTTGCTGCCTCCTATGAATAGTTGATTTGTGACACAACAATCGATGAGCCTATCTCCATTATTGTTACGTGTTGATTCTAGTGCATGTTTGCCCATGACTGATTCCATTCCAGTGTTGTCGGTTCCAATTTTGGCATTGAAATCACCTTGTATTATTTTGATGTCATTTCGGTGTGCACTAGCCAGCGTTGCTTGGAGCTGTTCGTTGAATTCATCTTTTGTCGCGTTATCAGCTTCTTCGGTAGGTGCATAGCACTGTATGATCGTTGTATTTCTAATTTTCGATTGGAATCTTGCTGTTATTATTCTGCTACTGATTGGTTTCCATTCGAGAAGTGCTTTCTTTGCGTTAGGTGTTGTTAATTGTTACGCCTTGTTCGTGTGTGTTGGATTTACCAGAGAACATCATGTAATTTCCTGCAGTTGTTGTTAACTCTCCGCTGTTTTTCCATCTTACTTCACTCAGTCCTAGTATCTCGATGTTATATTCTTTCATTACTTTCTCAACTTGTGCTAATCGCGATGTTTCTATCAGAGTTCTGACATTCCAGTTTCCTACTCGTGTCCGGGTACGATAGCTAAGGGTCGATATTTGATTATTCCGGTTGGTTTTGCTTTGTTTATTTCTAGTATTCGTTTCTTTAATCATTTGAATTTCGGATTCACCTTTCGGATTAACGGGTGATTGGGCCATCGAATCCTAGCCAGTTTCCAGGGCTGCTGGATAAGGTATACTGGCATACCGTGGGCGAGATATTCTTGCTTCAATGTGATTTTTGGTTCATACCAATCAGAAATAGTTTTCACAACATTTTAATAATTGTTATTCCTAATGTATAAGTAGGCTTTATCGACAGTTAAATTTCTTTATATATCACGAGCATTATTCAAAGTTGTCGTTTTTTATAATTCTCGTGTAATAACTGTAAGTATGTATTTGAAGTAACTTCAATTTGTTGAAGCTTATATCCTTGCACATTACAAGACCGTTGTAAAGACGAGGCCACCGTTATCAACTTTAGCACACACACATTTGTTTTATTTTATTAATAAATGCTGGGAAAACACATCATTTACTATATTAGCACTACTAATTTACTCTAAAGTTTATCGACTATCAAATAATAGTAGATTCTTGTATGAGCTTAGAATGAAGGCAATTCTTCAAGAGGATGAAGTTTCCCGGAACGAGCGTAGCGAGTGGAGGGAATCATCCGAGTGAAGAATTGCCTTCATCCTAAGCGAATACAAGATACTATTTTATCCACGACTACAAATATTTCAAATAATTTCATTCAAGTTTTCCTGTAAAAGTTTATGTCGCCATATTGAATGAAATGAAAAACAAAACATTTTTGTTTATTTTAGATTCTATATATGTATTGTTCTTGTTTTAACTGGTTTATATTACTATATAATTACTGCTATTAAATACGGTTGATTAATTTGTTGTTGTCCTCCAATCAACAAAAAATTTCTGCATCAGAGTAATTAATATTGCGTCGGTATAGAGGATATGGATTTATCATCCAAACCAAGCACAATAGCTATAAACACTTTGTTTAACCACAAGAAAATACTTTGTGTTTATTTTATAGTCTTATTTTAACAAAATTCCTTGAGTTTAATATAAATACTAATTATATTGTACAGGTTCAAAATGTAACTAATTCTTTAAAAAATGAATTAATATTTTTACTTTTAAGAAGCAACTAACTAGTCGTAAGACCAAATTTGTAATGTTTTTTATTATCAAAAATATTATCTTAAAATCTAATTTTGTTTTAATTATTTAATTCACAGTTGGTTAAGCCAAAACCTGCAAATCCGGTATTGTAACAATTTGTTTATTGAATCTCTCTCTTTACTAAGTTTGGCTAATTAGAGTAATTTTATTTCTTCGTGATTTATTAATTATTGCAATACATACGAATCTATCGTAATATTGTTATGACGCGATAAAAAAGATTTCATTGATTTGATTATTCCATATTTCGTTCTTTTTATTACCAAATATAAACAGCGCTGAATCAGGTTCCAACAACACTCCCTTCCTTTTAAAAAATACGTTGTGATTGTCGAGGAGGTAACTGAAATGTCACTCGCCGTGATTTTGATTTCTTGTTTACTGCGTCAGTCATGTAAGCAGGTTTTAGTCTGTCGATTGAAATATTTTGATTCTTACCATTTATTTCAACGATGTAACTCTTCCGGAAACGCCTAATAACTTTAAATGGACCCTCATAAGGTGGTGATAAGCTAGGTTTTACCTTATCCACCCTGACGAATACGTAATCGCATTCCAAAAGATCTTTTGGAATGTAAATATTAGTTTGAGGATCTTTCCGGGTATCTTTCGGAATTAAGGATTGCATCCGTTGCTTGAGATGTTCAACCAGATCTGCTGGTTCTACTGGATGCGCATCCTTGGGATGTATAAATAGTTCCCCTGGGACCTTTAGGCTTTGTCCATAGACAAGATCCGCAGGAGTACATCCAAGATCAGACTTGATCGAAGACCGAATGCCTAACATGACGATTGGGAGTGTATCACTCCAATTGGTAGTATTACCATGAGCTTTTAGTGAAGATTTGAGCTGTCTATGGAATCTTTCTACCATTCCATTGGCTTTAGGATTGTAAGCCGTTGTCCTGATTTTATGAGAACCCATGAGTAACATAAGTTCCTGAAATAACTTTGATTCAAAATTCGCCCCGCGATCAGAAGTTATATTTAACGGCACGCCAAATCGTGAAATGTGATTAGTTAAGAAAGCTTTAGCAGTAGATTCAGCTGTTCCATCAACCAAAGGTATTGCTTCCGGCCATCGAGTAAAGCGATCGATAGTTGTCATAATATACCGATATCCATGAGATGGAGGTAAAGGACCTACCAAATCGACGTGGATATGCTCGAATCTGGCCGACGGTACAGGTATCTGACCGAATTCTGAATGAGTGTGTCGTTGGATCTTGCATCTTTGACATGATAGGCATGTCTTGGACCAGAATCCAACATCAACACTCATTGAAGGCCAGAAATAACGCTTAGAGAGCAACTTCCGGGATGCTCTTATACCGGGGTGGGATATACTATGTAGTGACTCAAAAGTAGATTTTCTAAGAGGCTCTGGTAAATACGGACGAAAAATGTTTGTCGATGTCTCACACCAGATCGGTTTACTATTATGTTTAGTGGAGATAGGTTCTAATTTCCACTTAGAACCGACGACTTGTGGAGTTGAAATGAGATGTTGGAGTTCTGGATCGGACCCTTGAAGTAGGATGAGCTTTTCTTCATCTAATCCAGTGAAATTGATTGCCATTTCCTCAGTGCGTGATAACGTATCTGCCACGACATTGTCCATGCCCGTGATGTGTTGAATATCAGTCGTAAACTGCGAAATGAAATCGAGATGCCGAGCCTGACGAGGACTTTTCTCAGTCTTTGAAGCGATTGATGTTACTAGAGGTTTGTGGTCAGTGAACACTGTGAACAAACGACCTTCTACAAAGTAACGAAAATGCTTTATAGCTTTATAAATTGCCAATAACTCGCGATCAAATGTTGAATATTTTTGCTCTGCAGGTGAGAGCTTACTGGAAAAGAAACCTAAAGGTTGCCAAAACCCTTTGTTGAATTGTTCGAGTACTGCCCCTAGTGCAGTACCTGAAGCATCCGTTTTAATACAAAAACTTGCTATTTGTGACGGATGAGCCAAGAGTGTACAGTTTACTAGTGCCAGTTTGACTGTGTCAACGGCTGTACTGCATTGTAGAGGCCAAATGAAGGCTGATTTTTTTTTACTCTTGGCCAGTTCAGCGAGATAACCATGAAGTGGGGAAATGATTTCGGCTAGATGAGGTATGAATCTATGGTAATAATTAATCATACCTACGAATTGCTGAACTTGATGAACAGAAGTTGGCTGTGGAAAATCTTTTATTGCTATGATTCTATCTGGGGATGGTTTAATACCATATTTTGTGATTTCATGGCTTAAGAAATCAAGAGAAGGAACGCCAAATACGCATTTAGAGAGTTTGATTTTAATATCAAAATCAGTTAGCCTATTGAAAAGTATACGCAAATGATTTTGGTGTTCCTGTGTTGAATTGCTTGCCACCAATATGTCATCGATATACACAAAAACAAAATCTAGTCCTTTGACTACTTCATCCATGAAACGTTGGAAAGTTTGAGCTGCGTTTCTCAAACCGTAAGGCATTCTCACGAATTCGAAGAGACCAAAAGGGACCGTTATAGCAGTTTTGTGAATATCTTCCGCAGAGACTGGTATTTGGTGGTACGCACGGATCAGATCGATTTTAGAAAATATAGTGCATCCATGAAGATGCATTGAAAAATCTTGTATATGAGGTATGGGGTACCGATCAGGAATGGTAACATCATTCAAACGTCGATAATCCCCGCAAGGCCTCCAGTCACCTTGATCTTTCTTTGGAACTAAATGCAAAGCAGAAGAAACACTAGATGAGGAGGGTCGAATCAATCCCAACTGAGTCATATGCGAAAATTCATCTTTTGCTATTTTGAACTTGTTAGCTTCCAGTCTACGTGGCCGAGAGAAGGGTAATTGTCCTTCTGTGATAATGCGATGAACCACGTTGTGTTTGACTGGTGCGTTGTATTTGGGTTCCTGAGTAAGGGTCGGGAATTCATGGAGAATATCCCCATAAATTCCTTGAAGAGTATACAAATGCAGTGAAGGTGTGTTATCTAAACACGAAATTGTATTCACTGAAAGTTTCGTACTTGTATCTAGTAAGCGCTTACGCTTTAGATCGACTGTTAAAGAGAACTTAGTCAGAAAGTCAGCACCTATAATAGGTTTACTAACTGACGCTACCACAAATATATGAGATAGTTCTCGACGGAAACCCAAATCCAAGTTGAGAAGTTTGGAACCAAAAGTGTGAATTATAGATCCATTCGCGGCGGTTAGGACATTGTGTTCATCTTTGATGAGGTTAGAAAAAGATTGACAAGGGATCACTGATACGTCAGCGCCTGTGTCGATGAGAAAGTTCAGTTTAGTTTTCCTACATTTGATGAACAGACGGCTTGGTGTCTGTATCCCAATGTTAGCCGTGTCAACGTTGGGAACTAATAGTTTCCCGACCTTGGTGTGTTTCTGTTTGATGGTGATGATGATGATGTCGATGATGTTCTACTAGATTTGTAGGAGCAATTTCCTACACATCTTGTAGCTCTTGATCCAAATGATCGATGATACCAACAAAGGTACCTGGAAGAAGATCTACCTCTAGATCTCGATGGAGATTGTCGAAAAGACGATGATCTAGAGGGAGTAATCGATCTGGATCTCTGTCCCTGGCTGTTATTTTGCCAGCTGCCAAATTGCGACCGGAGTTGATCAAGAGAAATTGTCAATTGTTCGACCATTTTCTCTAAACTGTTGTGGCTTTGTGGTGTATTCGAGATCCCTGTAGATGTTGAGGGTGCTGAAACTCTATCGACATTGGAGCTGTTTAAGTTACCACACGAAAAGGCAGATGGCATGCTAACAGCATCCCACACTCTATCCGCGATTGCTGTGACTGTTTTAATATCGTCGTCTCTAATTGAGACTACCACTGATTTTACGTTTGCTGGGAGGCGAGCCACCCAAAGTTCTTTAATAAGGGTGGGGTTGGCTGCTGTGGAATCGCCAGCTATTTGTAATAACTGGTCGTAGAATGCTGATGGTTTCTGGTTCCCCATCTCTACAGTTTCGAACAGTTTTTGGATTTTTTCCTGCTCCGATTGCGCTAGTCGACTGAGAATTTCAGCCTTTAGTGTTGTATATCGGTTAGCAGTTGGGAGGTTTATCAAGAGAGGACGGATCGCCGAAAGTACCTTTGGCTTTAGGGCGGCTAAGACTGCTGCGAATTGTTGTTTGTCCTCTGTGATGTCTCTGGAAGCAAACAAGGCTTCTATCTGCAGGAACCATAGTCCAGGATCAGTATCCAAGAAGTCCGGGAGTGTTGTATTTGCCATCCTCAGTTTTGGTTTTTCAGGTGGCGATAATGGTTGAATTGAAATCGGCTCTGACGGAGTTTGTGGTAGTTGCTCAACCCTTCTACCTGACCGTAAAACCTTTTTCTCTGAATCGGTGTCGGTTTTCGAATCGGGATCGCTCATATGCGTTTAATATGTATAAATGTAAAACAACAGGGAGCAAAATTCACAAACCAGACGCTGATGTTCGAAGAAAATTAAAAAAAAATATTTTTTTTTTCGATAAAAAAATATACGTAAAAAAATTATTTGTGAAATTCTCTTCCCGAACGATTGAAAATCAAAAAAAAATCAATGAGTATGATCGCATAAGATAACCGAATATATCAAGGAATACATATACATGTATATGTTTGTATAAATATAAACATACATATATACCATAAAAAAATATAATATATAATCAAATCAATAAATATTCAAAATAATAATAAACTCATCTATTTATTTAAGTTGTAAAACCAAGAGAATAAAATTGAAGAGAGACTAACGTAAACAAAATGTCACTCACCCTTGTATTATTTATCCTGAATATCTTCCTGTGTTAATTCCAATGATCTTGCTTCAAATCCTGCAATCGTTGATGCTTTATAATGTCAGTTATTAAATATTTCTATTATTCATGTATGCTTGTTGAGTTGGTTTAATATTAATATATAAAGCTGTAGCTTGCCAGCGTATAATCCAAAACAAAATTTTAACCAAATAATTATGTCCAAGCGGGATTAAAGATGGCCGTGGTTATATCCAAAAAAATATTTGTATTAGAATTATTTCTATATAGATTTTGGTTTGCAAATGAAAAGGAAACTCTACTTACAATTTACCTGGCACGCTTTTCTTATATTCTTAAGTAAGCGTCCAGGTTTCAGTTTACACGGCCTTAAATTTTTATTCGCGTGTTTGCGATTTTCGGGGTCACCATTATAATTACTGCTATTAAATACGGTTGATTAATTTGTTGTTGTCCTCCAATCAACAAAAAATTTCTGCATCAGAGTAATTAATATTGCGTCGGTATAGAGGATATGGATTTATCATCCAAACCAAGCACAATAGCTATAAACACTTTGTTTAACCACAAGAAAATACTTTGTGTTTATTTTATAGTCTTATTTTAACAAAATTCCTTGAGTTTAATATAAATACTAATTATATTGTACAGGTTCAAAATGTAACTAATTCTTTAAAAAATGAATTAATATTTTTACTTTTAAGAAGCAACTAACTAGTCGTAAGACCAAATTTGTAATGTTTTTTATTATCAAAAATATTATCTTAAAATCTAATTTTGTTTTAATTATTTAATTCACAGTTGGTTAAGCCAAAACCTGCAAATCCGGTATTGTAACAATTTGTTTATTGAATCTCTCTCTTTACTAAGTTTGGCTAATTAGAGTAATTTTATTTCTTCGTGATTTATTAATTATTGCAATACATACGAATCTATCGTAATATTGTTATGACGCGATAAAAAAGATTTCATTGATTTGATTATTCCATATTTCGTTCTTTTTATTACCAAATATAAACAGCGCTGAATCAGGTTCCAACAACTATACCAACAAATCAAGTTTTTAATTTGTTAGGGGAATTTTTAACAAATAAAGTGTAATGAAATAAATAAAGAAGAATTTTATATATAAAAAGGAATGAATACAATTACAATGACAGATATACGCATGGAAAGTATATATTCTTTAGTAGTCGTGGATAAAAAATATTAAATTAGCTTTACCCAAAAACAACTTCTTCATTTTTATTTATCGCTTGTTCGTTGGATCAATCGTAGTATTATCTCTTATTGATTATTTGACAGTTAGTTGTTGGGCAAAACAAATTTTTGAAGAAAAGAAATTTCTATATTAATTTTGTTTAGAAAAAGTAATTATGAAATCGAGACGGAAAAATAGAGTACAAACGTTTTTCATAATGAGCAAGTCCACCATTGTCGACTTGAGCACACACTAAACAAAATTACACACTTTTTGTTTTTTATTTTACCTTGTAATTATTATTTTTTTTTATTAATTAGTAAGACATGTTTAGCACACTAAATATGAAATATTCATTATTCAGACTCTTTGAATATCTGAAGATACCATGTCAACTATTGTCAACTATTATATTTTCACTATACTATATTAACTTTAAAGTTAATTGAGATGATCATCAAAATTATATTAGAATCAAACAAATTAATCCACAAAAACAACGAGTAACTAATTAATTTTAAAATTCATGATGACCAATTTTTAGTTTTTGCATTTTTACTGATTACTCAACAATTGATTTTATTATGATCGACTGCGTTTTTAATACAAAATGTCCATGTACATCATCGAATAAAATATGAATCAACAATATATCAAAATGAAACAGTAATCGACGAAAACAAAATCATTGCAAAGAGGGTTCAGAAAGATATAAATAAAAAGATGATAAGTTGTATCGATCGCGTTGATTCATGCAAAAGAAAGTTGTCCGAACAAATGAATTTTTACGGGGACAACAGCTTTGTAACATTAGGAATATTGCTTTCTGTATTGTATTCATGTTGTTGTGGGACAATAGCGGTGTTGAATACTTAATAAAACCTGGTGTTTTTGCTTACTAATCAGTGATCGAATTCAGAAAGAGATTTGGGAATTACATTTACCGAATTGAGAGTAAGGCCAATTCGAAGAAAGGTTGAAAAGGTGACAGTATGAAATGATTACAGTACATATTCTTCAACACAATGTAAATTAAATCACAGCTATAAAAAAATGAATCGTGTACTATTACGAATTTCATATAACAAAATCCATTTGTATGATAGAAAATCTTTTTGAATTGTGCCAAAATAACGACAATATTCTGAATATATTCAAATGCCATCGTTGGTCGCATAACATTTGACGGTTTAGTTCATCCATCGGTTACACGATGCATCCCAACCCTCGACCGGCTATCTTTAAAAGGTTTTCGTAGCATCGTTTTGATGTAGACCCGGCATAACCCTGAATTGTTTTCACGGTCAAAGTGTGAGACAATAACTCTTCATATTTATTTTTTTATAGTATTCCCTTATACAATCTCTATTCAATTAATGAGCAGAATCAAGAATTAAATTAATAACTAAGTTAGTTTTCTGATAAGGGGATGTAATATATCATAGCTTAATCGGTGCACGAATTTCATTATGAGGTAATAATTGATGTTATCGCTTAAGTTAAAGCAAGAAAAATGATATGCATGACAATCCAAGCAGAAATTAGTAAGGGCAATCTTGAATGCAGTCAGGGCGTTAAAAAGGTCTGACCAGCCTAGAAAGGACAAACGCTATTAGGGCAAGGGTGATGAGGGTTTGCTTTATAATACCCTTTTAGGGTAAACCTTATTTGAATATATGTGGTCCTGATTTGGTTTTGTTTCAGCCCCTGATCAATTTTCAACTCTTGGTCAAATAAGAAAAACTGAATCAGAGCCGAATATATTCAAATAAGGTTACCCTAAACGAATATTTGAAATAGGGCTCGGAACAGGTCCTCATCAGATTGCCTTAATAGGGCTTACCCTTTCTGGTCTGATCAGACCCTGATCACGCCCTGACTCCATTCAAGCTTTCGAGGTACGTTTAGCATTTTTACTAACTTTAATCAAAATAAATTATCAGTTATAAATAAACAGGTGGTCGGGACGCCTCCATAAGTGGTTGAAGCATAATATCTTCCAAAAATAATCAGTTGTCATTCAAATTTCCATCTTTTGTCCAAATGTCATCAATTGATTAATTCGAAGTCTGTACGCTCCCAACAAACTTTAAAAACTAAGTGAGAAAAGTATGGTGGTCCTCTCGCCACTTTGTTCGATGTGCCCCAAAAGCAGATCATCTTCCCACACTAATCGAAACCTTTTTCTTAAGTTTTATCATAGTCACTTCATTATTGTAGACTGTAGTGTGAAGACATTGAAAAAAATGCATCAATTTTTTTTAACAGAAGTGAAAACCCGGATGTTGGAAAGCAGAACTGTTGTGAACCATACTAAATGTTTATGTCCCAAGTTCCATCCCATTCCATCTTAAAGTACAGATGTTATTGAGCTATCAAAAAATAGCTTCTCGGGGGACCGCACCACTTTGTTCAATATCGCTCAAAAACTAATCAGCTTCTTGCCATACATATTTGCATCTTTTTCCAAAGTGTCAACAAAATTAATTACGAAAGAATGTTGTATGCTCCCAACAAAGATGAAAAACATAGTGAAAAAAAATCATATGTTGTATGGTAGCCTGTATGGTCTAATGTACTCCAAAAACCAAAATCTTTCCCATATTGAATTGAAACCGTTTACCAACGTTTCGGGAAAATCGATTTGTAGCTGTAGGCTACAGTAGGGTTAAACATCTGAAAAAAAATGCAAAAATATCTTTTTAGCCGGAAGTGACAAACCGGAAGTTTTTCTCTCTCTCTCTCTCTGGCGTTTAAATCCCATGGAGGGATTTTGCAATCAGCTTCCAATCATCTCGTTCCATGACCAGTTGACCCCAGTTTCGACATCCTATATCACCATCTAATCCGCTTGGATTTCGCAGCCTCCGAGAAACTGTCTGATTTCATGATTCATTCGGATTCTATAATGATTTTCACCAACTTTACATGGACCATAAATTATTCCTATGACCTTCCTCTCGAATAGTTGATAGAGTTCTACAATCGGAGGAAGTCAGTGTCCAGCTTTCACTTCCAAAGGTAAGCACAGGTCGGATTAATGCTTTATAAAATGTGAGTTTGCACGACTGCGAAAGATGTTTCGATCGCAAAAGTTTTGAGTATGCGTAGAAAACTCTGTATGCGACAAAGACACGGGCTTTGATATCTGCCTGCATGTCATTTGACGATGTTATTACAGACCCGAGGTATTTGAAGTTTTCTACACGTTCCACTTCATAGTCGCCAGTATTCAGATTGCTGGGAGTTATGTGCCTGGATGTTGTCTTGTTTAGTCTCGTGTTGATGCAAATCCAAGTCGTTTAGCATTTCTTTCAAGCTGAGAGAGATATCCTTAATATCGCTTGGTCTACGTCCGAGAAGAGCAATATCATCTGCATAGCCAAGAATTTGACTAGATTTGTTATATCTGCAGTTTTGTGTCTCAATTCGGCTTTTTCTTATCAAGTTTTTCACTCAAGCGCCAAATTAAATTAAATAGTACGTGCCTCATCTTGTCGAACGTGTTATATCAAAAGAGTCAAAATCTGACCCTTCGATTACTATTCTACAGTTTGATCCCGATGTTGTGAGTTTGCACAGAGAAACAAGTTTCACTGGGATACCAAGGGATATAACATGACAACATTTTTCCAGAATTATCCTATTAAGGTAAAACACTGATCTGTGGTTGAACGGTTGGGACGAAAACCACACTGATAGTCACCGATGATAGATTCGGCGAACGGGATGAGTCGAGCAAGTACGACATTAGCTAGTATTTTATATGCAGTGTTCAACAGTGCGATGCCATGATAATTCGCACACTTTAGGCGGACACCTTTCTTATGAAGCGGAACAATGAGAGCTGTTTTCCATTCAGCAGGTAGTTCTTCTTGGTCCCAGATTGCAAGAATCAGATCGTATATATACGTGAAACCAGAGCTGCTCGTGCTCCTCCATTTTTAAATAGTGCCATCGATACATGGTAATTTACCATTTTTTTATTTTTTGATGGCAGCTTCCACTTCTTCTATTGTTAGGTATGGGACAAAAATCTCCTCACTTGACGCAGGAAATGCTCGAATAGGTTGAAATTCATTCGTGCTATTCAGTATATCTTGAAAGAGGGATCGCCATACTGCCAGGCTTTTCTGGTGCATAGATAATCAATTTGGGAGCTTCTGGTGTTCCTTTTTAACCATTTTGCTCGCAGTTTTTGTTTGTGCTCAACGCTTTCGCGGCACTCGTCATCAAACCATTCGTTACGTGATTTCGGTGGTCGTTTTCCGATTGTAATTTGTGCTGCGGATATAATGGTTGATTAAAGCGTTTGCCATTCTTCTTGTATGTTTATCGGCATCTCAGACGTGATGTCATGCTCTTCTATGCTTTGCGTTACTATTTCCTGATATCTATTCAGCGTTTCCGGATGTTTAAAGCTTCGATATTCCAGCGTACGGTCTTTTTTGCTTGTCTATTAAACGTAGATGACAACTTGGACTTGTGCTTTTAAGATGACAAGCATATGATCGGTATCCATATCAGCATATCTGTATGGTCGAACGTCAGTTACACTTGTAGAGTGTCTCTTAGAAATCATGACGTGATCGATTTGATTTTCAGTTCTTCCATCGTTTGATTTCCCCGTTGCTTTGTGGATTCTTTTATGAGGAAAGAAAGTGCTAGAAATTACTAGATCATACATTATAGCTAGTTCAGCTGCGCGAAAGCCGTTATTTTTACTAGTATGATGTAAGCTGTTAGGAACGATATGTGTTTTAAGTTCAGCACTTCTACCAATTTGAGCATTGAAGTCACCTACCGAGATATTTATATTGAGCTGCGAGATGTTATTGATGACTTCTTCGAGTTCTAGAAAGGAAAGGTCTTTAATGTCATCTGCTTTATCTTCAGTAGGTGCATGAACATTGATGATAGTTACATTAAATTTTTGCGGGCGGAGATCAGGCGGGCGGAGATTATTGTGGAGATCCGCATATTAATTAGGCAAAAGTTGAAAACATGTTTGTTCACGCGACGATGTATGAGAAAGCCAACTATAAATACTCCTCCGTTTTTATGACTGCAATATTAGAGAGTGTATCCTTTTGCTGTTTCGTGGATTCCACTCCATGGCCATCTTAGTTCTTGTAATGCCACTATATCTAGGGTGTAGCTATCGATTTGGTTTGTAAATTTTAGTATATATCTTGGTCTTCTAAGGCTTAGCACGTTCCAGGTAGGTGCCCATTTTTAAATCGTAGTCCGGATACAGTTACCGGGTACAGCTGATAAGGTTTTGAGCGACAATGGACAAAGTGGTGGAGGCCGTCGGAGCATCAGTTTTTATAATTAGACCAGAGCAGAAATTAGTTAGGGAAAGCCTGAATACAGTCAGGGCCTGATCAGGGTCAGATAGGGCAAGCCCTATTAGGGCAATCTGATGTGGGCCTGTTCCGAACCTGAATTAGAATACCCTTTTAGGGCAAACCTTATTTGGATACATCCGGCCGTGATTTGATTTTTCGTATCTGACCCTTAGTTGGGCAATCTGATCAGGGCCTGATACAAAATGCCTTACTAGGGTTTGCCCTATTTAATTTTATATGGAAAACTTGATCAGTGCCTGATCCGTTTATCCCAATCAGGGCCTGATTAGGCAAAAGCGTTACACTCATGATCAGGGCCCTATCAAACTAGGGCTAACCTGATCAGAGCCGTATTTGAGCCCTAAGAAATTTCTGCTCGGGGAACTATCCCCAAATCTTTAACAATAGTTTACCATCAATTGAAGTATTTGATGAATATAAGCTCAACCAACATATATCCAGAACATTTTGTTTCCAGAGCTGTGGTGAAGTCAGCCTATGCATCAGCGTCGCCAATATGGTTTTTGTAAACTTTCATTTCTATTGTTGTGTTGTAGTAAATACCACCGAATTTTTTTTGTTCATGTAACGCATTTCACTTAAAACTGAATTTGTTCGTTTCAATTTTGCATTTAACATCACATCAAATGTGCCAAATTTCGTGAGGCAATTTTAAGTTTTACGCCTAATTTATTAGTATATGAAAGACGTAGTTCTACATCAAAAGAAATGATGTTCCTCAATTCGGTTTTTTTATATACAAACTTGAAAAATGTTTTTCTAGTTTATTTATTGTAGCTATTCAGGGGTTGAACTATCTTTAATTTTCTTTGATTTAAAAAACTGCGCACTTTTTCTTTCGTTTTTTATGTTAATTTTCGTTATTATATATTTTCTTAACGAAATTTTATAAATTTTGTTTTAATAATAGAAAAGGGTCAAAATCTATAATCTTAAGAAATAATTTTATTTTATTGTACTATTTTGAATTTTCACAAACGATAAAATTTTTTATGGTTTTCTTCCATTCATCTTTCAATTATTATATTTCTTTGAAAAATATTAAAAACAAACAAGAAATATAATAATAGAAAAAATATTATAAAACACATTCAATTGAGTTTTTTTTTGTATTGTATTGTATCCTCTCCTCCCAACCGGAAAAAGGAGAGGTTTTAATTTGTTCGTTGAAAATCATTCATTTGTACATTTTTTTAATAATTTTATTTATACTTACTATAGATATGTATGTTGAAGTTTATGATGATTGATTGTTGGTACATAAACCATGCATTGATGGTGCAACCAGATTCAGATTTATGTAGCTCGATGTTTTCCAAAAATTAGATAGTAGCAGATTATTGATCTCCATCACAAAAGTATTCTAAAATGATTTTATGCTTCTGCCTGTAAAACATACAGTAGAATATTTTAGTAGAAGAGATGCATAAATTATGGTCATCGACGTGTTACATTCCTTTATGTTTGGAAAACAAGAAAGCTGCGAATTCGAGCAAGAGTAAAAAATATACAGTAACTCAAATAACACATGCACAAAATATATTCAATTTTATTCATACACCTAAAGATATATGTAGTACATTTTGTAACAAGAGATAGATAAAAACGGTGCTTTTTCGTGAGTGAAAATTTGTTCACGAGATGCGTCAGCGTCGAGTGCAACAATTTCACGAACATAAATCTTATCTCGCGTAGGGAAATGCAATTTTTCCTATGATAGTAAATATTAAAACGACATTTATTATAAATTATTAAATTAAAATCGACATAATAACATTCAAAATTCATTAGGGATTTTTTGAGATCATATTAAACTCAAGTAAGTAAAGAAGTAATTGGAATTCTTTCACTTCAAAGGTATGGTTGGAAGTTTCTCAGAAAAAAACTCCACTTCTCATTTTTCGTGTTTCGAATGAATTTGAACCTCCCCTCTCAGTGCCTGGTTCGTATCCTTATGCAGACACGCTGTGTATTACGACGTAGAGGCGATGACAATTTCGAAGTTGAAACTTCCTCATCACTGGGATTTTTTGCATTAAATTTCGGCTACGCCTCAACCAGCAATTTTCATGCACGAGCAGCAATGTAGTACTTTCTGCTTTTAATATACAATCTACTATTTCCAAACGATCGTGCGCTGCAAACTATACTCTTATTTGGAAAACGCGTTCGTACTAGTTATACAATATGTATACTATTTTTCTACTGTAAACTGAATTCTTGGATAAAAACTGTTTATTTGATAGACTCTTGATCAAATAAAGAAATTATTGTAAGGGGAATATTTGTCATATTATTTTTAAAAAAGTCCACGTGGCAGGATATCCGTTAGAAATAGGTAGATTTTTAGATCAATCAATGATCATCGTGATGAAGATCCTATATAGGATGTTTCATTTATAGAGGTGGTACTGTTCTAATAGCTTTCCACAAATCGCTGGCATCGAGGAATTAATTTTAGAAATCGAAATATTTTAAGTCTCAGACCAGGTTTGGGCTATAGTGATTGTTAAAAGAAAAACTAATTTCATTGGTGCAGTTTATATTCCACCTAAGTCGGAAGAAACTGCGTTCGAATACGTAAATGGTTTAATTAACAACATTGTTGATAAATTGGGATATCTTGGGAGATTTTAGTTGACCCTAACTTACAATTTGTCAGGAATCCTGATGATGGTAATCTATTATTGTCGGTTAATATCAATGATAGTCTGAATTTAAACCTGATTAATGCAACTTATGGCAACAACATAATACAGAAGTCTGATGTACATAACGATAAAAAACGTCAACTAGACCTCTTTTTTACTTTTGCGTACCGCGTTTCGGACACGGTCCATCATAAGGCACTATTAATCAATTTGAATTTGGAGTGCCTGTCATGTATTCTAAAAATACTATTACGATTTTAAAAATGTTAACTATGAGCAGATTAACGCTGCTATCAATCTAGCTGATTTTCAAAGTATACATCTTAATGATAATTTAAAGGAAGCAATAAAAATTTTCAGTTGTAATTTCCCAAGGGCGGTGATAATTCGATAATTTTTTGCCAAAAATTTAGAAAGCAATAAAAGCACGAGGCCGTAGGCCGAGGGCTTTTATCAATACTACTTACTTGAGGAATTTTTCAAAAAATTATGAGAATTTATCAACGAACGAGGGGAATTCGTATAGAAAATTGGTAACGACGGACTATTTTCAATATTTACTCAGATAAGATTATAGGTTAGATCAGAATATAGTGTGGCTACAGTACTGCGAACAAAAAAATCGTTTGTACGTCTTCAACTAACTACTCCTTGGTGAACCTCCTCGTTACCTGGTTAGAGCAGTTCTGATGTGATGGAATTAGAGGAACAGTAAAAAGAAATACGACAAAGTTATATAAACACCTCTGGAGTTATATAAGTTATAAAACTGGGCAGCAGCTCTAGGCAATTTTCAAGATAACATGCATTTTTTTCTACGTAACGGAGGCAGGTTACATTGCAAAACGATATCAACTAGCTGATGGATACGCCAATTTAAAAACAATTCTTGGAACATGAGGATATCACTCATACATTCCTACAAATAATGGATCAATCTTAACTAGACGTTATTCTAACTCTACGGAATTCAGTAATGTAAAACTAAATAAATGTTAAAAAATGTGTAGAATATTTATTTTGAGTTAAAATTAAGAATTTACTATAAAAACATTATGTAAATCTAAAAAAAACTGTTCATTTTTTAACTCCACTTTTTTTTATGATGAAAAATTTTAAGGCGTGTTTCAATAAAATTAAAAAAAAAAACAAAAAATTTTCCCCTCCTGAATTTTTTATAAAATGTTAGTAACATATGTACCTTTCACATATTAAAAAATCGAAAATTTAAAAAATACGCATTTCTAGAAAATCGAATTTGAATATTTTACCGTTATTTTTCTAAAAGAAAATGTTCAAGGTCATATAATGTGAATGATTATTTTGGTTCACTCTGTCCAATACCTACATTTTGAGCTATATAACATTAAAATCGGTTGAGTAGTTTTGGCTGAAGAGCTATTTCAATACACCAGGGTCGAGCAATTTCTTAATTTTTCAACACCCTCTTAAGACAGGGTTAAAAAAAACTAAAAACGCAAAAAATTTTTTTTTGATGTCAACGAATTGCAATACCTAAACATTCAAAATTAAAACCTCATTTCCAGACCTTGCTGATTTCACGTGTTTTTCACCAATAGAAGATTATTAAATAAATTAGTTGTGCTGAAAACTGTCATTTGTTTTAGCAGCAGACTTTAATTTCATGTAGAATTGAATATTGAAAAACAATTTATTTGAAAAAAAAAAAAATCACAATGATGAAGTGTTTTATGTGTATAAGAATGATTTTATCACAACAGACGCATTATTAGTTCATCTGAGTGTTTTTCGTGGTCTGGGAAAAATGAGTGAATATAGTTGTTATAACGACAATGATGTAATTTGTTCGCAGCATTTTGAGGAAAATTGTTTAGATCAAAGTTCACCGTTAAGGATACGTCTTAAGAAAACTGCAATACCTACTATTTTTAATCAAATGTCTCGGGAATTGTTAATAAAGGGAGTTATCACAGAAGATAAACGAAGACGTAAAATAAAACATGAAGAAGACAACATTCAAGAAATAAATTAATGTGAGCTTTTTATTGAATTTTGATTTATATAATTTTTGTGATTTGTTTTTGTAAAACTAAATTATTTTATTTGTTAGCCAATTAATAAGTTTCCTTACAATTTCAAGGTGATTCATGATAAGAGATTTGCAAGCTTAATTTGTTTGTCATAGATTCAGTTTTCCGGCGTAATATTATATTCGTAGAAAAGTCCAATTTTCGTAACAAATTTTTTGCCATTTTTCATTTATTTATATATTTTTTATGAATTATACGTTGGCCTACTGGGATATCAGTTAATTATTTCAAAATTAGACTGATAATTTTAATATTCCAGTAGGCCAGATGTATAAATATTTGTTATTAGTATAATTCAAATTTTATTGGTGAAATTGAATGATGTCATTACATTTTAGAAAATTTAATTGGTTTAAATTAAAATAAAACTAAGGCAAAATATTTTCAGTACTAATTTCCCAAGGGCGGTGATAATTCAAAATAATTTTTTGCCAAAAATTTCGAAAGCAAGTATATTAAACGGCTCGGCCTACGGCCTCGTGCTTTTATCAATACCACTTGCTTGAGGAATTTTTCAAATAATTATGAGAATTTATCAACTAACGAGGGGAATTCGTTTAGAAATTTTTTTAACAGTTTCCATTTATTTATATATTTTTTATGAATTATACGTTGGCCTGCTGTTGGCCTGCTTAATCACTATACTAAAACATGTATGAAACGATTTTAACTATATATTTCTAAAATGGATAATACTCTAGTGAATTTTAACCAAATTAAATTTCAGTTAGGGGTCAAATACGAAAAAAAAAAATCAGGGCCTGATATATTCAAATAAGGTTAACTCTAAAAGGGTATTGTAAATCAGGCACGGAACAGCCCCACATCAGATTGGTCTAATAAGGCTTTGCCCTTTCTAGACTGACCAGGACCTGATCACGCACTGACTATATTCAGGCTTTCCCTAACTAATTTCTGCTCGGAATGTTATCCTGCTACAATATGGTATTGAACAACGTTTCCACTTCAGATAATACTGAAATTTTCAAACTGTTTGCAAACAGTTTTAAGAAAAGTTATTCTACTGTAATTATAGTTTTTTAAAAAAATATTGTAATTGATGAAAAACGTGATCTACGCAGTAGTCCAGTAACTTTATACATAGCAGTATGCGTCAAATCCGGTGGTTCTGATTTTTTGCAGACTTTTTTATGATGTTGAATGAATAACCCAAGTTTGTGACCTCGAGCGCCGAACGCAACTTCGTTAAAAATCGAAAAAATCGTTATTTTTTCAAATTATGGCGATTATAACCCTAAAGGACTAGTTTTTTCTTTAACCTTTCTTAGGATGTTTAGAGGATAACCTTTCTTAGGGTGATTAAAGTAACTAAATTTGCTACAATATGATATGAGAACTGTCTCTGTTGACCCAATAGTTTCCGATATTAAGCCTTTCAAAGTTTATCATTTTTTCGAACTTCGCAACTTTTAGCAATTCTTTCGTTCCAAATGAATTTTGACCCTGAATATAGTATCGAAGCCCTGTACTTTTATGAAGGGATGTTAAAAAAGAAAATGAGAAGTGTGAACGATGATGTTTAAGCTAAACTACGAATAATGAAGTAAAAAAGATAAGTACAACAAAAGTTAGAAAGTTTATTTGTTAGGAAATTGAGTAATATTCAACATCAAAAAATTAAATTAATTTAGCCCTCTTGGAAGGTCCCGCTTGAGGTTTCGTCCGTATCTGGATCAAAGTATTGGGATGGCATATCCCCATCAGGGGATGGTGATGAATCGTCGACGTCTTGTGCCCACAAGTCATCCTCCATTTCGACATCGGAGAGATCATCACCTTCTGGGATATCTGCTACTGCAACCACAAAAATGATCAGGTACAGTTACATAATCTTCTTTTCTCATCGGCCACCACACACATATATTTATTAATACAATTATTAGCACAGGGAAGTAGTAAGCTCTACAAAGGTATATTGCAAACAATTGCGAAGTTCGAAAAAAGTGATAAACTTTGAAAAGCTTAATCTCGGCAACTGTTGGGTCTACAGAGACAGTTCTAGTATCATATTCAATTCGTGTTCTTGAGATATTTAATTTTAAAGATTTATTAGTCCGATTAAAATTCTAATTGTTCATTATTTTCTCGAACTTCACTGGTTAAAATTTTTTGATGATATAAATTGTTCAAAAAAATAACGAACAATTGAAATTTTAATCGGACTAAAAATCTTTAAAATTAAATATCTCAAGAACACGAATTAACGCCTCTTTGTAAATTTGATATATTTTAAAGTAAGGTTAGAGCTATATTTAAAAAAAAAAAGATAAAATTTAATTGATTTTAAAATTTTTTGTTAATGTAAGTTGTTTGAAAAAATGAAGAAAAATTCGTATTTCAGTCGTACTAAAAATCTTTGAAATTAAATATCTCAAGAACAAAAATTAACGCCTCTGAGTTAATTTGACATATTTTAGAGTAAGGATAGAACTATTTTCAGAAAAAAAATTAATTAAATTCCAATTGATCTTCGACCCTAGCGCCATCTTTAAAAAAGTTTTTTTAATATTTTTATTTAAAAATTAATTATAAAAATAATAAATTAATTTTTTTCAAAGGACTAACTAATCATCTATCAAACAAAAAAAAGTTTGATGACATTGGTATAGCCGTTCTTGAGCAATTTAATTTCAAAGTTACATCGGATTGGCAGAATTTTTATTTTTCATGCATGTTGGGGTGCCCCCTATGCTCAAACCAAGCGCTTTAAAAAAAATTTAAAATAAGTTGTAGTTTTTATTTTGTTCATATTACTTACATGCCAAGTTTCAGGAAAATCAAAAATGATCAAGTTTTCACAACTCTGTCTAGAACACGTTTTTCATCAATTTCTGTAAATTTTTAATGGTTAAATATTTTTAACATAATTTTAGACGTTTATAAATTTTTCGACTGTGTAAATTTTTTTTGTAAATAATTTTTGTTTGAAATTTTTTTTGTTTGTCAATTGTGAATATTTTGGAATTTTGAGAATTTTTTTTTGATTATTTTTTAAATAATTTTTAAGAAATTTATTTTGAATTTAGTTTATGATAATCTTATATTGATTTTTGGATTTTTTTAGGAAGTTCAAATTTTTGGAGGTTTGAATTTAATTGAAATTTGTTTTTTTGTAGAAGTTAAATTTTTTATTTTGTTAAATTTTGGAATTTTTGTGAATTTTTGCTATTTTAAAATTTTTGTGGAATTAAATTTTTTGACAATTCAACTCACTAAATAAGGTCTCGATAAGGTCCAATAAAAACGCTTCATTTACTATTTTTCAACAAATCAAAATGAATTATGTCGATTATTTTTCTCTGGTGGGAAGGAACATTGAATTATAGTGACAATTTTCGGCCTACTACTATTAAGGTAATATTCATTTGCTATTTCGGCCTACTACGATTAAGGTAATAAACAATTATTCGCAATTATTCAATAAATTTTGTATGAAATATTGTTACTATTTATGTTCGTTAAATTGTCTGCTAAATACAACTCGTCGCCAAATTATTAGTCGATTATTTTTCAACATTACCACTCATGCCATTTGAGGTTAAAAATTTTCCTCGTGCGCTACGAGCACTCGGGAAATTATAATTTAACCTCAAATGACATTCGTGATTATGAAAAATAATCGACTATTATTTGACGACTCGTGATATTATATATGAAATTTTTTTTGATTTATAAATATTTTCTTTGAACAATTTTAATTCTTTTAGAAAATTTTAATTAATTTTTATATATTTTTAAGTATGTATGAATAATTTTAATGTTTTTTTGTATTCTATAAATTTTTTTTGGGAAGTTTGTTTGGGAAATATTTTTTTCTCCGATCGTAGGAAAAAATATATCTTTCCGTTGTTTTTTCGAAACGAAAAGCTCATGATTCAAGTATGTTGTATTTGTTGCTAAGCAACAAGTAATAATTTTTTTTTTTTTTTTTCCTTTATCTCCATTTAGGAGCATAGGGCGTCTACTAGACTGGACCATCTAACTCTGTTGGGGGCAATCGCTTTCAGTTCACCCCATGTCTTGCCAATTTGTTTTGCTTCAGCTAGCACCGTTTTCTTCCATGTCATGGGTGGTCTTCCAACTCTCCTTTTGCCTTGTGGATTCCACTCTAGGGACATCCTTGTTATATCTTCGACTGATTTTCTCAGTGTATGTCCTATCCATCTCAATTTTCTTTGTTTTATCTCGGTCTCAATGTCTAGCTGCTCTGTCTGCCGTAGAAGCTCCTGGTTACTGATGGTGTTTGGCCAGAAGCATTTGATCAGTCTTCTCAGGCATTTGTCCACAAACACCTGTAGTTTATTTGTGATCTTTCTTGTTTGTTTCCACGTTTCACACCCATACAGCAGTACTGACTTGACACATGCATTGAACATTCGTAGCTTTGTCTTTCTTGACAGGACTACAGATGTAAATTTACCGGTAAAATATTTTTATGGTAATTTTACCGTAAAATTACCGGTAAGATTGGTAAAATTGGTAAAATAGGTAAAATATAAAACTGGATCAAAAAATTAAATTATGGTTGCATTTTTAATTAATTCAAAATGTACGACTATATCACAATCATTTCTATATAGTATACAAAAACATTAGATGCAAATCAAAGATATTTTTATGGAGTTAAATATGCTTACTCGCAGAGTATTTATAGACAGGAATATACATAATCAGCATTGGAAAATTCTTTTGTATCAAAAAAATGAACGAAAATCAGCTGTTGTTCATATTAAGCAGTACATCTGGAAAATGGACAACACGTTGTTTGCACATCTGCAAAAATGGAACAAATTCTGGACCAACTGGCTACAATGATGACTGCTTTCTTCACTGTTACGTCGAAGTTTTGCGTTTGTAAGGACAATACTATATTCGAAAATGTTTACGTATTAGTATTTCACATGAAATGGAAATATAAAAACATTTGAATGGCACAAATTCAAAAATTGAGTCTGCAGAAAACCAAGCATATTCATTGAAATTTAATATATGTTCAAACTATATGCGATGCATCCCAATCTAGAGAAATGCCACTTTCAACGCATGTGGTTGGAAAATGAGCCCGGTTCAACGTTTTTTCAGCATTGATAATTGTCAACGGCATTAAACGTGTGACGTGTCACTTCACATATGCCACAATCGACGATGGGATAGATACATTAATTACGCGAGCAACAATCAAAATCTAATTCGTGCATTGTTTCATTGTTTCATTCATGGGAAAAATATAAAAGGCAAATGGCTAAAATATTTTTTTCTCAAACTCGAAACAAAAATTTACAATGAAAGGCTGATAATGTTTCGTTGCGTTGTGTGTTCTTAACCGTTTGGGAATTCCATCGATCTGCTGCTGTTGCTGCTTCGATTAAAGTAAAATTGCAAATCGAACCAAACTACTTTCAAATTATTTCCAAATATTCTAACTTACTATATAAGAATCACGATTTGTGAGAAAACGAACTATGCATGCGGCCAACAAAAAAGGCATTTACGAACTTCACCAAATTATTCAATCTAGCATTCAAAGTAAAGAAATAATATAGAAATCCGTCTATACCGCAACTGCTATAGAGCCAAACGAAGCATTTTGTTTTTCCAACAGAATCTTTTTAACTCACTCGATCTGTCACACCACGCACTGCAATTGAAAAACAGTTCACCGCAGTGTACCGATGAAATGCAAAATATTTACTATTTTATTCGTATCAGTTGCTCACCAGTGGGTACTGCACAAAGACATACTGCTGAACCAAACTGCATATCGTCTGAAATGAAATGATTTACTGGAATCAATAACCTTGGATGGCCTCAATCTACAGCTGTTTGAAAAAGTGTTCAATACCTCAGATGCATTTTGGACTAAGATCTAGGCTTCTTGTTGTGATAAATATTCTTGTTGTTGTAATAAATATTCTGTAATTCCACAAAAAGAGCACAAACTTTGATTTTTATTAAACAAAGGTTAATAAAATTTTATTGCAATTTTACCAATTTTACCAAGCCCAAGTAATATTACGTAATATTACCAATTTTACCGGTAATTTTACCATGGGTTACCTTTACATCTGTAGACAGGACGGATGCATTACAGATCTTGTGAAGCATATTGAACGTATTTCTGGCTTTGTTAATACGCTGACTGATATCTTCTTCAGTCCCGCCTGTTTTTGCTACAGTACAACCAAGGTACACAAATTTGTCAACTTCGTCCACTTGTGTATTGTTGATGGTAATTGGTGTTATCGTTTTGGTGTTCAATCTCATAGCCTTTGTTTTTCTGATATTAATGTTGAGACCGACTTCATGTGCAAGGGTTGATAGCTTCTGTATTTTCTGCTGCATGCCCGTATGTGTGTGTGTAAGTAGACAGATATCATCTGCGTAGTCTAGATCATTGAGCCGTCTTGTTGTATTCCATTGGATTCCACTTGGACTTGCATCATCGAGCTTTCTCATGATACTATCTAGTACTATTAGGAATAGTAGTGGGGAAGGATAGTACACAGCCTTGTCTCACTCCTCGGTGGTTGTAGTATTCATCACTTTGCTGTCCTTTGTATTATATTCTGTTTGCAGCATCCCGGTACATTTCTTTGATTAGATCAACTATTTTCTTCGGGATGCCCATTTCACAAAGTGTCTTCCATATCGCGCTTCTGTTGATTGAGTCGAAAGCGCGTTCGAAGTCCACGAAGAGGAGATACAACGGTGAATTCCATTCATTTGATTGCTCAATGATGATACGGATTGTGTTGATATGATCGGTACAGCTTCTTCCTGGTCTAAAGCCGGCTTGTTCATTTCTTAGTTTCATGTTAATTGATGGAGATATTCTTTCGAGAATGATCATTGCTAGTATTTTCATTATTGTGTTGAGCAGAGATATATCTCTCCAATTTTTGCATTCTCTTAGATCACCTTTCTTTGGGATTGTTATGGTTAAACCTTCTTTCCATTTGGTTGGTATTTTACCTTCGTTCCATACATCAGCTAATAGTGGTGTTAGAGCTTCTGCTGTTGTGTTTACATCTGCTTTGAGTTGAGTAATTCTGCTGATATATTATCTGTACCAGAAGATTTGTTGTTCTTGAGTTTCTGTATGGCATCTCTAACTTCCCGTTCCGTTGGTGGATGGGTGCTAATAGTTTCGTTATAGTTGTCATCCGGAGACTGCAAGTTATTTTCTTGTTGGTGGCAGTTGTCTTCGAAGTATTCTTTCCATCTATTTAGCTGTTGTTCATGAGTTGTGAGGGTTTGACCAGATTCATCCTTTATTGGTGGAGTGTTTGTATGGTGACCTTTCTCACGCATTTGTGTAGTGTGCGCATATTTCTATTAGCTGCTGCTGTTTCCGCAGTCTTGAGAATGCTTTCTGTATATCTTCTGCGATCATTCCTTGCCATCTTTTTAACTTGTTTTGCTGTACTTTCATATTTGTTGCGGATCTCGGTTGTGTTCTGGTGACACAACTGCAACTTGAGCTGTCGACACTCTTCAATTTTCTTCCATGTATCATCGCTAATCCATGGTTTCCGTGATTTGTCTTGGTAGCCTAGCACATCTGTAGCAGTTTTGACGTAAGCTTCTTTAACTTGTTCCCATTTTTCATCAATGCTGGTGGTTTCGTTGTTTAGTAGATTGAGCTGGAGCGACTCTTTGAAGATGTTATTTGTATTTTTGTCGCTCAATCTATTGATGTTAAATTTCCTCTGACATGACTTGTTGTTTTGTTTTACAGCGGCTGGTTTAATTTTGAATGTTGCAATTACCAGTTGATGGTCGCTGTGTATGTCTGTTCCTCGTTTTGCTCTGACGTCTTGTAGTGAGGATAGAAACTTCTTATTCACCAGTACGTGATCAATTTGATTCTTGGTTCTTCCATTTGGTGATGTTCAAGTGTATTTGTTCTTGTGTGGGAACTTGCTGCCTCCTATGAATAGTTGATTTGTGACACAACAATCGATGAGCCTTTCTCCATTATTGTTACGTGTTGATTCTAGTGCATTTTTGCCCATGACTGATTCCATTCCGGTGTTGTCGGTTCCAATTTTGGCATTGAAATCCCCTTGTATTATTTTGATGTCATTTCGGTGTGCACTAGCCAGCGTTGCTTGGAGCTGTTCGTAGAATTCATCTTTTGTCGCATCAACAGCTTCTTCGGTAGGTGCATAGCACTGTATGATCGTTGTGTTTCTAATTTTCGATTGGAATCTTGCTGTTATTATTCTGCTACTGATTGGTTTCCATTCGAGAAGTGCTTTCTTTGCGTTAGGTGTTGTTAATATTGCTACGCCTTGTTCATGTGTGTTGGATTTACCAGAGAACATCATATAGTTTCCTTCACTTGTTGTTAACTCTCCGCTGCTTTTCCATCTTACTTCACTGAGTCCTAGTATCTCGATGTTATATTCTTTCATTACTTTCTCAACTTGTGCTAACCGCGATGTTTCTATCAGAGTTCTGACATTCCAGTTTCCTACTCGTGTCCGGGTACGATAGCTAAGGGTCGATATTTTATTATTCCGGTTTGTTTTGCTTTGTATCTTTCTAGTATGCGTTTCTTTAATCATTTGAATTTCGGATTCACCTTTCGGATTAACGGGTGATTGGGCCATCGAATCCTAGCCAGTTTCCAGGTAAGGTATACTGGCATACCGTGGGCGAGATATTCCTGCTTCAATGTGATTCAATCGTATTTCCATATTTTTCTGGTGAAGTTCCCAAGCGGTCACCCGTTTAAGTTCGCACCCTTCCCAGTGTTGCTTAACTTCCTTGTAAGTGATGTTGTTGACTTATCCACTTCTCCATCTCGCCCACAACAAGTAATAATAGAACGAGAATATTTTTTCTGGCCTAGGCCGGGAATATATTCCCGTATGGATTTTTAATTGTTTAGAAGAAATAAAAGTACACTTATAAGGTCAAACGCATTTATTTATTTTAATTTAACAGTATAAATAATAATGAATTTGATGAATCTATGCCAAACTAATTATGTGTTAGGTATAGGAGTTTAATTTTACTTATTTGTAATATTAACGGTTATCTTACAATTAGTACAATTATTGAACATTGGTGGATTAATAGTATCACATCCCAGCATTGTTGTTGATATAGTGCTATTAAAATCATTAACATTATTTGCATCGGCTGCTTCATTTTCCGTTGTATCGAAATTTTATGAGCAACTTCAATTTTATTGATAATGGATTCATCGATATACCCTTCAGCAACAGTCGATGACTCCATCCTCCAAATCTTTTTTAAGCATGTTAAATCTGCGCCATTATCAACTAAAATTGTCGCAGATGAACGGCGGAAACAGTGCCCTGTGTATTCTTTTGCGTCTGGCAGTTTTAAAAAAGTAGCAACAATTTGTGGCATTTTACCAAACTGATGTATGCCAACTACTTGTTTAAAACCTTTACCATTTGTGTATTTAAAAAAAAACGCAAAGAATTTAAATCTTTTGGACGCGAAGTTATATATTTTCTGTAATATTCTAAATAAGTATCGTTTACGATAAATGATCGTGGTTTATTTGTCTTGTTACTCGGAATTTTAACTAAAAGTTTAGATCCCAAATCACTAATATCAGTAGTTTCCATGCGGGCTAGTTCATCGTTTTTTTCGACAAGCACCAGCGATTCCAAAAATTAACGCAACCTACATAAAACAATCATAATATTACATACAAAAAAATATTGCAGTGTGAATTGTATTTTATCCGAAAACATATTTGAATTTAATGTGTAAATACAAATAACAATCGTTTTAAATACCTACATGCTTACTTTAGTAACTAGGAACGAATCATCTGAAGCTTCCAAAATGAAATTTGGAACATATTCCATAGTTAATATTTTAGATTTCTTCGCTTTATATCCGTCAGATTTGCGTTTCAAGAAGACACGTAATTTTTGGTATTTTGCAATATCCACATTATTTTTAACCACTAGCATCGAACTGATCATTGAGTAGTTTGACCATAATGTGGATGATTTCAATTTTGTAGATAAATCAGCGAAATACGCCAGAATGACGTTTTCCGAAAATGATTTGATGTGTTTAGATTGACGATAATCCATAAAGCGTTTATAAGCATTTTCGGATTTTTCCTTCGATTTTTGCGGGAGTAAATCACATGTAGCTGAATTAGCTGCTTCCACTATATCCGGCGGGGTACAAGATAAGGATAATTCGCTTTCACTGTCCATATCCCTTAAATTTCGTTCACACGTTTTTTATAAATCAAATAGGTACACAAACTTGACAACTTTTGAAAAAAAAAAAAAAATGTATTTATGTCTTATGATGTCGTGGCTAACTAAGCAATAATTTTATGTTATTTTCGATTTTTCACTTTGTTTTGATTTCTTAATATAATAATTAATGAATAATACTAAAAATTATTTTGGATTTATATTCGTTTTAAAGTCCGATCGGAGAAAAAATAGTTTTCGGAGGAAAAGTGCATTCCCAGACTCCCGTGGTTGCCGGACTCGGCTATCGCCTCGTCCGCCAATTTCCACTATCGTCCGGGAATGCAGTACTTTTCCTCCTAATTATACAATATACTATTCTTTAAATTGTTTTGGTTAATGGACATTTGTAAAATTAGTAATATCTAGAATATTTTTTATAAATTGTATTTGAATAATTCTTAAATTTTATCTAATTTATATTTTTTTTTTGTTTTGCAACTTTTAAATTTGTGTAAGTTTTAAATTTTAAATAATGTTTGTTAAAGTTTTAAGTTTTTTTGGTAAATTTTTAAATTTTAATTTCTTTTGAAATATTGAAAACGTTTGATATTTTTGGAAAATAAGCATTTTTTTTTATTTTTAGACTTTAAATTTTTGTTATCAAATTTTTGTAATTTTTGTTAGTTTTTAAAATTTAATTCTTGGAATTTTTTTTTAAACTTTGGAAATTTCGATGTTTTTTTTTATTTTTGAATAGTTTTCAAAACTTTTTGTATTTTATTTTAAATTTGTTAAAATTTGTTTGTGAAGTAGGATCAGCTCAACCACGGTTAAACTACAGCAACTACCTGCTACCACCAACTCCAACCATCGTTATATTAAAGTAGAATTTTATTTTATTGGGAAATTTTTTTTGTATTTGTTTTTAATTTTTTTAGAATTATTTTGTTTTAAGATTTTGATTTTTGTATGAATTTTTGTAATTGTTCGTTGTTCTGTGGGGGGAAGGCGAGAGTAAGTCTTGTAAGTCCTGACGCGCAGACAACATTTGTGTATTGAGGTGTGAGTTTGGTTTTATATGTGTGTTATTCTGTGGGCGGAGGGCAAGATATCCCGCAGACCACACTTGTGTTTAGAGCTTTTTTTGTTCAGTTTTGTTTTGTGGGCGAAAGGCAAGATCCTTGTAAGTCCTGACCGAAAACAATTCTGTTAGTTTTATTTTTGAGGCATTTGTTTGGTTATGTTCTGTTCTGTAGGCGAAAGGCAAGATCCTTGTAAGTCCTGACGCGCAGTCAATTCCTTAAAGTTTTGTTTATATTTTTTTGTGTATGTGTTGTAGAATTGGTGTTTTGGGGGGTGAAAGTCAGAATTCGTAAGTCTTTCACACGCCGAAGTTGGGTGGGCATTTTTTAACTGCTGCAAAAGGGTCGTGTGTGACATGGTGACAATTGACATGGCCCGGATTTTATTGACCTCTGATGGTTTACAATCTAGGTCATCCCACTAAGGTTATTTCACCGAGTTCACGGGTTCTCAATGAGGTCATGGCCGCCAAGTGTTACGTTCAAGTAGTTTAACTGCCATGCTCTTCCAAAATTTCCATTCGTTAGAGCGTAATCTGTTGGAGGGTACAAAGAGCGCAGACCAGTGGACGATGGGAAATGGATCGCCTGTCTTTCGGGCCACTATGACTGCCGTTTTACTTACACCTACCCCAACCTCTTATTCTCAACACAGGGTGTTTCGGAAGTGTCTTTGGCTTTTCAGTAAACGGGGTGCAGGAAAATGCTGACCCAAATCAACCTTCCAAAATCCCATTTGTATATTGTTTTTTTTTTGCTTTCGATTTTGATTTTTTTTTTTGAATCAGCCTGATTATTCGGCTGCCACCTATCCCAATAGTTTTTTTTCGTTGCCTCCGCTAGTTTTCTTAAATTTTTTTTGGTTATACTTGTTTTGACTTCTTATAATCTTTCGTTGGTCATTATTTTGGTTCTTTTTGTCTTTTTGTGTTTTTTGCTTTGGGTAAAAATTTCTTTTGCCTGGCCCGGCTAGTTCAGTCGGTAGAGCCTGAGAGTCTGTCTCGGGGTTTGGGTTCGAGCCCAGCTCTTATTTCGCTTCTTAATTTTTCTATGATTCTCAGGACGAATATAGTCAGCCGGTTTTCCTCCTTTCGTCCTGTCCTGTAATAGGCAAGATTTTCTTTTCAGGTGTACTTTCATTTTCCGAACTCCTTACCTATAATCATATACTATAGCGAACCTCGAAACTGTAAATATACATTTACAAATATTTTTAACCTATTTTGTGTGCAACACACTTATTGTTTCTCACAATTACATTTGACACGGGAAGCCCGTATTAAATTATTTTTTTATTATTTTCTAATTTTTTTTCTATTTATGAAAAAAACAAAAAATTGCAAATTTAATTGAAAGACATAAAAAAAATTCTGCTGACGATATTCTTTTTGGTTCGTGCCATGAGAAATTAACTTAATTTTGTTTTTGAGTCAGGTAGTTGGTGGTTGGTAATTGAGTCGACCAGTTGATAGATAGTGGGAAGAGGTGAGCTGGTTTTAAGTCGGTTTTGAATTTTGGAATTGGTTGAGATAGTTGAGTTGATGATTCATGAAGTGAATTTTTTTTAATTAGACTTAATAATTTTACTTTGGTTTTCTCGCACGCAAAATTTTTTTATTAGTTTATTGTAAAATTTCTTGTTGGTAGAGGTTGGTCACCAGAACTCACGCCAGCCTGAAATAGCGGCGGGTGCATATAGGTTTGCGTGCAAGACCAACTGGTGGTTGACCCTTACGGACCACCAGACAAACCTCTTACTACACATGCTAGATTTCTTTTAGAATCGCGGTATACGACTTACTATGAAACTTATAAGATTTTTCTACAAACTCCTATAATGTTATGATGAATTTAAGAAAATCTCGAAGTTGACTTATAAAAACAATATTAAAAAAATGTATACTTATTAACGATTGTCTGTTCCATTTGTTTTGTTCACTTTATAATAAGCTAGCATTTAAGTTTTAAATTGTATTGTTTGATAATAAAAGTCCATATATGATCAATGAACAGCAGAAAATTTAACATTTCACAATCACAACGGATGCAACAACCAGTGCCGTTACTACGGTACGGCCCACCCGGCCCTGGGCCGGGGGCCCACCATAAAACACCCATAAAAATATGAAAATGAACACTTCAAATAATAAATTTAAAAAACAACAATGCAATTGTTTTTTCTGGGCCCATGCCAATTCCAAAAATTCATTTTTTGTAACTAAGTTGCAAAATCTACGCTTTTTCGTGCGTCATTTTAGTAATTAAATGAGCTTTATTTAAGCATTAATCTAGTACATTGGTCAGATTCATTAAAGTACTAATTGTAGTTGCTTAATATTTTATTAAAGCATTAATAATAATGGTTTAATGATTCATTAAAGTATAAGTACTTTAATGAATCAATAAACCATTATTATTAATGCTTTAATAAACTATTAAACAACTACAATTAGTACTTTAATGAATCTGACCAAATTTACTAGAGTAATGCTTAAATAAAGCTATCAAATTCGTGAATGATTTCATATCCACGCTGGCGTTCAAATAAACCATAGTTCTTAGTTTAGAGTACTCGCACCACGATGTTGAAGGTTTCATGGATCCTAGTTTTCTTACAAAATAGGCCAGCATGACCATGTCATTGATTGTTATAGTTTTTGATTCTTTGAACCACTCATCAAAATTTTTGTATGAAGTTTCGTACGCCAATTTTTCCGGTACGATTGTAGAAATAGCTTCATTTGCTGCTTTTTCTATATCTGACGATACAAAATCATCATCACTTGAACTCATCTTGATATTTTTCACAATTGGCAGTATGAAAACTAAAAGAAAACTAAGGCTACATACTCCTTATAAGATCAAATTGGTTTGCTCAAAACGTACTAGATACAAATACAATTTTTTTAGTTGTATTTTTTACAAACATTTAATTTTGCAGCTTCGTTACAAAAAATCTTGTATGAAACACGTTGCTAAATTAGTTGTTTTAAGCACTCGATGTATTGTCAACCTCGGCTTCGCCTCGGTTGCCAATTTCACATATCGTGCT
Organism: Diogma glabrata; assembly: GCA_963693315.1. Lineage (NCBI taxonomy): Eukaryota > Metazoa > Arthropoda > Insecta > Diptera > Cylindrotomidae > Diogma > Diogma glabrata. Next base: position 116,072,460 of record OY856188.1, read on the forward strand.
TAAAACAACCTAATTTAGCAACTTGTTTCATAAATAGCTATTAAATAATCACAAAAACACATTATAATTTATATCAGCAAATCTTTGAATATTGAATATATTAGAAAATATTTCTCGTTATATCTCTTGTTGAGGATAACACATATTATTCAAAAGAATTTAATTAATATGTTTCCAAACATAGAAAGAGCATTTAAAATTTTTTTAACCATTAAGGTCAATAATTGTTCAGGAGAACAGTCTTTTTAGGCGATGAAATACATAAAAAATGATTTGCGAAACAGCATGCCGCAGGAGCGACTGAATTCCCTTGCGTTGATGTGCATAGAAAGAGATTTATTAAAATCTATAGAATTTGAAGATGTTGTAGATAAATTTGTTGACAAAAAAGTGAGGAGAAAAAATATTTAAATAAAATAAACATTATAATAAACCTCAAAAACCCGTACCTAAGTAATTATGCTTTTTAATTTAATTTAGACTGGGTTCCAATTAGCTGCTAAATTGCACGAAACTGCTAAATCTAAATTTAATTTTACAAAATTACCGAATTTTAACTCAAATTAATATAATCAAGTTGTCAGATATTGTTTAACGTATGAATTTCTTCCAAATTATTTAGAAACAAAATATAATTTAGTCAAATAAAATAGTTGACTAAATTGATTTAGCACGTTTAGTACAATTAAGCATCAATTAGAACGCAGTCTTATTGTTAATTTTCGAAAAGGCCCCCTAGAATTAGTGGGCCTGGGGCCCCCAAATACATTGGGACGGCACTGGCAACAACAGGGAACGGTCAAGTGGAACGAATAAATTGCCTTATAATTCCAGTCTTGCTAAAGCTGTCAAAAAACGTTAAAGAAAATTGGTATAAGTATTGAACCAGCCCCAACAGTATTTAAAAAATTGAAAGAAATTGAAAAAGAAATTGTTAAAGAAGAAGAAAAAGTTTAATGATTTAATAAAAATCGTCGATATTTGAGATATCGCACGAAGTTTAATATTTTGAAACTCCAAGAAGAACTTTGGCGTGATTACAACAAAAGAAGAAACAAAGCATATCAATATCGGTTTGGAGATGTTGTATGCAATCAAGAGAACTCAATTTGGTGGTGTTTCAAACTTACGGGTGAAACATCTGTAGCCATATGAAGTAGCAAATATTAATAGGAAAGACCGCAACAACGTAAAAAACATTACGACGCTGATGTATAAGCTAACTTTACCACAGCTCCGGAAACAAAATGTTTTAAATATGCTAAGCTTTGCGTTGCAAAGCTAATTAGCTTCGAATATTTACCACGGTCACTCGCAATAGCGGCATAATCACCATGGAAGCCGATGTTTTAAGGTCGTTTATTACGCCGTCTCCAATTGCTCCACCTCGCGGTCGCCCACCCCTGTGGTACTAACGTATATATTGTAACGACTCTTCGTTGGTTCTTTTAGATTATTGAACAAACACGACAGTAAAAGACAGATCTTTAGTTAACAGAATCTCAAACTTTATTTGTCATCAAATTACAGCAGCTTCCGTTTTTCCTTACAATAAATTCCAGGGTCTCCAATTTATGTACACTAAACTTCACCGCTTTTCCACAATTTGAATCAATAATATTCGGAATGGTAAAATCTGTATTTACTATTCCACTAAGTTCAGATTCTTTCTCTATTAGTACCCAGGCTCAGATACCACCGATTATTCCTTAAACTTGCGAATATTTATAAACACTTTTAATTGCAAAAGTAAAACTCACTATCTGATATTTTTGTTTGCCTATTTATATCGAAAAATAAATAAATCGAAACTTCTATAATCCACTAGAAATCAATACTACGTAGTCCGTACATCTGAAATAGGCCACACCTGTTTTCATTTATACTTGCATTTGTATTAGCGAACTCAAATTTAATTTATGCAAAATGTATTAGGTAACTCCTTTTAATTCATTAATGTAAACATTTGTATAACAAATTTAATTTACATCAATTTATGCAATACAATTTGCAATACAAGTAAAAGATTGAAAAAGGAGTTAACTTTTAATTAATGAATGAGAAAATAAAATTAACCCATTCTGGACGAAGTTTATTACATTGCCCTCCATTTAGCTTTGTTCGTCCCGAACAATATCAGAGATCGCCTTGGTGCTGTTACCTTGGTACGGTGCCAACCTTTGCAGATGTATCACTTTCATCTTGGTACGGGGTCCCTTTTGTATGCGGTAGATGACATCATTAATTCGTTTGATTATTTTATATGGGCCTTCCCAATCTGGCTGCAGCTTGGGTGATCTTCCCTTAGTTCTTCTGGGGTTGTATAGCCATACCAATTCTCCTTCTTGAAAACCGCCACTATTTGCATTTATGTCGTACCTGGTTTTCATTTTGTCACTGGCAATCTTAATGTGGTCTCGAACCTGCTGATGGATTTTATTCATCTTCTCCCTTAGTTGTCCCACATAATCTGTTTTCGTGGATACCAGACCTCCAGGGATGCCAAACTCGATGTCACTAGGAAGATGTAGTTCTCTTCCGAACATGATATTCGCTGGCGTTTCACTTGTCGTATCGTGCACTGCGCTACGATAGGCCATCAAGAATAACGGAAGATCCTTGTCCCAATTTCTTTGGTTGGCTTCTACTACCTTTGACAAATGTTCTTCCATGGTTCGGTTGAATCGTTCTACCATGCCATCCGATTGTGGGTTCATAGGTGTAGTTCGTGTTTTTCTAATGCCGAGTGTTCTGCATAGCTCTTCCATCAGTTGAGATTCGAAATTCCTTCCCTGGTCGGTATGCAACTCGAGCGGTGTTCCATATCTGCAAACCCATTCATTGACTAATGTTTCCGCGACCGTAACTGCTTCTTGGTTCGGTATTGCATAGGCTTCCGGCCATTTTGTAAAGTAATCAATGACCACCATGATGTATTTGTTACCTTTTGTCGTTTCCGGAAATGGCCCCGCGATGTCTATAGCAATTCTCTCCATTGGGGCACCCACATTGTACTGTTGCATCTCTCCTCGAGTTCTAGTTTTTGGTCCTTTGCTCGCTGCACAAGTATCGCATCGCCGACACCATTGCTCCACGTCTGTTCGATACCGTACCCAATAAAACCTCTCCCTTACTTTGGCTAGGGTTTTATTGACTCCCAGGTGTCCTCCAGAAATACTTCCATGCAGCTTTCCCAGTACCTCTTCCACTCGACTTGATGGCAACACCAGTTGTTCTAACACTTTCTTTCCATCAGCGGACTCCCATTTTCTTTTAAGTATCCCGTTGTCCATAAATAGTGAGTCCCATTGCGCCCAGTAGCATTTCACCTCCGTACTTAAAGGTGCGACCTCTTTCCACTCCGGTCGCCTTCCCTCAGTTTTCCAATTCAATATTGGAGCCATAGCTGGATCTTCTAGCTGCTCTCTTTTAATTGCCTCGGTACACCAATCTTCAGGAGTTTGGAACTTGATTTGGTTCACTTTCATTGCCTCATTTCCCTCAGTTTTGCTACATGACTTGCACTCCTCTATACAGGGTCTTCTGGACAGGGCATCGGCGTTACCATGGATCCTCCCCTTGCGGTGTTCAACTTTGAAGTCGTAGTTCTGCAGGATCTCTATCCATCTTGCTGCTTGTCCTTCAGGAAATTTGAATTGTAATAACCATTTTAGGGCAGCATGGTCCGTGCGAATCAGGAATGGTTGTCCACACAAATACTTGTGGAAATGTTTCACAGCCTTGATGATAGCTAGCAACTCCTTCCTCGTGACACAGTAATTCCGCTCCGGCTTTGACAGAACTTTACTGAAGTACGCCACCACTTTCTCATCGTCTCCAACTTTCTGTGACAAAACAGCTCCGGTTCCTACATTGCTTGCGTCTGTGTCCAGAATGAACATCTTTCCGGATTCTGGATAGGCTAGTATAGGGGTGTTGCATAGTTTTTCTTTTAAACGGCAGAATGCCTCATTACATTCGGTTGTCCACAGAAACTTGGTATTTGCCTCTGTCAATTTATGTAGACTCTTGGCGATATTCGCAAAATTCTCCACGAATCTTCGATAATAGGTGCATAAACCAAGGAAACTGCGTAGCTCATGAACATTCCTCGGTACTGGCCAATTTTTCACAGCATCAATCTTCTCGGGATCGGTTCTGACTCCATGTTCTGTAATGATGTGTCCAAGGTACTTCACTTCTTTGTGGAAGAGATTGCACTTTACCGGATTCAACTTCATGTTGGCATTACTTATTCTTCTGAGTACTTCTTCGAGGTTCATTAGATGCTCTTCGAAGTTGCGACCCATTATAATGATGTCATCAAGATAAACTAGGCAGGCCTTCCAGGTTAAACCATGCAACACGCATTCCATTAGACGTTCAAATGTTGCTGGGGCATTGCATAGACCAAACGGCATCACATTGAACTCCCACAACCCATTGCCAGTAGAAAATGCTGTCTTTCGTCGATCTTCTGGATGCATTTCAACTTGCCAGTAGCCACTCTTCAGATCTAATGTGCTGTACCATTTGGCCCCTGATAGTGTATCCAGTGTGTCATCAATTCGTGGCAGTGGATAGCTGTCCTTAATGGTTACCTTATTGAGCCTTCGATAGTCTACACAAAAACGAGCTGACCCATCTTTTTTTCTAACTAGCACCACTGGTGAGCTCCATGGACTCTTAGATGGCCTGATGACTCCATCACTTTGCATTTTGTCCAGCATTCCTTGCACTTCCTCGTGTTTAGCCAGCGGTAGTCTTCTAGGAGGCTGTCTGATAGGATGAGCGTTTCCAGTGTTGATCCTATGTCGCACGATGTTTGTTCTTCCAACATCTTCATCTCCAGTAGAGAAAACACTGCTCATCTTCGTTAATACCCTCTTGATTTCTTTGAATTCGGCTGGATTCATTCTTTTACTAAGATCTTGAAGTATTGCTACTAATGCGGGATTGTTTCTCTGCATGAAGACCTTTTGCTCTTCTTCACAGCTGATTATCTCTTTTATGGTGCTGCATTTGGCGATTTCTTCTCCATGATTGATGACCACTCGTTTATTTGAGAAGTTAATCAGTTGCACTGGAACTACTCCCTCTTTTGCTGCAACTAGCGTTCGACCAATCATAATGTTTCCCCCAAAGTCGTGGTTAGCTGGCTCAATCATCACAGGTGAATTTTGGTCACTTTTATCTAGTAGCTTAGTCCATATGATTTTCTCAGATTTTGCCGGGATCTCAGTTGGTCCATCACTAATAACACGGACCTCAGCATTGTCGTTGGTGGCGTGTAGCACTATTTCTGTGTTTCCATATCTCAGTACGTGGCTTCCCAGATCTAATATAAAATTGTATTCTTTCATGAAGTCAAGCCCAATTATGCACTCATCTTCTATATCTGCTACAATAAATCGGTGCCTAAATGAATCTCCTCCAAGGTGAACCTCTTGGTCGCTTTCTCCATGAACTAAAACTGTTTCACCCGTAGCTGTTTTTAGGGTGAATCGTCTTGCTGTATCGATCTGACTATCACAAACCACATCTGGACGCACTATCGATCTCGAAGCACCTGTGTCCAAAGTCAACATGCACGATTTGCTTCCAACGGTTGCCTCTAAGACTAGACTACTATTTTCTCTTTTTACTAGTGATACCACCAATGTAGGGCATTGTAATTGAGCCAGCTTTCGCCCTTCAAAACTGGCACGATCTAGTTTCCCGAATCCGGAACGCTGCATCTGTCTTCCGGGTGCGGCTCCCATTTACATTCTCTTCGGATGTGCCCCAACTTTCCACAGTTCCAGCATCTTACTCTGCTAGACCTACTTCGTTGATTTCGCTCAGGCTTATCTCCCAGACTTTTGACACGCATGATCACTTCATCAAGCGCTGCTTTTATAGGTTCTTCAGTAACTTCCATCTGACGTACTCTATCTGAACCGTACGCTCTTTTTTCCAGCTTCCATTTGCAGGGCCAATGCTAAGACTTCTGCAGGTAGCTTCTTTCCGCTTAGATAAAGCTGGTTTCTCATTTGCACATCTCGAAGAGCATTGATGAATGTATCAGCTGCCAGTTCGTCTCGGTGTTCAGCGTTATAATTCGGATATGATAGATTAACTAGTCTCACAATGTCAGCCTCTAATTCTTGCAAGGTTTCGCTGACTCCTTGTTTTCGTGTCTTCAGCTGCATGCGATGGAGAGCTTGCATATGACTTTCCCCGTATCTTACTTCTAAGGCCTCCATAATCTTGCTGTAATCACGTTCTGTCGCTGATAGTGTCTGCAAAATTTCAGCAGCAGGTCCCTTCAATGCCAATATAAGCGCGTTTGCTTTTTGCTGGTGATCAACCCCAGTTGTTGCTATCTCAAATTGCATCTTAAATATCTGATACGATGTAGATCCATCAAATGCGGGTGTTTTCACTCTAGCTGGGGCTGAAGTAATTGATGGATTGCTCATGTTGCCTGACTTCAATTGTGCTATTTCTTGACGGAATTCACTCGAAAGATTGCGTAATTTCTCTTCATGTTCTTCGGTAACTTTCCGCAGCTCCCTTTCCATGTTGTTGATTTTACCCTCTGCACTGGATATACGAGACTCGATTACTTCACGTAGACTTTCTTGCTTCGCCATCATATCAGCAAATTGTTGTCGTTGCTCTACTTTTTGTTCTGCTGCCTGTTTTTCCTGTCGGGCCATCATATCAGCAAGTTGTTGTTGTTGCTCTACTTTTTGTTCTGCTGCCTGTTTCTCTTGTCGGGCCATCAGATCAGCAAGTTGTTGTTGTTGGTTGTTTCCTTGTTTGGTCATCATATCAGCAAATTGTTGTTGTTGGTTGTTTCCTTGTTTGGCCATCATATCAGCAAATTGTTGTTGCTGCTGTGCCATCATTTCTTTCATCAACACCATCATCGGATCAATTGCTGGGGCATTCTGGACCGTAACTTCCTCTGGCTCTACTTCTATGACCTCTGTGCTTTGGCCTGCTTCTTCTAAAACTTTACGCAGCCGAAATGCAAGTTCTGCCTTCGTTCCATGGATTGGAGCATTCCTTTTCTTCAACTCATCCTTCAGCTGGGTCTGGCTGAGATCACTAATATTTACTGTCTTGACCATTGTTCCAATAATCCCACTTCTGACACCACTGTAACGACTCTTCGTTGGTTCTTTTAGATTATTGAACAAACACGACAGTAAAAGACAGATCTTTAGTTAACAGAATCTCAAACTTTATTTGTCATCAAATTACAGCAGCTTCCGTTTTTCCTTACAATAAATTCCAGGGTCTCCAATTTATGTACACTAAACTTCACCGCTTTTCCACAATTTGAATCAATAATATTCGGAATGGTAAAATCTGTATTTACTATTCCACTAAGTTCAGATTCTTTCTCTATTAGTACCCAGGCTCAGATACCACCGATTATTCCTTAAACTTGCGAATATTTATAAACACTTTTAATTGCAAAAGTAAAACTCACTATCTGATATTTTTGTTTGCCTATTTATATCGAAAAATAAATAAATCGAAACTTCTATAATCCACTAGAAATCAATACTACGTAGTCCGTACATCTGAAATAGGCCACACCTGTTTTCATTTATACTTGCATTTGTATTAGCGAACTCAAATTTAATTTATGCAAAATGTATTAGGTAACTCCTTTTAATTCATTAATGTAAACATTTGTATAACAAATTTAATTTACATCAATTTATGCAATACAATTTGCAATACAAGTAAAAGATTGAAAAAGGAGTTAACTTTTAATTAATGAATGAGAAAATAAAATTAACCCATTCTGGACGAAGTTTATTACAATATTTTAATCATTCCAGACTGTGAATCGGCTCGTAGAACATGACCAAACCAAGCAATCCTATTGGAACGGATACAACCTATTTTATCAGGAAAGACCCTCAAGAAGGTCTCTGATCTCAAAGTTATATCAAGCAGCACGACGTGGACGTCGAATTTCGGATTTCGCTAACCCCGTCATATACATGTATATAATATATTATATGTATATTATAAATATATATATATATATATATATATATATATATATATATATATATATATATATATATATATATATATATATATATATATATATATATATATATATAAAATATATATATATATATATATATATATATATATATATATATATATATATATATATATATATATATATATATATATATATATATATATATATATATATATATATATATATATATATATATAATATATATATATATATATATATATATATATATATATATATATATATGTATATATATATATATGTATATATATATATATATATATATATATATATATATATATATATATATATATATATATATATATATATATATATATATATATATCTAAGAAAGAAAATTTCCACAAAGTTTGAGTAAAATCTAAAACAGTGCAGCAACAATTTTCTTTTTTTTTTCGATGATTTCATATGGAATGACTCTTAAGCCAAAGTTCAACTTCAAGTCAGCACGGGTTAACTTTATTTGATTTACCTAAAATTTCTTGCAGTTCATTTTTATATGTATACACACCGATTTAGGGGTGAGACCAAAAATATTTGAAATTGAGAATTAAGGAACACCCTCATATATATATATATATATATATATATATATATATATATATATATATATATATATATATATATATATATATATATATATATATATATATATATATATATATATATATTTATATATATATATATATATATATATATATATATATATATATATATATATATATATATATATATATTTATATATATATATTATATATATATATATATATATATATATATATATATATATATATATATATATATATATATATATATATATATATATATATATATATATATATATATATATATATATATATATTTATATATATATTTATTATCTCGAGAAGTATCAATCTTAGAGATTCGGTTGTTATAAGTTATTTGCAGGTACCTTAATTAACTACGACTTTGTTTTTGACATTTTTCCTATAGCTTTAGCCATTTATGAAATAAAAACAAAAGAACAAGAAATTCATATAAAAATATTTTTTTTGATTGATTAATAACTGCATAAAAACTAAATTTATTTCAATTTGTCGTCTCTTCAACATACAAAAAATACATATATATATTTAAAAATTAGACGATATCTTTAAAATTTATCTAACATTAATAAAAGATAATGACTGTACAACACAAACCAAAAGGTGCCACGCGCCATATACGTAATACAATAAAAAAAAATTAAGCTTAAATTTTTAAATTTCATGCACAAAAATTTATAAGTACAATAACAGTCGTATGTGATGTGAAGTAATTTATTTGTTGTTTTGCTTATTTCTTATGATTTTCCAGCTGCTTCCCTCTCATCAATATATTGTATAAAACACAGCTTTTCTTTTATTATAGTTATTATTATTTTATTATATTTCACCTGGCTCTTTTTCAAAGGTTTTATTACTTTTTTTTTTTGGATCGAAAGAAAAAAATTTCTTTTGAAATACAAAATTCAATCAAAAACATACTCATGTCATATGTATAATGACCATTTACACGTTTTGGGGACCTGTGAGTCATTTTCATTAGCCCCCATTTTCTACATCAATAAGAATCTAGAACCATTGTTAAATAATTTTTGGACCTCTTAATTGCAATAAAATTATGATTTTGTATTCAATTTAGGACACTTGTAAATGATGAATTTAACGTTATTAATAATATTATATGTAAATTGAAGATGGCTTAAAGTGGTAATAAAGATTTATGTTTGCTTAACTTGTGGGTTATTAAGCAATAAAAAAATTGCGTGCACTGATTTCGAGTTTTTACTTTTTATTGATAATGCTTTCTGGATACCTGCATATATTTTTTTAATTTACAAAGTCTTTGCCGAAAATATGATTAAACATAATTTTCAGTAAAAGTTAACTTTTGTGTCTCGTCGATAAGTACACTCTCCCCTTCGGCCAGTCGTTTATGTTATAAGCTCAACATAAAATTTACAAAACATACCAATGTGCAGAAACAACTTGATGAAATTGGGACTGTTAGCTATAATCGGAAAAGTTATGGTGATTTGGCTTCGGCCAAAGGAGGATTACTTAGCATTGCAAAATAACTTTTTAATGCGTAGGGTATTTGCTAGTAGCTAGCCTTCAAAGTTCGACTAATCTATGTAATACACTACAAAATTTAATAACCAATTTCGTTATTGTAAAATTAATATTTTTAGTTATATTTAAATAAAAAAAGCAAACAGAAATATGAATTTATATTTTATATAAACTTACAACCGGTTCCACATCATTCATTATAATTTTAATTTCTTTATTTATGTCTTTCGTTCTTTTGAAATTGTATTTCATACATATGTCTTTTATGTGTACATCGCACCTTTTACAACTTAGAATACGTACCGTATCGTTAATTCTATCTCAAAATTATTTTAATTTAATTCTTAAACAATTTTTTGGGTTGCAAAAATACAACAAAAACATATCTAAAAATTTATTTGCAAAAAATACAAAAAAAATAATATAATAGAAAATATATAAGCACAAACTAAACCCCCTTGGTCTAAATACTCCGTTTTATCCTTAAACAAAAAATTACCACAATATTATTTCGAAAAAAAGGTAAAACGTAGAAATTTCCTACTAAAAAGGAGATTGAACGAACATTGAAAATTCAAAACAAAATTTTTAAAATGAAACATCTGCTCTACGACTCAAAGGAACAACAAACAAAATATATGTATGTATAGCGTTTTTTTGCAAATTTTTGAATTAAATATTGTAATTTTATATGGTTGAACTCATAAACACTGAGTAGTTAGTGCGTAGCGTACTGATTTGTATGACAAGGAAGAATATGCGTTGATTGTATTTTAATGTAAATAAACCTCTTTAATAATCGATAACAAAAATAAACCAAAACGTATTTATTTTAATAATTTGACGTAATTATATATTTCTATAGAGCCAAGCAGAGGAAATAATATAATTTGGGGAACGCCTTGTATTCTAAGTTATAAATTTAATAATCTCCTTTTTTGAGATTATCACGAGGCACGTTCGAATTGACTGAAGTAACTGCATGTAGATTTTTCATTTATTTTAGAAAATTCAGTTAACTTCAGTCAATTGTTAAATCGAACGCACCTTTTAGGAAGGACAAGTTTAGTATATTTACAAATTAGGCTCCTTTTTGATAAGTTGCCCGTTTGTAAACCAATTTTGTTTGGGTAGCCGTTACATATGCCATCGAGAGTTCGTTGTTTAAAATGGTAAACATTGAAGTATTCAGACGATACAATAGGACTCGGTCTACAATTAAGGTCAATATTATTTCCTCTTCTGAATATGGGTCAGTTAGACCCACTAGTCAGTTATCATGTTTTGATAAATGCTGCTGTTCTG
>OY856188.1:116694134-116752207 GCA_963693315.1 Diogma glabrata
CTGAAAACAGGAAAAAGTCGCTGGGGGCTAAATCTGGAGAATATGGTGGGTGGGTAAGCAATTCAAAGCCCAATTCATTCAATTTTGCCATCGCTTTCATCGATCTGTGACACGGTGCATTATCTTGGTGAAACAACACTTTTTTCTTTTGCAAATGTGGCCGTTTCTTTGCGATTTCAGCCTTCAATCGATCCAAAAGTTCACAGTAATACTCGCTGTTGATGGTGGTTCCTTTTTGGAGATAGTCGATGAATATAATTCCGTTCGTATCCCAAAATACAGACGCCATCACCTTACCGGCCGACTGTTACGTCTTGCTCGCTTTGGATTCGGTTCGTCGACTGCTGTCCACTCAGCTGACTGTCTGTCGGATTCTGGTGTGTAATTGTGAAGCCATGTCTCATCCATTGTCACATATCTACGATAGAATTCCCTTTTATTGCGGTTTAACAGTGCCAAAGACTCCTCCGAAGCATCGATTCGTTGTTGTTTTTGGTCGACTGTGAGCGCCGCGTGAGCTGATTGATTGATTGATTTGCTGACCCAATTTGCACAGAGCTTTCGCATACCCAAATGTTCATGTAAAATGGTAAAAACACTACCATCTGCTACCTTACCTTTACAATGTCAGCTATTTCGTGCACCTTCAATTTGCGATCGTTCATAACCAATTTGTGGATTTTTTTTATGTTTTCTGGAATAACAGCCTCATTTGGGCGTCCACTGCGCTCTGCATCTTTTGTGCTGGTACGACCACATTTAAATTCAGCCATCCACTTATCTACCATTTGTCTCGATTGAGCAGAGTTTGGATAATGTTTATCAAGCCATTGTTTGGTTTCCACTGTATTTTTTTCATCAAAAAGCAATGCTTTATTAAAATTCGAAATTCACTTTTTTCCGTTTTTTTTCAAAAACAAAACTTGCTTCACACAAAATGCTATAACTCACGAATAAATAGTCAGATTGCTGTCAAATTTATACACGTATCGTTTGAAGGTTAGTACTAAATAAAAATCATATGGAAAAAATTCTAGTAACGCCATCTATGTGTCATCCTACGGACTTATTGAATGACCTAGTATATATATATATATATATATATATATATATATATATATATATATATATATATATATATATATATATATATATATATATATATATATATATATATATATATATATATATATATATATATATATATATATATATATATATGAGCAATTTCACGAAGATTCAACAACGCTTTGACTTGACCCCTTTTAATTTTGATTATTTTTTGTTTATAGATAGTCTTTGATAAATAAAAAATACAAGTTCTCTTAGAATTTTTTTTTTTCGACCAGGGGTCTTCACAGGGTGCCCCTCAATTTTTGTTATTTTGTGATGTGAGTGCTTTTTGACGAGCGATTGTAGAAAAACTACTGAATCGATTTTCATAAATGATATGTCGTTGAATAGGTATTAGAACAAAGTTTTTAAAAATGTACACTGTTAATTTTTTGAAATAATTTTTAACGGTGTAACATAAGAAAAAAACGGTGTAATTGAAAAAAAGATGGCACAGCCTTTTTTTTTTTTTTTTTTTAAACTAAATTGAAGCTTATTTTATATCTAACAACTTGTGAAAGTTAAGGACTAGCATGATTTTTTGTTTTAGATTTAGAGATAAAATTCGTTGTGCATATGACTGTCGGGAATCAGTTTTTTTTGTTCTGAAGGAAAATTATAAAAATGGCGATTTTTAGATTCAGATTTTTTTTTTATGTTAAATATCAAATATTTTATTATTAAATGAACTTTTTAAAAAGCAATTTCAGTCAAGTTCAGCAAAATTTTGCGACATTTTGACTCGACCCTTTTTAATTTGGTTTATTTTTAGTTTACAGATAGCCTTTGATAAATGAAAAATACGGCTTCATGTAGAATTACGGCTTCATGTTGAATTTAGAATTTTTTGTCAAAATGTTGTTTTTTTCTTACTTATCCTACGGACTTATTGAACGACCTGTTATATATATATATATATATATATATATATATATATATATATATATATATATATATATATATATATATATATATATATATATATATTAAGCTTGCCAGATTTTTTTCGGAGGTATTCCGGGCCGGAAAATCCGGGCAGTTTTTTTATAAATCCGGGCGAAATCCGGGCGACAAGTGTCAAAATTTCGATTTGAAAAGCCGGGTGAAATCCGGGCGAAATACAAAATTTTTAAAAATCGCACAGAAAAGAAGAAAACAAAAAGCCTATGTTTTTTCATAAATAACCTTTGAAAACTCTTTCTTGCTTTGAAATGTTGAAATATATTTTGTTAATAATATTTTTTATTCTGTTTATTACAGAAAGAGTTCTATGCTTAAATTGTCAACATTGTATTCAATCAATCTCCATCGAAGTCGATGACTGTCTACTCTCTTGAGTACCAAACAAACTATCAGCTCTCATTTTGTATTTTTCACTTCCAGCAACTTTTTGGAGAAAACCAGCATCTTCTTTTATTTTGTATAAAACTTTGGACATGTCTCCTTCCAGTTGAATTACACCATCAATTGTGCCCGAACGTTTTCCAGTGTCAATTTGCTTTTTTCTTTTGTCCAAATGTCATTGATGTAAGAAAATACGCGCTCAGTTGTCGTATTGGCCGCCACTGGGATAACCAAACGAAACTCCACGATTTGCAGCAAACGATTGAACGAACGAGAGTACAATATATAAATTATAAAACGTTGAAATGATGTCAATTGTTTGAAAATTCAAAGAATGTCAAACATTGAAAATAACACGATTTAACATGTGAAACATATTTGAATAAGAAAGATACAGATTATTGAAATTTTGACTATAAAACGAATTAATATTATATATATATATTTTTTTTCAATGAACAAATGTTGGAAAAATCCGGGCGATTTCCGGTTTTTGTTTAGAAATCCGGGCGTCCGAACCGGGCGATTTTTCAGCCAAGTTTTACCAAAAAAAGCCGGGCGAGTCCGGCTTTAGCCGGGCGATCTGGCAAGCTTAATATATATATATATATATATATATATATATATATATATATATATATATATATATATATATGTATATATATATATATATATATATATATATATATATATATATATATATATATATATATATATATATCTATATATATATATATTTTTTTTTAACGGCGTTCATGCTCTATGTAGGAGCGTTACCAGGCTAATCAGCTTTGAATATTTACCACGGTCATTCGCAACAGTGACATAATTACCATGGCAGCCGATTTGTTTAAGGTCGTTTATTACGTCAGTCTCCCATTGTAGTCGTTGTCTACCTCGTGGTCGCCCACTTCCTGGGGTACGAACGTACATTTTTCTTATCATTCTAGACTGTGAATCGGCTCGTAGAACATGCTCAAACCAAGCAATCCTTTTAGAACGGATACAACCTATTATATCAGGACTCTCAAGAAGGTCTCTGATCTCAAAGTTATATCGGGTTCTATACTCTCGATCGTCTGTCTTAAGTGGACCAAAAATGTAGCGTAGGATCTTACGCTCAAATACAGATAAATCTGATTCGTCATTTTGTGTAAGGGTCCCCGTTTGTGACCCATACATCACAACCGGTCTAATCAATGTCTTGTATAACTTGAGCTTGGTGTTAGTTGATACAAACGGTGATCCAAGGAGAGGTTTAATTGAGTAGAAAGTTCGATTACCTGCAGTGATTCGAGCTTTTATATCTGTAAGTATGCTGTTGGTTGAGTCAAGCATTGATCCCAAATATTTAAAAGATTCAACTCCCCCAGTTGGTTCATCGCCGCACATCAAATCTTTCTTCTCAGCCTCTCTTGAAACATTCATATGTTTGGTTTTATTGTTGTTAATTTGCAGACCAATTTTCCTAGCACCACTCTCAAGCAACTTGAAAGTCTCACTCATAACAGTTTCTCTTCGGCCGAGGATGGCAACATCATCAGCGTAAGCAATCATCTGTACTGAGTTTATTGACAAGATATTGTTATTAGTCGGTAGTTTCTTTTGACGGCACACATAACTCTCACGATCGCATTTCTTGACCTACGCCGAAAATTTTTTCTGTGTATGTTGCGGCAAACAATCTCTTGGACATGTTTGCGAGTTTGCTATATCTGGGTACAGGCCAAGTGGCTAGAGCTTAAAAAGTCGAATAATCTAGGACGTTATAACTTCCGTTTGAATAATAATATTTTAATAAAAAATATTCAATATTTATAATATTGAATATTTGAATATATTTCTATCATTTTTTTCCAAATGACAATTTTTTTCCAAATGGTGTTCCAGGTTACTAAAAAATCAACTGTTTTAAAAATTTACTAAACTTTGTAGTCCTTGATCTTGCTGAAAATGGACAATCTCACATCTCTAAGTCTGAAAAATGAAAATGACTTTTTTTAACTTAAACAACTAGTGTCTATTTATTTCGAAAACTTTTGACAAAAAAATTCCACTTGCCGTAAAAGCTGATACTTGTAACATTTTTTTCGAATCTTAATAAAATTTTTATTAAAAGAATTTTCCGATAAATCCAACTTCAACTGCTTACAACTAATTAGAGAAGTAGGACAATATCAGTGTTACGACGGGCTTATTTCGAGTTTTATTCTAAAACCAGAGTATTCATCACTATAAAGAAAGAAATTATCTAATGATTTCCTATTTTTTTCGGTTACGGCCTTTAAATTAAAATTATCAAAGTTTACAAACATAAATCATTTATGTGTGCCACACTTCAATCAACCATATTTTAGCATTTTCAGTTATATGCTTTGTTGTGTCACTCAATGTCATTTAATAATACATATTTCTGTCTACATAACTAATAAATTTTTTCTACAGTAGCATATGAAAAGTCTGTTTTCATGCAGGGCTAATCTCCTGTAAAAATGTTTTTTTTTCACTAGTGTAAAATAATTTTCGTTAAATAACTAACTGTCGTTGCTATGCTATTTTCATATAGTTTTACAAAAATTTTAAATCAAAGTAATAATGAAAAAATAGAATATAAATTTTAAATGTTATGTTGCCATTTTCAAAACTAATAATTTACAATAAATACCGTTACTATTTATACTATTGCGAGATAAAACCGTTTTTCGTTCGTAAACTTGCCTCACTCAACGCTAGTGCGTCTCGTGCACAAATTTTAACTCACAAAAGGTGTTTTTATCTCTTGTAAAAATGTCTACATAAATAATAAAATATGTTGTTATGTAAGGCCTAGTCATAATATTATATGTGGATATAATACGGTTGTTCAATTTATAAAAGGTAGAATAGTTGTCTGTTGTTGCTAGAATTGTTTGATGAAATGAAATATAGAAATAGTTTGAATTGCGTTTTATATTGAGATGATATGGGGAAATTTTAAATTTGTGTGCGATGAAAAAGATAAATAAAAAAAAAAGAGATGGACAATATTACTAATATAAGCGATCAAATGTCCGATCGTCATATTATTATGTAATTTTAAATCAAAAACATAAGTTGTCAACATAACATAGTAGAGAACATAACACAGTAGACACAGTAAAATTTGCTAAAAGCAATTTCTGTATTTGTCAGTATAAAATTTTTGTCAAGAAGACATACAACATGTTATATCCAAAAGAAGATAAGGAAAATAAAACACTTGTCTATGGATGTTGAAAATTATGTTAAGTTGAAAATAACAATAATAGTGGTGAATTTAATGTAAAAGAAATCGAAGGAACAATGACTGATAGTTTTGAGTAATATAGAATAGAAGGAAACGAAAATTATCTGCTTATATTTCATATGGTGAACTGTTAATGCAATTTTTATTAAATTTAAAATTTTCGTTTATCTAAATCTTAAATTTATCTTAGCTAAATTTTACTTAAATTGTATTTGTGGGATATACAGTATGTATTTGTTAGTATTATTTGAAAGGGAAAAAAGGACTACCGAATATAAATTCGTTTTTTTTTTAATACAAAGTGTTGTGTAGTAGGAATTAAAAAATGTGTCCCAACAACACATAGATACCTTTTAAGACCTAGGTCCCACAACAACATGCGTCTTGGAGCTGGTGGACGCTTATTTTAAATCTTTGTGGATTGAAGGCACTCGAGACTATTGCTTCGGGCAAATCATTCCATTTGTACGATGTACGCACAAAGAAATACCTTTGCATTTGATATAGTTCAGTATTTTGCTGTTTTAATAATTATTTCTAGTACAAAGTTCAATACTTTACACGGCGCCGAAACAGGGACCAGTTTTTTCTAACTAACTCTAAAATTTTACTTTACAAATTTTGGGAAAAGTAATAGAAATTTTTTTGTGTTAAAATTATAAATACATATTTTTAATTAAATTAGGGTCGCAAGGTATTGGGGTTTTTCTTTTGAAGTGTGGAAGAATGTGGTCTATAGAATTTGATCGTTAGGGGCCAATACAGACAGATCTTACATGCCATTGTTAGAAAAGGGCTAGCGAGCCCTTTAATAGCCAATTTGATAAACAAATAAATAATTTTATGTATAAGTAAATGATCCAATTTGAATAATAAGTAAATAAATAAATTAATGGATAATGGATTTTTTGTACAGAGACGAGGTACTGTTTCTGTTTCTATGTCTGTTTCTTTTTGACGTGTATTCTGTTCTTATTTTCCTTCTGTATCCTCACAAACTTTTCTTAATGTGACATTTGCAAGTGAATAAGCAATCCAACTTATAATACATCTATCAAAAATAAATATTAAATATAATCAAATCTCAAATTTTTGTGACAAGCCACGATTGCCGATTCTCATTGGTCCTAAGCTTTTATACTAAATTAACTTTCGGATACATTATTTTCGACTAATTATGACAATTTATGCAAAAATCTTTTAGTCTTGATTTTTGGTTTAAGATTTTTTTTCCACTTCGACAATAAATAAAGCCTATTCTTGAACCTTTTTATATTAAAAGGAAACTCATTTTTTTTATACAAATTCGGTGATCCGAAATTTTAATCTCATATAAAATATTGCAGATGCACTTACTAATCAAGTATACACCACAAAATACATTAAAGTAAAAACAGCCTAATGTCGAAGTTAACAGTTTATTATTCAAACAAATAAAAAATCTTGTAAAATGCAAACACAATAAAACAATTTATTTATTGAACTGTGAAATAAGTTTTTTGATTTGATTGTATTCTATAAAAAATTTAACAAAAAAATTTGCATTCTCATTTAAAATTTATAAAAACAATAAATTAAAAACTAATGCGCATGTTCTTCTCTAGAAAATTAAAAAGCCAAAGGCCTACTATGATTTTATTGATACTTAATTTCTAATGTGAAAACATTAAATTTTACATTCATCATGATTGTATTTTCGTTTCTCATAAGTAAAACAGTTCGATCTATTTGATCATTTCGTTTTCAAATTATCAAACAAACAATTGAACATGAATAGAAATTAAATAAATTTTTTTTAATTGTACGTCATTAATTGTACAAAAATTTAAATTAAACATTTAAGTACAAAAATTTAAATTCATTGTCATTTCTTTTATTCTTTTTTTTATTAAGTTACTATGTCGTAAGGATAAAATGTAGTATAGGATACGTACATTTCAATTTTTCTATTTTCTCGTAAACTTTTGCTCGAGGGTAAAATATATATTATTAAACACTTACAAAATAAAATACTATTATCACCACATTTTTAATTATGAATCAGTTATTTTAGTATCATCAATATATTTTGTCGTATTAGTTTTATTCAGCAAAAATATTTGTCTTTTTTTTTTTTTTTTTTTTTTTTTTCTTTTAGATTTTTGAGATCAATTAAACTCAAGTAAGTGAAGAAGTAATTGGAATTTTTTCAATTCAAAGGTATGGTTTTGAAGTTTTTCAGAAAAAAATTCCAATTCACATTTTTCGTGCTTCGGATGGGATTCGAACCTACCCTCGTCAGTGCCCGGCTCGAATCCGTGGGCAGACACGCTATCGATTACGCCGTTGAGGCGATGACAATTTCAAAGTGGAAACTTCTTCATCACTTATTTATTTTACTTAAGTTGAATTTTTCCACTGTCATTAGACTCCATATTATGGAAATGTTTTTACATTATATGGGATTTGTTTTGTCTTTTTGTTTTCCTAAATAAATACCTAGGTTCACCAAAATTAATAATTAATCCTTGAATAAATATGGATAACAAATGAATATCAGAGATTTAAAAATCTGAACACAACTGCAGTATTTTGATTCAATTATTAAATGTATTTACATTATCATGTATTTGCAAAATAATTTAATTAAATAACAAATATCAAATATCAAAAAATCATGAATACAATTTGATGCCCATTATCTTTAGATTCAAATAAATTTCTACAAATCAACGGACGCCGTTTTGTTGTGAACTCTTAAATAAAATTTTTGAAATTTATGAATGAAAATTTTTAAACAAAAAGTTCCATTCATTATAATCGCACTTTTAACTCAAACGAACAAAAATAAAGTAATAAGTTCAATAAACTTACAATTGCCAACAAAAAAATATTAAATTAAGACTTTAGAAATTATTATTATTATTTTTGTTAATGCAAAAAAAAAAAAAAAATTAAGACATCGGTGTTGTTTTTGCTTTTTATTTTATTTTATGTTAATTTATTTTACTTAATTTTTTTTTAAACCAAGAGATAAAAAGACAACTGTTTAAAATGACATCAGACCTGAAATTTAATACGTAAAACCAGAAAGATAAGACAAATTCCTGAAGAAAAATGCATACATGTCATATTTGTAAACTACGATGGTAAGATTAAAAAACAATTCGTGAACGCTATAAATATATATATATAGACTGCATGTATTACAGGATAATCGGTTAAACAATGTTAGTCAGGCAATTAATTATCAGGCAACCTTCGTATTCACTGCACGTTAATTTTTTTGGAGAAAATGTTTAAATTAAATTGTTTCAACGAAAATCAAAAAGTTTTCGTAAAATTACTGAATTTCGAAAAAGTGACACAAAGTATAAAATCATATGACAATTGGACAAGTAAGGGACAACACAGTTGAATTCAACATACATATTTATAACGAACGAAAAGAGCTGTTGACATATTTTGAATGAAAACAAAAAAAAAATTTAAATGTTAAATAAGTTGAAAGCAATGGTTTTTAGTATTCGTCCCATCACGAAAAATGGAAGAAATTTTTAGTTCTGGACCATCTGGAATACACAAAAACAATCCAAGCTGTTTTACGTAATTGCACTCAAAAATTTTCTGTTTCGAACATAATAATTTCAAGAGCACTAAATTATCTAAGAAAAACTATAACAAATTTATTCTTAGCTCGAATATTTGTTTAAAGATTTCAAATGGAATTAGAAACACATTTCAAGCTAAAAGCAAATTATGCATTCTTATATACAATAAAATAAATTTAATTCGTTCTTCAACGTTTTATGAAATAATTCTCTTAGTTAAATCTATCAATATGTATAACTGTGAAATTGTTAATTCAATTTACATTCCATATATCCATGTATTACCGGCATTATTATAATAAAATTAAAATTTTATATTATGAAGGTTACACATTTATTGTATATTGCTGATTCTTATAAATTTGCATAACATCTGTAACTTAACAAATTTTATATAGTTGATTTAACTTTTGAATTTAATTCTCATCTACCTTTTGCGTTGACTTGGCTCCAATAACATATGAACGTAAATAATATCTAATTACAATAAAAATATTTTATCGATATACATTTATTTAATGCACTCAAGTCAATTGGAAAGTTTCTTTGTTTAGCTTGTCTTTACCAAAAGTGCTTTAAGTCATTCGTTAATAAAGTATTATTACAAAACCTATGAAAGCGAAAATGTTTACCATCACTAAACTTATTTTGTTGTGTTGATACTTTAAAAACAAAGTTTTGAGCCCGTTTCAAATCCTTATACAATATCATAAATACGATATGTTTGACCACTGGAATGGAGTAATACGCTACTAAATCAATACAAAAACTCGGTGACAACTAAGCTGAACATTTTTGTTTTGACCCTTGTATAACTTATTTATAAATTCCTGTAACTCTATATTAACAACGCTATTCTGTTATCCAATCTCAATTAAAAACAAATAACATAAATTTCATAAGCAAATGATTTCATGGAAAGTTGAACCAGATGTTTTATGGATTATTTTCATAAAAAGAAACAAATCTGCATTTTAAATATTAAATCGAAATTTGTAGAAGAATTTTTCAATTTTTTAAAACATTTCATATAAGACGATAAAAAATTCGGATCGTGCCATTTCATCGAAAGTCGTTACATCGAGAAATATCAATAAATCAAAAAGTAAAAAAATCATACTATCGAAAACTCAAACTGAAAATCAAAAATCATAACACCGAAAGTTCACACTGTCGAAAAGTCGTTGCATCGAAAGATCGTTGCACCGCAATTTTTTCGATGTACATGTTGGAAATATTATGTATTATCGAAAAATTAGATAATCGAAATTCATAAAAAAGTATAAATAATCATGATATCGAAAATATTCGACATATAGAATAATGCATTACATCGAAAAATCATTTAATCGAAAAATGAGGTAATCTTCAAAAAAGTTATTGCTACATTTCTCAATAAAGTTCATGAACGAGCTCCACTCCACTCTCTCAAAGGTACGATCCGCGTATATATATATATATATATATATATATATATATATATATATATATATATATATATATATATATATATATATATATACTAATATATATATATATATATATATATATATATATATATATATATATATATATATATATATATATATATATATATATATATATATATATATATATATATATATATATATATATATATATATATATATATATATATATATATGTATATATATATATATATATATATATATATATATATATATATATATATATATATATATATATATATATATATATATATATATATCGATAACCGAATCAAAACCCTGATAAAATAGTTAATTTGAATGTGACCATTCGCCGATTTTTTGTAACCTTCCATAATCGTTGGTAATCGGTAAAAAAAATTACTAATTATTATGTGATTTTTTTGTTTTCTATTTTTCTTTTTTCTTTTCTACACAGGATGGATCGAAATCTTTTAAAAAAATTAAGAGGACAAGGAAAGTTTAAAGTTAAATTGTGCTAGAACTGGTTAATCAATTTTAATAATTCTTTTTTTTTGACATTTTAAAATTGTCTTTTCTTTATTTTTTATGTTTAAAGATTTATTATTTACCCAAAACATTACAGACAACCGTTAATTTTTGTTTTAAGGAAATAGGCATTTGAATATATTATTAATTTGGAGTTTTTCGTTCTTTTCTTTGTGTCATTTACCAAGTTTACCGGTTCTATTGATTTTTGTTTTTGTGAGACGTAAAAGTATTTTTTTGTTTCCTAAAAGTTTAGCTTAACGTAAGACATACTCAAATTACAGACAGATGTTTTGTTTTGTTGACGAGAAAAAATACAAAAAAATAATCATCATGGTCATATCATCAAGCAACTTAATTTTAATACAATCTTGTAAATAAAAAAAGAGGGACTTTTAAATGCGCCATATTTGAGAAACTTAAATTTAAAAATATGGAGGGGCTGAAATCTCATGCTCTGAGATATCAAGAGATTCGGTTTTGGTTAAGGATTTTGATATAGTTTTCGGCATAAAACTTTTATGAGGACATTGTTTTTAGTTTTGGGCAGCGATGTATATCAAACATAACTCTTTGTTAAAGTACATGTATTTCTTTATCTCTGTTTAGAAGTTTATTACAAAACTAATACGAAACGGCAACGTATTGTGCCGGGAAATCATAACGGAACATAAATTAACAAAATTTAGTGAAAAGATGATACAGTCAGCAAACTACTCAAAAACCTCTCCATTTAGCGTTTCGAGATAATATTACAAAATCACAAATTCATATTTCTTTCAAAATTCCAAAAATATTGTAAAAATCAAACTTTTTTCAAAATTCTCAAAGTATTCCAAAAATTATTACAAAATCAATGATTAAACTTTTTCAAAAATTCTGAAAATATTGCAAAAATAATAACAAAATCAAAAATTGAAACTTTTTTCAAAATTCCAAAAATATTTCAAAAATTAGAATAAAATCAAATATTTAAACTTTTTCTAAATTCTAGTAATATTCCAAAAATTCTTAAAAATTCTTAAAAATTCAAGCTTTTTCCAATTCTAAAAATATTGCAAAAATTATAACAGTATCAAAAATTGATGCTTTTTTAAAAATTCCAAAAATTATAATAAAATCAAAAATTAAAATTTTTTCAAAATTCTAAAAATATTTCAAAAATCATTAGTGTTCTGCTTGCGCAGTTCCCTGGTGTATTCGCCAATGGTCTCTCCTGGGCCGTCTCTTTTATCATTCCGTACCCTCCGTAATCCGTTTTTATACTATCCATCATATTTCTCTTGCTTCTTCCCCTTTTTATTTGTCTCTTCACAGATCCTTCCAAAACATCTCTTAACAAACATTACCTTCTTAGTCCGTGTCCGATCCAATTCCTTTTTCTTTCCTCTATTGTCTTTACTAGACTACGTTCCTCTCCGACTCTTCTTAGAACTTCCTCTACCTTGTCTATCCACTTGATCTTAAGAACCCGTCGCCAAATCCACATTTCAAAACTCTCTCAATTACTAATTTCTTTTTTTGATAAGGACCACGTTTCACATCCGTACAAGAGAACGCTCCACACAAAGCACTTTATCATTCTTTTCTTCAATACCATGTTTATTTTACTGTTTAACAGTATCCTCTTCGCTCTGAAAGCCTGCTTTGCCATTCCATTCCTTGCTTTTTTTTCTTTTATTCCACTCCAGTCTTCCGTCACTTCAGTTCCCAGATATTTAAACCTTCCACCAATTCTAGCCTTTCCTCACCTACAATGATGTTTAACATTTCTTTCTTTCCTATTTTCATTACCTTTGACTTTCGAACATTAATTCTAAGCCCATACACACTTTCTATATCCGTTAGATGTTTCAATATTCTGTTCAGTTCTGATCACCATGTCATCTGCAAGTCGAACGCACTTCCCTTCCTCCTATACTCACTCCTTTATCGCTCCTCCAGCATTCCTGCAACATTTCGTCCATGTAAATGTTAAAAAGAGTAGGAGATAAACAGCATTTTTGTTTCACTCCTATTCCAATCTCAAACCAGTATGTCCTGCTGGTACCAATCCGTAAAGCTACTCTCTGGTTCATATACAGCTTGCTTATTAGCCACCTTTCTCTCCAGTCAACTCCTTTCTGTTTTAATATCTCCAAGATTTTCCCCCACAAAGGACAGTCGAAGGCTTTTTCCAAGTCTACAAAGCAAAGGACTCCCTGTCCCTTTCTGTATAATGCTAGACAATGGACCTTACGACTCCCAGTGCATCTCTTGTACCAATACCCTTTCTAAAACCGAACTGCTCCTCATCCACGCTCTCCTCCATCACTCTTGTCATACGCCTATTTATTATTCTCAGCAAGATTTTGGCAGTATGCACACCTAGACTGATGGTTCTGTGTTCTTCACATTTCTTCGTTCCCTTTTTCTTAGCCAATGGAATCATTTTGGATCTCAAGAAGTCCTCAGGCCACTTTCGTAAATCTCGTTGCACAGTGATGTACACTCTCTCATGCCTTCCTCTTGCAAACACCTCAACACTTCCACTGGTATCTCATCAATTCCTGCTGCCTTGCCACTTTTCATATCTTCCATTGCTGCTCTTACCTCATCCAGTATAATACTTGAGATAACATCTTTTGGTACTTCCTCTTCTATCTCTACGTTTAAAATCTTAGGTTTGTCCTTTGCCTTATAGAGCTCCTCCATATATTCTTTCCATCTTTGCAAAATTAGTTTTTCTTCTTTCAGAATTACACCCAATTCTGTTTTTACACGGTAGATACGTTCCAGGAAAAGACGTGTAAAAAAAACCGTGCATAAAAAGACATGCAGCACATAGAAAAAAAGGGGATTGGTTCTATACCCTTTATTTCTGTAAAAATAGGTAAAATAAAATGATTTGTACAAAAAAACTATTAAGAGTCTATATAAAGCCAAATTTTTGTGCATGTATGCACAGTTTATTTGATAAAAAAACAAAAACTAATCAGAGATCAGCAACAGTGCAACATTGTTGTTGGAAATCAAGATTTGATGTTAAATTTCGGTCGCCCACAATTCGTAAAGCATGCTTTTGAACATAAGAGAACCTAGATCGAAATAGATGCACCACACAAGACTTGACGACAATATTCCATACATGGACGAATGTAGAACTTATAAATGTAGAGTAAATTATACAGAATGAAATATTTTTCACATCTATTTAGGATGCTATTTGTTCGTCATAGATAGTAATGGAAATATGATTGGGGAACTCGGTCTATGATCTGAAAACAATCAATAGCTGTGTTTTGGTGGAATTAGAATTGACTAAATTTTTTTACCCCAATCGGCGACTTTTTCTCGGTCCTCTCGGTCCATTTGTCGTGTTACTGATAATTTTCAACAGGTTGTTGATATAAATTAAAAATAGAGTGGGGAACAAAACTGAGCCTCGGAGAACACCAGTAATAATTAATTTACACTCAGAAGAAAAACTATCGATGGATACCGAAATGTTTTGATCGGTGAATCAATTTTGAATATGCTTTACGTCTACATGAAGTTGGCATGCCAGATTCGATCAAATGCTTTTCAGATGTCTAATGCGATAAAGTACGTTTCACCACCTCAATCAAGCATGCTGTTCCAACGACGGGCTACATAGTTCAATATAAATCGGTTGTTTATAAAGGTTATCGGTGTTTATCGGTTTTATATTGTAAGGCTTTTCGTATATAATTTGAAATATTAGTTTTTTTGGGAAATGGCTAGTGTACAGCCAGTTCTAAAAAAGGAACGAAAACGGATCCCACAAATTACAAACCCATATCAAACTGGTCGATTGTAGCTAAAATATTTGAAAAAAACATTAATTTTAAAAATATGAGGTTCTTAGTTGGTCAAAACTGTTAACTGGTCAAAAATAATGCGGTTTTCGCCGAAAGAAAGCGTGACGAAAAATTTACTTTCTTTGTCAAACATATCTGGAAAGAGTCACTTGAAATGAACTTTACACCATGGAATAGGTTCGTTTTGAAACACATTGCTGCCGGAAAAGGTATGTTTTGAAACTAACATTTTGATTGATCATTTGGTTTTCTGCCAAATCGCTGGCTTTTCGAATTTTTAAACAAAGAATTTTTTACCACGTTGATTGATTTTAGATAATACAATAAAACAAAATATTGATTTCTTAAATATCTGTCCGGGAAATGTCCGGGAATCAGGAAAACCAACTCTATTTTTTTGAAATTTCGTGGTGCAGCCTGTGATAAAAAGTATTCGCACATTCCCACCATAATAGAATTTTTATTCTGGCCACTACATCCGTCGGCCACTAAGCGAACTGTGTCTATATTGTTTAGATTCATGTGGCAAAGTCGATGGTAAACGGCCGAAGCTATTTCATTGGAGCCCTTGGTGTGAACATTCTTTGTCCAGTAAAACAGAAAGACGGTGTCTGTTGTGAGAGTAGAATGACCAGTTCCCACAACCATGCCAAACAAATACATATACAATTGGCGGCTGTTATATGCGGCTTGATCCGGAACTTTTGGCAATGGCTGAATGAATCGTTTATGACTAAGAATGTTTATTTTTTTTACGCGGCTGTTCGCTGATAACGGGCGATTCAATTAAATCCATTTTCTAAACAATATTCATAATTAAAATTAAATTAAATTAAAAATCCATTTTATGTATTATAAAATAATTACTATTTACTTACTAGATAATATAAAAATTGATGTAGCTTACAAAAAATCAACCACTTTCAAACAAATATCATGATCGATTGATTTTTGCATACGATTATTATGAAATAAAGGATTTTGGCGCCAAAAGCATGTTTTGGAATAGGCATGTTTTGTTTTTTAACGACATGATTCTTATTGGAATAGATTGTTTTTGATTGCAAAATAAAATGGAATAGCTTTCTTTTGTTTAAAAAGTTATGACGGAATAGATTGCTTTTGAAACGTAACTGAAATTTGGTACCCAATTTTCGCAGAAATAGATACGTATTTTTGAATTTTTGCTTTACGTATACTTGCAGTTTAATGGAAAGAAACGAAATCAATTAATAACTCAAAAATTTCAAAAAGTGGAATAGATCGTTTTTAAACCTAAAGGACACATATCGTCAGCGTTTAATGACACTAGGTCAAATGTGATAGAGTCATTAAACATTGATTTAAAAACAGTAATGGAATCGGGTATTGCTAAAAGTGTTAAGTTCAACGCGAGCAAAACTCAAGTTTGCTATTTTTCTAGGTTATCAACATCTAATCCATTTCCATTAAAGTTTGATTCTTGAAGAAAAATGATCTTGAAGAGAAAGAATTCGTTAGACTTCTACGAGTTGAGATTAAAAATAATATTAAGTGGTATTTTCATATGTTTAGCCTAACTAAGAAAGTTGTTCAAAAACTAATATTTTTGGGTCGTTGAGTTAGGTTTTTAATAACAAAATGCTTCTTTTAATGGAGAAGTTGTTTAATCGCCCCTACATGGATTATTGTTGTCACATATGGAGGGTACCATACAGGTCTTGATTGATTCTATACAACAGAGGGCTGTTAAATTGATCAGCAATTCAAATCTTACTAATGAGCTTGATTTCTGGTATGTCGCTGATTTGACGGTATTTTACATTATGGATAAACGGGCTTCTATCTAAATCAAATCGATTTTACCAAAGCCTGCAAAATTGACACGTTACACCAGAGTATCAATAAGAGTATAATAAGATAAAATAATTTTCTTCCTCCAAACTTTAAGATTAGCGTTAAAAACTCTACAAAGAAAATTGATCACTGTACATACATACTTCTAGGTTCTAGGAATAGAAATTGAAAACAATATGAAATGAAATTCTCATATTTTTCACCTAGCTAAGAACGCTGTTCAAAAATTAAGGTTTTTGGAACGATTTCGTAAGTTTTTCAATAGCGAACAGCTTCTTTTAATACATAAATCATTTATACTCCCTGCATGGAGTATTGTTCTCACATATGGGGTGTATCTGATTTTAGTAGTTTGAAGTAAATTGAGTTTGTTCAGCGCAGAGCTGTTAAACTAATTAGCAACTCAACTCTTATTAATGAGTTAGATTCCTTGCAACACAGAAGAAATGTTGCTAGATTCCTTGCAACACAGAAGAAATGTTGCTGATCTGACAATTTTCTGTTAATACATTGTGGATGAACAAACTTCCACTGAGATAATATCAATTTAACCTGAACTAGCAACCTATCGCGTAACACCAGAGTAAATTTTGTAGCCCATCCTTTTACACTTCATATAAAAAGGTTCAGAAGTGTTGCTTTTCAGCGTGATTTTTTCAGCTTCACACTTCATATAAAACGTTTCAGAAGTGTTGCTTTTCAGCGTGCTTTTTCAGCAGAGTCTCTCATCTATGGAATGTCTCACCAGTAAGGGTTTTCCCTGATAGCTTTAATCCTCAAAATTTTAAAGATAACGTTCATAAACTTCTTAAAGAAACTTAATTTGTTCAAACTTAATTCTAATCCCTAGTTGGACATGGTATCTTCGGATATTAAGAGACGTTAATTTATAATTTATTATAATTAACACTAAACATGCCTAACTTTGTATATAGAAAAAAAAAAATTCTTCAAAATTTAAACCGTGCTATTTCGAATAAAACCGTGTAAAAACGAATTTAAATTTTTTTTCTAAACCGTGTTATATTAAAACCGTCTAAAAAAAGACCGTGTAAAAACAGAATTGGGTGTACACCCTTCTGACTCACCACTTCTATAGATTTGACTCTATTCATGTCTTTGGTCGTTATTAGTTCTCTCACTTTGTTATATACCAGATCATGCCTTCCAGATTTAACCATTTCTTCAATTTCTTTACACTAATTATTAAACCATGCCTCTCTTGCTCTGTCAATTTCCTTTTTCAATTCTGTGTTCATTCTTCTATACTTTATTCGTCCTTCTTCAGTATTTGACTTTTTAAACTTTCGTCTTTCCTCCATTTTATCTACCATAGCCTGTGTAACACTGTATAACACTTAGTATAACACTTTGCTTTATTCTTTTCAATATTCTCTCACTATCCTCTACTATTGTTGTTTTCAAAATTCTCATTTCTCTTTCCAAATCCAAACCTATTTTCCAGGCCTCCATAGACTTTAATCTCTCTAAATCCCATTTCTTGATTTTTGCTGCTTTCTTATATATATCTGCACCAGGTAAGGTGTTTACCTTCTTCACTCAATTCCCATATCGCTCGTCAATCATTATAAAAACTATTTGTTTTCTGTAGAGATCACCAGGTGATTTCCAAGTATACAACCTTCGTTTATGATGCTTTAACCACGTGTTGGTAACTATTTAGAAATATGAAATATGAGATATGTTGAGAAAGATAAAATATGAGATATGGGATATGAGATATGAGATATGAGATATGAGATATGAGATATGAGATATGAGATATGAGATATGAGATATGAGATATGAGATATGAGATATGAGATATGAGATATGAGATATGAGATATGAGATATGAGATATGAGATATGAGATATGAGATATGAGATATGAGATATGAGATATGAGATATGAGATATGAGATATGAGATATGAGATATGAGATATGAGATATGAGATATGAGATATGAGATATGAGATATGAGATATGAGATATGAGATATGAGATATGAGATATGAGATATGAGATATGAGATATGAGATATGAGATATGAGATATGAGATATGAGATATGAGATATGAGATATGAGATATGAGATATGAGATATGAGATATGAGATATGAGATATGAGATATGAGATATGAGATATGAGATATGAGATATGAGATATGAGATATGAGATATGAGATATGAGATATGAGATATGAGATATGAGATATGAGATATGAGATATGAGATATGAGATATGAGATATGAGATATGAGATATGAGATATGAGATATGAGATATGAGATATGAGATATGAGATATGAGATATGAGATATGAGATATGAGATATGAGATATGAGATATGAGATATGAGATATGAGATATGAGATATGAGATATGAGATATGAGATATGAGATATGAGATATGAGATATGAGATATGAGATATGAGATATGAGATATGAGATATGAGATATGAGATATGAGATATGAGATATGAGATATGAGATATGAGATATGAGATATGAGATATGAGATATGAGATATGAGATATGAGATATGAGATATGAGATATGAGATATGAGATATGAGATATGAGATATGAGATATGAGATATGAGATATGAGATATGAGATATGAGATATGAGATATGAGATATGAGATATGAGATATGAGATATGAGATATGAGATATGAGATATGAGATATGAGATATGAGATATGAGATATGAGATATGAGATATGAGATATGAGATATGAGATATGAGATATGAGATATGAGATATGAGATATGAGATATGAGATATGAGATATGAGATATGAGATATGAGATATGAGATATGAGATATGAGATATGAGATATGAGATATGAGATATGAGATATGAGATATGAGATATGAGATATGAGATATGAGATATGAGATATGAGATATGAGATATGAGATATGAGATATGAGATATGAGATATGAGATATGAGATATGAGATATGAGATATGAGATATGAGATATGAGATATGAGATATGAGATATGAGATATGAGATATGAGATATGAGATATGAGATATGAGATATGAGATATGAGATATGAGATATGAGATATGAGATATGAGATATGAGATATGAGATATGAGATATGAGATATGAGATATGAGATATGAGATATGAGATATGAGATATGAGATATGAGATATGAGATATGAGATATGAGATATGAGATATGAGATATGAGATATGAGATATGAGATATGAGATATGAGATATGAGATATGAGATATGAGATATGAGATATGAGATATGAGATATGAGATATGAGATATGAGATATGAGATATGAGATATGAGATATGAGATATGAGATATGAGATATGAGATATGAGATATGAGATATGAGATATGAGATATGAGATATGAGATATGAGATATGAGATATGAGATATGAGATATGAGATATGAGATATGAGATATGAGATATGAGATATGAGATATGAGATATGAGATATGAGATATGAGATATGAGATATGAGATATGAGATATGAGATATGAGATATGAGATATGAGATATGAGATATGAGATATGAGATATGAGATATGAGATATGAGATATGAGATATGAGATATGAGATATGAGATATGAGATATGAGATATGAGATATGAGATATGAGATATGAGATATGAGATATGAGATATGAGATATGAGATATGAGATATGAGATATGAGATATGAGATATGAGATATGAGATATGAGATATGAGATATGAGATATGAGATATGAGATATGAGATATGAGATATGAGATATGAGATATGAGATATGAGATATGAGATATGAGATATGAGATATGAGATATGAGATATGAGATATGAGATATGAGATATGAGATATGAGATATGAGATATGAGATATGAGATATGAGATATGAGATATGAGATATGAGATATGAGATATGAGATATGAGATATGAGATATGAGATATGAGATATGAGATATGAGATATGAGATATGAGATATGAGATATGAGATATGAGATATGAGATATGAGATATGAGATATGAGATATAAGATATGGGATATGAGATGTTGAAAAATTCTTACAAAATCAAAAATACAAACTTTTTTCAAAATTCCAAAAATATTTCAAAAACTATAACAAATTCAAAAATTTCCATGTCACATTTAGGTCATGCAAACAGCTAAATTTTTTTTCCCAAAAATTGTCTAAAAAAAATGAAATCCTTTTTTTGACATACTTGACAATATTTTTTTCACAAACTTATAATGCAATAAATTCTCAATAATAATAATATCATGAACATTACATTTCATTTCATCCAAATAAATAATTATATTATTTTCTAAAAAGGAAATGAAAATCTTTCTTTTGACATGCATGACAACATTTTTTTGACAAACTCATAATTTTTTTTTTTTTTAATAAAATGTGTTGTGTAGTAGGAATTACAATATGTGTCAAAATAATACATAAAAACCTTTTAAGACCAAAGTCCCACAACAACATACATTCAAAGATGTTGATGGAAGTAAATCTTTCTTTTTGAATTCTCAATAATTTCATGTCATATAAATAATTAATTTTATTTTTTATTAAAAATTGTGTAAAAAATAAATCAAAATCTTTCTTTTGACACACTTGACAACATTTTGTTGACAAACTTATAAGGCAATAATTCTCTATAATAATAATAAAATTTCATGTCATACAAATAATAAATTTTATTTTTTCCAAAAAATTGGGTAAAATAATAAATAAAAATCTTTTTCTTGACACTCTTGACAACATTTTTTTGACAAACTTATAATGCAATAATCTAGTTTTTGGTCTCACATACTAATCGCGACCATCAAAATTTCTTCAAATTCAATGTTTCTATTCGAACGTTGAACGTTGATTAAGCAAAAAATATGCAAATTTCCTTGTTTTGACACACTTGACGATTTTTTTTATTCCGGTATAGTTATCGAATACATCGTCTTGTCGGCTCTTCCTATTGAGTATACCTATTTTTAGAAAAACAAATTTTTGAAATCCGTCCAGCGGTTTTCTAGATTTCGTCGGTTGTGACGGCCCCACAAAGAAATCCCTTTACATTTTATTACTATGACAGTGAGTAATCTCGACAGTCCAACTGCCTGCACAAACCGATTGACGAGTCAAACGGGAAAAAACATATGTCTGAGGCATTATCGACCTGATTTCATCCGAGCACTGCTGGTGACGATATTTATAAAAAACAACGAGATCAGCAACAGTGCGACAATGTTGTAGGGAATCAAGATTTAATGTTAAACTTCGATCACCAACAATTCGTATAGCACGCTTTTGAACAGCCTCCAAAAGAACTAGGATAGTAACAGATGCAGCACCCCAAACTTGACAACAATGCTCCATATACAGGACGAATATAGGACTTATAAATGTGGAGTAATTGATGCGAAGTAAAACATTTTTTTACATCTATTGAGGCGGCCGAGTTTTCTTGACGCGCTCTTTGCCATGGCCATTATATGATCGTTCCAGAGTAAGTCATTGGATATTGTGACTCCCAATAAACGCTTTCACATTCGTCTATTAGGTCGTCACACATATTAATTGAAATATCGTTGGGAAACCCGATCTTTGATCTAGAAACAATCAATAGCTGTGTTTTGGTGGAATTAAAATTGACCAAATTTTTGTCACCCCAATCGACGACTTTTTTTAGGTCCTCGTCGGCCGGCAGACAAACATACATCTTTTTTTGCTTTCTTTTAGTAGGTCCTAAAACTTCAAGAAATACCAGAAAAAAAGTGGGGGTAAGAATTTCACTTGCGGCTCATGAATGCAATACTTAGGTTTTTTCAAAACCGAAGTAATATCATATAAAACTATAATTTTTTTTATCAGTGTTATATTTTTATAACCTTTAGACCTTAATACCTTTCAAAAAAATTACTAAAATCGGTTAACCCGGTCGTGCACAATTGAAATTTAAACTATCATCAAATAGTGTAATTATAATTTAAGTATGCCCTTCCTGCGAAAATATTTATTGCACGCGAAAAATGTTACACATCAAAATATTAGTAAACAAATTTAAATATAAACTAAAGCACGCCATTCCAACAAGCATTCTAACTTGTTTTAAAACAGTTTTACCGAAACTTCTAAATGGTTTCGATAAAATTTGTTTGGAGAATTTTCGCTTCCATTAACGAAGCAATGATTTTTATAAAACTTAGATATGGTCTTTGGTAAGCGATCATGCAAGCTGTATAGAATTTCTGGTTTTCACAAGTAATAGCTTCGGGTTTTCTTGTTTAAATTTCTATGCACAATTGGTATACATGTTTACATGATTTAAAAATGTTAAATTAAAACAAATTTGTATGACGTAACATTTTGTGTGCGAATAGAATTGCTTGAGTTGAATTTAATGCATTACTAAAACATTTTGTTGATGTTAAATATTAAGTCAATATATTTTTACCGTTAATTACCGTTACATTTTGTGTGCGAAAAATGCAATTTTTGGCCAACTTTGATGCCCTACAGATCTGGAACCAGCAGGATATCAGTCACCAAATTTGTAGCATATGTTTATATTATAATAAAGTTTTATCTGTATTAATTTCAAAATTTTTCATTCAGTCCCTTTTGAGATATTCCATTTTGAAGTATTGCAAAAATTCGATTTTTGCCAATTTGGCCATTTTTGAAAAATTATATATAAAAAAGGACAAGGTTCTCAAGCTTGAAACTGCTAAATCAAGTAGTCATATATTACACCTTTTCAAAAAAAAAAACTTAAGGTGAGTCTTTCTTCCTTTTAAGAAATTCGAAGTACTAAAACTGCCGTTTTAAGTAAAATTTCAATTTATAGTTGTGAATTTTTTTCTTTACTTTCCAAACTACATAGGTAAAAATACATAAGAAAATGTAATCTAGAGGATCATTCTGATAATTTAGGTTTTTATTTTGTGTTGATATCTATAAAATTAACAGAGCTAGGTACATTTTCGCAAAACTTGTTTTCGGCCGAAAAACGGTTACGAAGCAAACTTAAAATGGCCGCCAAAAAAAAGCATGAGCTTAAAATTTTTTCTTAATACAGTTTTAAACTCGCCTAGTATACGGAATTAACTGGTAAAAAAATTAGGAAAATCAAAAATGTTGAGCAACATGGTCTGGGTGATTTCTAATGGATTGACCCATTGATTACTTGAAAGAAACTGAGTAATATCTATTCAAAACAAACTGCTGCTGTATCGAGGAAATATTGAAACCAGTGCGGACGTATGGTATCCAACTATGGGACTGTACTAAGAAAATGAAGGTGAAATCTACCGAGTCGTTCCAAAACAATGTTCTGTGTTGCATTGCAAATGCGCGGTGTTACATCAGAAACGAAGACCCCATAGAGACCTAAAGATAGAGTTCGTGAATGATGAAATAAAAAAATATGCGATTAAAAACACGCGTCTTTGCAAACATGAATATGTTGAATTACGCCATGCTAATATATCGTCGCTTTAATAATGAAATGACGTATACGCAAAAGTATAGTTTCGAGATATTTGAGTTTAAAGTTTGATGTGCGCATGTATTTGCATGAACGTTAATTTATAATTTATTAATTCTTACCCCCAGTCATAAAATAATTCGAAAATGTAAAAACGCCAATTCAAAGATACCCTTATGGGGAATGCAGCGCACCTATTATATAAAAACAACGTATAAATAGCATACGTTGTTTCATTATTAAAGCGACGATATGTACCCGCTGCTGAAAAAAGGCTAAAAAGAATTTTTTTTGACAAATTTGTCAAAATATATGATCGTAGAAAAAAAGATGTTTTTGTTTGCAAATGTTTTGGTTCGTACAAATAACAGCATCTTACCTTCCTTCAATATCTGTCTAATCCTATATACTTACTTATTCTACACTAACAAATAAAAACATGATTTTATTTTACACTGTGTGGTCAAAATCGTTGTTTTAGCTATGTGGTTCAGTAGTGACAACTAGATTGATACTGCCATCAGCGATTTCAAATATGAAACTTCAAGTATAAGTACATTAAATAAAGAGAGCTAGCTCAGTGTTCCAAAGACTTCTATGCAATATATAGGTCACATACAGGTTTGAATTGAAGATGTAAAATAGGCGGAGTTAAACAAGTTGATTTTGCCCTAATGGCTTGCAACCTGGATCTTAAACTACATTACATAGAATTTAGTTGCAGATGTGTCGCAAAGTAATTATCTAATGGCTTTTAGATTAATTAGCTTTGACTTTGACCTTTATTTTCAAAATTATCAACCTAAAGACCATTTTACTACTAAAGCCAAGAGCAACCCACGCTGTTTAAGATTTTTCTAAGTTCTATAATCAATCAAGAGAGTAAGTAAGTAAATATTGGGACAGATAACAAGGCAATCAACAACGAAAAAAGCATTTTCAAATAACCTAGACCTCTCAAGCTATGAGTGACCCAACAAATTATTTACGCTAGTATGCACTTAGTATCAAGTACATACAATTCATACCATATTAAAAAATTGTCATGTTCTCAGAAGTTGAATGACCATATAATTTACACCATATTATCGTCAGCTTTGACCAAGGTCATTCAAGGTCATTCAAGGTCATTCATGGTCAGATTTAAGAGATGAGAAAAGTAAATATTTCTTTCCAAAGTACGCCTAACATATCATGAAAATTTTAGAAAAATTGAAGTTATCAAATATCACAAGCTGTCCAGCTTTAAAAAATTACTCTTAAATTAAGTCGTGTTATTTTTGATTCTCTAGCTCTGTGTTTTTTTCCGTTCACAACGCAAGTATAATATTGAAAATCTTTAAAATAATATAATTTATTAATTGTAATTAATTTACAACAATAAAATAAAAGCTAGAAGATTTTTAAAATATTACCGAAACGTTTAGTTTTTGCATTTAATGATTAATCGTCAAACCGGTAATTCAATTCGTTTTTGGCGCTAGTAAGTTTAAATTATACTATGAAGGATTCACAAATTGCAAACAATTTATCTGGACAATTCATCAATTCATCAAAAACTAATTGGAAATTGTTCCGTCAGATATTTGAAATTTACAAGAAACTTATTCAAAAGTTTTCTACAAACTTATATGCAAATCCTTTTTATTATCGAATAGCACGGTATGAATTCATGTGCTTAAAATAAGCAGCTGTTTTAATTTTATATAATCGGTAATCTCCTCATTGATGTTACGATTTTAGGTTGAAGTGAGGCTCCTGAAACATATTTGTGATCATGTAAAAAAAACAGACAATATATTCTACACAATTTCGATTTATTACAGAATTTAGTGTTGAAATGATTGATATTCCATGCCATCCCACTTTAGAAGAAAACCATCAACAAAACCTTATACACGCCAGGCATTTATATATTCAGTCGATGCCCAGCAGCATTTTTTCACCATATCACAAACTTTACGAAAAAGAAACAAAGGCAAAAAACTACCAAATAAGAAAATAGAAGAATAATTTTTTATTTTCGTATTTCAATTTCTTACTTATTACTTTTTATTCTGTATCTTACTTATGTTTATTTTTTCTCATAATATTTATTTTTATTTTTAAAAGATTTATTCAGTATTCAGTATGTCGTGCAAGAAATTGTTACAGAAAGAAAATAATTATTTTTTTTTCGTCAAAAAAATTGCTTCCAGGCATCTAACTATTATAATTAAAAATATTCATCCTAGTTTTGCTTAATTTGTTTATTTTTATTGTGTTGTTTTATTTTTATTTCTAATTTTAAAATTTGACTGTGATGATGATTTAAGTGAATTGTTTTTAGTTAATAAAAATAATTTCCAAAATAATATTAGAATTTTTATTACACTTAGTTTTTTGTTCCTTTCTATTATCTATATAAAAAACATATTTTTTTAAATAAAAAATATAATTATTGAATGGAATTAAATTTCAAAAAACGTGTCTGTGATTTTGTGCAATAAAAAAAATAATTTAAGTGGTTTTAATAAGACAAAGATTATTATTGTTAACTTGAAACTAAAACTATATCAACAAAAGACGATTGTAATAGCAATAAAAATAGAGTAAATATATTATTTGAATTTAATTTAATTAATGTATAATATTTTTTTTGTATTTTTGCAATCTGATTTTTGCAATAAAATTTTTGCACTAAATTTCAATTCCTCAGTATAGAATCAGCGTTATTCAATATGTTATTGACCTTAATCTTCTATTACTTGATTTTTCTCTTATTCTTAATTCTTATATTCAAAATGCTAAAGAAAAGAACTTAGAAGAGAAATAATATAATAAATACCACTTCAAAGGATGGTTCATAATTATTGAAAATTGTGGACAATTGATATAAATGAAATTAATGATTACTATTGATGGGACTATAAATTAAAAATGTTCGTTGAATTGATAGTTCTGGTGGATAAATTGTATTATTTTTATAAATATAAATTTGATTTATAAGGTTAATTCTAAGAAATTAAACTTTATTATAGATTATGAACTTAGGAATAAAAGAACAAAAAAAAAATATGACATGGCTTGAAGGTTTTGGTTTGATTAAATTTTGATTAAGCCAAATAATTGATTACGAAATCAGATATAGTTTTTAATCAAAAAAATTTTAAAAACATTCATAAACGAAATTGTTTACATGTGTTAAACATAAAACCAGCTTAGAATATTCACCAAGGTCATTCGCAACAGAAGTGTAATTACCATGGCAGCCGATTCTGTTTTGGTCGTTAATTACTTCCGTGCCCCATTGTAGTCATGGTCTACCTATAGGTCGGTCACTCTTTGGGGTATGGACGTACATTTTTAATCATTCTAGACTGCAAACCGACTTTTTGGAACATGCCCAAACCAAACAATTCTATTGCATCGGATACAGTCTATTATATTAACCAACAAGATTTTTCTGATTTTAAAGCTATATTTAGTTCTTTTCTCCATCGTCTATCTTAAGTGGACCAAAATTGAAGGCCAGGATTATACGATCAAAAACACACCAAAAAAAATTGGCTCACCACAATCCCATTTTGTACGAATCGAATATTTCTGTCCCATAGACTCTAGAATTCGATTGTCCTACCCTTCTTTATTGATTAATAAATTGGAATAAAAACTAAAAAAATACGTTGCCTTAACCGAACGAAAAATGCTTTACAGATGTTTTACAAGAATATTTCGTTCACGTTTAGTCTAGTAGCTTTGTTTATTTTTTAATTTCGGTCAACTGGGATTTTTCCATTTTCAAGAATAGCTTGTCATACAATGTCAAAAAGGTTCCCGAGTAAGAAAAATCTAATGGCCTAAACCTGGGTCAAGCCCGTGCCACGGCTTTTGAGGGTTGGGCCAGGCTTAACATTTTCAAACGGCCCAAGCTTGGAATGATGTCCTGGAGACAAGTCTGGCAAATAAAACCTGGGCCAGGACTATCAAACCAATTTTTTTCCGGAACTCCTTTATATGTGTGGAAAGATGTTGTGAAAAGAGCAACATATATGAAAATAAAGATAAACATAATATGGCCTGCACATGTTTACAATGCATTAAGCTGGTTAATAACACGTAATACAATAAACTGAACCTTGGTTCTGTCTAGGCCCAGACTGAAACCAAAGCTAACCAGCCAAGGCTTGGCTCACCAATACTGGCCCGAGATTAGGCCATTGTTTAATATTGGCAGCTCCTACTCGGGTTATAATAAGAAAAAAAAATGCGATTATTTTTACACGTCAAAAATATTTACTTATTTAGGTCAAAAATACATATGGGGTATTGTGAACGTGAACTGAAACAAACTAATTTTTTTTTCTTGAAATTTTGGGGATTAATAGTACCCCATTAGAAAACAATTTAAATTTTTTTGGGGCCAACCTCCTAGCCGTCAGTGACGGTCACAAATTTGAAATTTTTCCTAGAACGACAAACGTCTTCACATAGTCAATTTAATGCGAATTTTTTTTTTCAAATACATATTAGTTCTTAGCATTTTTCCTGTAGAATTGGATGAAAGTATTTGAAAAAGTTTTGGGAGTAATTTTCTCTCTTATTTTGGTATTTTAAAGTTTGAAATCAATTTTTCGAAATGTATGGCACGTTTTTTATTAATTTTTAATTTTTTAAGTTTAGTTTAAAATATGCACTTTCAAATAATTCCTGTCGCGTGATGGAAGTAGTATAAATGTAACCGCTAGAGGACGGTGAAAGTTTAAAACCGCATCCGAAACCATTTTTCACGCTATAACTTGGGCAGTAATCACGGTCACTGAATCCAAATCTAGTGTCAAATTATTAAAACTCAAAATAGAGGGTCCAATATGGCGGCCAATATTTTTCTAAATTATGAGTTTTGCAAATCAAAAAAATATAATCGTAATCTACTTAAAATTCTAAGTGAAAATTGTTATAAGAAAAAATTTCCTTCATGGTGTCATTTCCGAGAACAAAAATCATAAAGTTTTAAAACTTTAAACTGTGTTTTTTTACCTCCAGCGCTTTCTAGTCGATGTGGGAATACTACTTCCATCACGTGACCAGAATTATTTGAAAGTACATATTTTAAACTAAATTTAAAAAAAACATACATTTCGATAAATTTATTTTAAACTTTAAAACCTCAAAATAAGGGAGAAAACTACCCTCAAATTTTTTACCGTATTCTACAGGAAAAATACTAACGAACCGATATTTTTTTAAAACTTATTATACGCTTTAAATTGGCTACAAACTAAAAACGTTTGTCGTCCAAGAAAATTTCTCAATTTTGTGACCGTCACAGATAGCAAGAGGGTTGACCAAAATATCTAAAAAATTCCTAAATTGTTTTCTGATGGAGAACTATCTTCACCTCATGTAATTACTTAAAACTATAAGCAATAGCCAGAAAAAATTTATTTGTTTAGTTTATCTATATTATAAATTTTATTATTTTATGTATGTTTAATCAAATCACTTAAGCTTTAACACATTTTCCACCAATAAAAAATAAATCTAAGTTGATTTAAATTGTATTCTAAAAAAACTACCTTAACAGTTTTAACAAAAAAAATCACACTGCACTCGCAAAACCACCACTTTTTTTTTATACAATTTACGACGGTTTCTTATAACAGAACAATAAACACACAATACAGAATGAAATATTTGCTTCAGCAAATATAACATTGTAATGACAGCCTATTTCGAATTTTATTCTAAAAAAAGAATATTTATATATAAAGAAATTCTCTAATGATTTGCAAATTTATTTCGGTTCCGGCCTTTAAATTTAAATTATGAATTTCAACAAACATAATATATATATATATATATATATATATATATATATATATATATATATATATATATATATATATATATATATATATATATATATATATATATATATATATATATATATATATATATATATATATATGCTACAGGTTAATAAATCAAGGTATAACGTTTTTCAGTTGATTGATTTGTTGCATCACTCAATGTTAGTTAAAAAACATGTATATACATATATATATATATTTATATATATATATATATATATATATATATATATATATATATATATATATGTATATATATATATATATATATATATATATATATATATATATATATATATATATATATATATATATATATATATATATAAATATATATATATACATATATATATATATATATATATATATATATATATATATATATATATATATATATATATATATATATATATATATATATATATATATATATATATATATATATATATATATACTAGCAGGACCCGGCGTGCTTTGCTACGCTTATAAATAAAGCTTGTGCACAGACACTTTGTTGACGTAGTAGCAATGATTTCAAAAAGTGGTAATGAGAATGATAGCATAATTTTTAATTTATCTTTTTAAAACTATGGATAAAAAATAATCAGCACTCTAGCTGATCAGTTCGGATATATGAAAAATTAGCGATCAGATAAGTTTTCAAGTAAGCAAAAAAAAAATTTAAGTAACTTGTTGAATTAGTAGAGGTGTGTCGTCTCTATATAGAACAGTATACAGAACATAAATAGATTTACAAATGTTCGCAGTACCCATATGTTCAATGTGCTCAGTGCTCACAAAGAAAAGAGAACCTACAGGTTTCTAATGTTTAATTTCTCGATGCTTCTGCAGGTTATACATTATTTGTTGTGGCTCCATTGTTGGTTCAGATATAGAGATTATCTAGTTTTATGCCTCTATTCTGTCTACGCAACATATAATTGTCCATACGAAAATCAATCCGTTCTACATCTAAAGCGCGCAATTTTAATGATTGAGCGTGATCTTTTTTTATGGTGATTGCAAACATCAATTTAATTGACAATTGTGATCTTTTGAATTGAAATGCTAATCAACCGTATTGTATTTATATTAAACCTAATCATCAGTATTGTATTTATATTAACGACGTAATTTCACATTGACCGACGGAGCAGATCGATTCGGCGGTAGCATTAATAATTGATTGAGAACTAAGTTCGCGAATACTACGCATCTTCAATAATTTTGCTATATTGGGCAGGAAATATCATCAACTATGTGCGATTAAAATTTTTTCCCATAACGTTCTTGTAGATGAAGAACAGTAAGCGGTCAGCATGAATTCAAACAAAGCCCGAACTTAGTTTGGAGGTGACGTGCTGCACGTGTCATTGATGAATGATGCATACATCCCAGTGCTGCTTCATTGTAGCACGCTAAAACTCGCATATCTATATGTTGTTACCTTACCGCCATCTGCTGCGGCTCTTCTTTTATATAAAGGATATTCATCGTTTCATGTAACTGAATTTCCTGTAACTGACTGAATCCTTGATGATATCACTTTGCGTACTTTGGATTCAGTGGATTCAGTGTTCTGGAAAGCTCATGTTACATATTTTTCGTCACAACTTCCTACAAATCTTTATCGAAGCTGGCATCGGATATTTGCCGTGTGCATTTAAGATGATTTTGTGTATGTGCGTTAGTTGTGAATAACCGTCATATTAAATTGACTCTCGCAAATA
This sequence comes from Diogma glabrata, assembly GCA_963693315.1. NCBI lineage: Eukaryota > Metazoa > Arthropoda > Insecta > Diptera > Cylindrotomidae > Diogma > Diogma glabrata. Next base: position 116,726,169 of record OY856188.1, read on the forward strand.
AACTGGTACTTCAGAGAAAAGCTTGGTTTGATTTAAACGAATGAATATTAAACGTTCTGTTTCGAATGGTTTTGCATACATATCTACCATGTATTGGTGAAACAATTGACGGCATTTCCAAATGTGGAAATCTTCCCCTCGAATCATTAACCCTTCTTTTATTGACAAAAATATATCCGGTTGAAATTTATTGCCGACTTTATTAATTGTCACTTCGTTTATTGTTCGAGCATTGAATCTTCTCACATGTTCTCTAGCAGGCGTTTTGTCAACCTGAACTATTGAAACTTATATATGTATCACATACATCATGTCAACTGCTATTTTGAACAAATGCACTAACTCGTATTTTGAAATCTGGTTTTCAAACAAATTATCAAAATGCCATTCCGTGTGGAAGTATTTGGTATAATATACAATAGAACCAATTTCCATGCAATGGGCAAAAATGAAATAGAACATTTTTATGACCGTATGTATATAAATGTATGTATATATGTGTTGAATGGTCTAGTGATTAGCACTACTTCCATTTAGGTCAAAGTGTTGTTATACAAAGTCATTAACAACCATCAACACACTGGTTATACAATAACACTGGACACTGGAGTGGTTATACAATTAACCGGTAATCAACCAATATGGTTAATAAATTGGACAAAACAATATATGAGTGATCACCCATACATAACTAATCGATTAAATTAAGTCTTTAAGTGAAACTGACCATAAAAAGATTGAATTAAGATTAATGCAGGTGAGGGACACTTGTGCTTGTTGACAGCTTACATTCCTATATAAAACACATATCGCTAAAAAAACACTATATAATAACCTTTCTGTATTTGAATGCAACATTGTGACCAAATTTCAAGAGAATCGATCCAGTACATTCCTAGATTGCCTATTTTGAACCAACGAACATTTACATTTTTATTTATCATATATAGATATGTAGATAGAAGATAGATAGACAGATTAATAGATTGATCAGTTATCGACTACTGAGAATTGAAGAGTATTCCAGTACTAATATCGCAATTAAAAAATGGAGGTTGGTGATAGAAGGGGGAAAATTAAGGATTATATGTATTTTGTAATGTCAAATCATAAAAAAATAAAAATAAAAAATTTTGTCTGAAAAATAAAAAAAAATTTTGAGTGGAGTGGCCCCCATTATCACTTAAGGGTATAAAAAATAGTTTACCACCGATTCTCAGACCTACCGTATATACACATAAAATTTCATGGAAATCAGTCAGACCGTTTCGGAGGAGTAATTGAAGAGTATTCCAATACTAATATCGCAATTAAAAAATGGGGGTTGGTGGTGGAAAGAGGAAAATTTAGGATTATATGTATTTTGTAATGTCAAATCATAAAAAAATAAAAATAAAAAATTTTGTCTGAAAAAAGACAAGAAATGTTTGGGGGCCCCCTTATCACTTAAAGGTATAAAAAATAATTAACGACCGATTCTCAGACCTACCGTATAAACACATAAAACTTCATGGAAATCAGTCAGGCCGTTTCGGAGGAGTAATTGAAGAGTATTCCAATACTAATATCGCAATTAAAAAATGGGGGTTGGTGGTAGAAGAGGGAAAATTAAGGGATTATATGTATTTTTTAATGTCAAATCATAAGAAAATAAAAATAAAAAATTTTGTCTGAAAAATACAAAAAATGTTTGGGGGGAGGGCCCCCCTTATCACTTAAGGGTATAAAAAATAGTTTAAGACAGATTCTCAGACCTACCGTATATACACATAAAATTTCATGGAAGTCAGTCAGGCCATTTCGGAGGAGTAATTGAAGAGTATTCCAGTACTAATATCGCAATTAAAAAATGGGGGTTGGAATTAAATAAATATAATAAAGTTTTGGTCTATAAACTGTTTGTTTAAATTTGTGTTTGACAAACCAAATTTGAAGAAGAGAAATATCTGGAAATATATGAATATATATGTATGTAACAAACAACGGTAAATACTATGATTATGATGTTTTATTAAAATATCTAAGATAACGGAAAACAATTGAATTCAAAAGAGCAATTACCTTAAAAGCATATCTTCTAATAAAAATCTGCCGAAATCTCCATTAAAAAAAATCGATGTCTTTATAATAATGATGCACTAAAATTTTTAAATAAGTGTAATAAAACACCACAGACTGTAATTTATCGGAAAGTCTAAAGCTTAAAACAAAAGAATGTACTTTACTGTTATTTAATTTTTCTATTTCTCTTACAACGGAATATAATGTTTGATTTAAAGTTTAAAAATGTTTTTGGTGGTTTTTGTTAGCAAATCTATTTATCGTTTTCTTTTATCAAAATAGTATATAATGCATTGCACAAAGAATACAGAGTTCAATTAGATTCAACAAATATAACAATAAGTTTGTATTATTATAAAAATAAGTTTTTTTTTATAATTCAAACAACATTATCTATTCCAGGATTTTTTATAGTTTTCACGATTTAAGTTTGTTTTCATAAACCGGTTTTTATTATTAAAAATCACGTTGCATTGATAAATTTTGTTCGTACCCAAAGTAGATTGTTTTTATTACAATTATCGTTTCCATATATTTCTTGCTTGAAACGATTAAGAATATAGGATTGTGTCATTGATTAATTATTAAAAAATTCATAACAAAAAGAAAGTAAAGTTTAGGAAGTTAATTTTCGTATAAAACGTCCTCCAACGACCTTTCTCTCAATCACAAGAATATATTTAACACACAATAAATAAATAACAATTACCTGACATTGCAAATTTAACATTATTATTTTTTTTACAACGTTGAAATGTTGTAATAATAAACTTAAATTCCTTTCTTTTACCTAAAGTTTGGTGTATGTACACGAAAAAAATCATCAAAACAGAATTAAACTTTCATTTTTTGGAAATTCCTCAACAATAAAATGATTTTTTTTTATTAACTTCCGTCAATTTTATTCGCTTATTTTGTAACTTCTTTTTCTTTTAAAAATTATTAATTTAAAATTTCTTAACGCAATTATTTAATTCTAAGTCTTATTTCAGTGCACCTTCAGTAGTCATTGACCGTTTTTCTATTGATCAACTGTAAAAATAAATTAGGTATCCGTCATAGAATTACGTTGTCATTTGGCAATTTTTTTTTATAAACTTATTGGTTTTAATTTCCGATTTAATTATTCTATTAAATTATATTAATTGTATCTGGAAAACCGTTTAATTGAAAGTCAAATCTGGAAACGCATTTCTTTTGTGAAAGAATATTAGCGTTGCGTAACTATGTAGTGGGTTTTGTCTAATTTAAAAGTGACGTAAATATTTCAGTCAAAATTAAACTCATCCCCAGCACTGAACCATATTTGTGATTAGCGGTTTAAAACAAATATTAATGCTGTGTGCCTCACACCAACTTTTTGAACTAAATCAGTCACTTTTCATTTCATACACAAGTTGCGCTATTGACCACCAGGCGGCGGACGAAAAGTCTCCTCTTCAGCTTGCTTTTCAATTTAGTTGTCATTGAAACGGCAAAATATTTAAAAACACTTATTTTAAAAAACTGGAAAATAATTTAAATTTATACAAAAGAAAATATTCGGTATGATGTAAGTATTTTAAAAAAACATGCTCCCAAATACAATTTCATTATCATCCTCCATTATGACAATGTTTACAAATTTTGACATTTAAAAAGATTCTAATTTAAATATGAGGTCAGACACAGGTTGTACGTTTGATACGAGTGACATCTATGAATAGCATATGTGCACTAGCAATTAATTTAGAAAAGTCAGTGATTTAGCAAAAAATACTAGTGTGAGGCACACAGCATAAAACGTATATTTTTATCAAACTGTAACTGATGAAATTCATAATCTGGACGATCGACTCTGTACCCTACCATTTTTGATCGAGTTCATAATTGGCATACAACTTACAAGTATAGGTGAAATAAAACACGTGTTTTTTAGAAAAAATTTTAAAGTGTTTAATTTGAGAACAGGGTGGTCCGAAAGACTTCTGAAAATTCAAATTTAGAGTAACTTTTAAATCAAATTGCAAGAGAACGGTTCACCGGATACCAACTGGCTTATATGTGCTTGAAAAGTAATTGACTATCCTATCTAAAAATACATAGTAAAATTTTTGTTTACACTTTTGAAAATATTATGAAATAAGTTTTTTAAATATGACGCTGATGACATAGTTCAACCTTTTTTAAATTTTTTTCACAGTGTTGAATTTCCAACCTTACCCTACAACACCCCAAGTCTTTAAGAGTTTTTTTTGTGTTAAAAATATTAGTTTTTAAAAATCTGCATCTGAATGGCAACATGTTTTCGTTTTGTATGTAAAATTTGTGATTGTCGATTTAGGGTCAGTTTTACAAGCGTTGTATTATTTTGAGTAATTTCGATTATATGGATATCTAAAGTTTCCTACCAGCATATTTTTTCATTTTGTTTATTCACAAAAATGTCGCAAAATAAGCAAGGGGTTACCCTACTGTTTTTGAAATCCAGAAAAATGAGTAGTCGCAAATCATGGCAAGTGACATATAAACTAAAAGTTGCGACCAAAACATACACCGTGCTGAAGTTTGAGCATAATCGAGCAACGGGTCCAGGAATATTACTATCGTTATTCGTTACTTATGAGTGAGTTGGATGCAGGGTGCCCAACCGTCCTTTTTTGGGAAGGACAGTTCTTCTTTTTTATATTTTGTCCTTTCCACTTTCTGTGTGACACAATGTCCTTTATTAAGCTAAAATGTCCTTTTTTTATTGTAATTTTAATGCAATTTTTGAATCAGAGTCAAGAAACTAAATATATATAATTGCTCATATTTTTCCTTGTAGCTTTCGAATTTAAATTCGAAATTTTATACAAGCGCCCGTATGTATGTTATTTTAATAATTTTAATTGGAAATCATATTTGAATTAACGAATATACAACTAAAAAAATATGAGTCTCCTTCTTTTTAAGTATCCCTGCATCATCAGCATTTTCTGAGCGAGTGTTCTCCGTAATGGGGGTAAAATGGAGAGAGGAGCGTAATCGATCTTCTATTGAATTGATTAAGGCAGAGCTACTTGTTTATTTTAATTTTAAAGAAAAATGTAGCGAATTTTATGAAACTGCCAAAACCGACCAAGAATTACTGAAGTGTGCAAAAACAAAACAAAAATATCGTTTTTGCAATAGTAATTAATTATTAGTGATTAGATTTTGTAATTAAATTTGTTATTTATTTTTATTTTATGTATTTTTATTTCATGTATTTTGATGAAAAACGTGATCAACGCAGGTGAAAAAGTCGAAATTTGAACTTGACCATTTTTGATTTTCCTGAAACTTGGCATATAAGTAGTATGGACAAAATAAAAAATTTAACTTATTTTAAAATTTTTTTAAAGTGCATAGTTTGAGCATAGGGGGCACCCCAACATGCATGAAAAATGAAAATTCTGCCAATCCGATGTAACTTTGAACGACTAATTAATCATCTACCAAACAAAAAAAAGTTTGATGAAATCGGTATAGCCGTTCTTGAGCAATTTAATTTCAAAGTTACATCGGATTGGCAGAATTTTCATTTTTCATGCATGTTGGGGTGGCTCAAACTATGCATTTTAAAAAAATTTTAAAATAAGTTGTATTTTTTATTTTGTCCATACTACTTATATGCCAAGTTTCAGGAAAATCAAAAATGGCCAAGTTTTCACAACTCTGTCTGGAACACGTTTTTCATCATTTGTATTTTACTTATGATAAAAATTGCGTGCTGTGAATTCAAAATACTTACATATGTAAAAGTACTGAATTTATTTACATGTGTACATAGTTTGATTTTTTTTATATGTTTATTGCATTTGATCAGTTGTTATTGCTGTCTGCTGACGAATAATAGATTTAAATCTGTGAATTAATTAAGTTAAATTTGTGAAATAATATATGCATAAGTATATGATGAATCTGTGTTGAAATAAAAATACAATAAATGCCTATGCATATAAAATTAATTTTTTTTCGTAGTTTTGCAAATGTCCTTTCTTTGGAAAATTATAAGTTGGGAACCCTAGTTGGATGTGTATTTTGACTAATTTCGATTACATGGATATCTAGTGCTTCCCGCCAGCATATTTTTCCATTTTCTTCTTGGGCAAAAATTTCGCAAAATGTGCATTAGCCTACTCTTTTTACATCCAGAAAAATGAGTTGTTTCAAATCTAGTGGAGTGACATATAAACTGTAAGGTGTTTTACACTAATATTTTAGATCTATGATGCACATCGTTAAAAATTAATATCTTTAGAACAAAATCAAAGTCTTCCTTTGAATTTTGGTATATTTTTTGGGGAAGGGTGGAACTTTCATACTGTCTTATTTCAGCTTAATGAACTGTATATGTCGGAAAAACCTCGTAGAAATCAAGAGATTCCTTTTAATTCACTTGTGTTAATTAAAGAAATAAATTAAATTATTTCTTTAATTAACACAATGTTTAGTGATTTAGGAAGAGTACAAATGGATTTAACTTCATGTATTTTTCTAACAAAAATTATGAATTTTCATTACATGAAAGACGCAAATTTTATGTGTCATAAATATAACAGCACATTATACCAATTGCGAATGCTAAGATCCATTGATATAAATTACTTCGGTTTTGAAAAAACCTAAGTATTGCATTCAAGAGCCAAAAGTGAAATTCTTACCCCCACTTTTTTGGCATTTCTCGACGTTTTAGGACCTACTGATTCTAAAAAAGCAAAAAAAATTATGTCTGTCTGCCGGCCGTTACAACCTTCGAAATCTAGAAAACCGCTGGACGGATTTCAAAATTTTTTTTTCTAAAAATAGACTTTCTGAATAGAAAGAGCCGAAAGGAAGATGTGTTCGATAACTGTACCGAAAGTGTGTCAAAAAATCGTCAAGTGTGTCAAAACCAGGAAATTTGCATATTTTTTGCTTAAACAACGTTCATTTTAAGTTATTACGAATAGAAACATTGAATTTGAAGAAATCTTGATGGTTGGGATTGGTATGTGAGACCAAAAACTAGATTATTGCACTATAAGTTTGTCAGAAAAATGTTGTCAAGTGTGTCAAAAGAAAATATTTTATTTATCTTTTTACCCAATTTTTTGGAAAAAAATAAAATTAATATTTGTATGAAATGAACTTTTATTATTATTATTGAGAATTATGGCATTATAAGTTTGTCAAAAAAACGTTGTCAAGTGTGTCAAAAGAAAGATTTTCATTTCTATTTTTAGAAAATATTAAAATTATTTATTTGGATGAAATGAAATGTAATGACTAATGATCATGATATTATTATTATTGAGAATTTTATTGCATTATATGTTTGTGAAAAAAATATTGTCAAGTATGTCAAAAAAATGATTTCATTTATTTTTTTAGACAATTTTTTAGAAAAAAAAAATTTAGCTGTTAATTGTATGACGTAAATTTGACATGGAAATTTTTGAATTTGTTATAGTTTTTGAAATATTTATGGAATTTTGAAAAAGTTTCAATTTTTTAATTTTGTAAGAATTTTTGGAATATTATTAGAATTTAGAAAAAGTTTAAATATATGATGTTATTCTAATTTTTGGAATATTTTTGGAATTATGAAAAAAGTTTCAATTTTTGATATTGTTATAATTTGTGCAATATTTTTAGAGTTTTGGAAAAAGTTTGAATTTTAAGGAATTTTTGGAATATTTTTAGAATTTAGAAAAAATTTAAATATTTGATTTTAGTCTAATTTTTGGAATATTTTTGGAATTTTGAAAAAAGTTTAATCTTTGATATTGTTTTAATTTTTGCAGTATATTTAGAATTTTGGAAAAAGTTTGAATTTTTGAATTTTAAGAATTTTTGGAATATTATTAGGATTTAGAAAAAGTTTAAATATTTGATTTTATTCTAATTTTTGGAATTTTGAAAAAAGTTTCAATTTTTGATATTTTTATAATTTTTGCAATATTTTCAGAATTTTTGAAAAAAGTTAAAACTTTGATTTTGTAATAATTTTAAATTTTTTTAGAATTTTGAAAAAAGTTTGATATTATTTAATTTTTACAATATTTTTGGAATTTTGAAAGAAATATGAATTTGTGATTTTGTAATTTTTTTTCGAAACGCTACATGGAGTAGTTTGCTGATTGTATCATCTTTTCACTAAATGTGTTAAGTTATGATCTATGATGAAATTTCTAAACAGAGATAAAGAAATACATGTACTTTAACAAAGAGTTATGTTTGATATACATCGCTGCCCAAAACTAAAAACAATGTCCTCACAAAACAATGTCCTCATGTCCTCCATATTTTGCTACTTCGTTCATTTGTAAAAATATAAATTATACAATACAAATTATAAAATACAGAATTGAGTTTTATGGCGAAGATAAATTGTGCCTCTCGAACATCGCGGTCATATTTATGTCATATTTTATATGTGATAGGATTTCTTGTTTAATTATTCCTTCTATAAAACAAATATAAGAAAACCAAAAACAACAAATTAGCGTCCATCAACATCTTAGAACCCATGTTGTTGTGGAACCTTGGTTTTAAAAGGCTTTATGTGTTATCTCAAATATTGTAATTTCTGCTACACAACACATTTTATAACAAAAATTCTTCTTTCCCCAAATTACACAATGGTCTCGAGTTGAGAGTACGTACGTACTAATAAGGTGTGCAGCTCTCTTGTGTAAGCATTTGGTTGCCAATCATTCTATCCTCTACATATGTAACTATGTTGACTTCACTCCAGCCTCCCATATACTCTCAAAGTGTGGTGCCTATGAAATGCCACACAATTTGATGACAGCTTAACAATGGACTGAGAAATTAAATCAATATTAGTTTTAACAATTAAATAAAAATCTTGGAGTTTTGGCTTGCCTCACGAAAGTTACTTCCATTATCGGAGTAAATATTCGTTGATACGCCGCACACCAATGCATCTATATATGGTTCTCATGAATGAATCCGTGGATCACCAACGATCTCTAGATGTACAGCGTTAATACTTAAGCACACTATTCAGCAAATATTTGACTTCTGTGTCCAGAAAAATCGAAACCAACTTTCAAAAAAGGACTTACTGATTGAATGCTCTCTTCCGGTAAACTACCCATAAGTTGACTCTCAGGTAACGAACGTTGGCTGATACAGCATACGCATCTTATTATTGTTGTTTTAATAAGATCCTTAACCCGTATAATCCAGAATCTTCTTCGTAACAGACTTATTAGTGATGATGGGCCGCAATGGAAATTCGGGATATGATACTTCAACACCATATTCCTGGCTAATTCTGATTTCGCTGATAATATGACGGGATAGAGTGTATCATACAGTGCTATGGCTTTATCAATCCGAACTCCTGCTCCTAATGTGCCATTACTATATCTAGAAAAGAATTTTACGATTTGATAGCATTTAATTTCGGTACAGTACTGGTTCGGTCGATGGCTTGAAATTCATCGCAGAAATCTTAATATTGAACATAATTTACTATTGTGGTTTCGACTCATCTCCATTAAGCTCGACTTAAGTGGTAATTAAATTTGGGAGTGCGACGCATTTTAAAAAAATAAGTTTTTGTATGAACATCAACATTCGTATAATCTTGTCGTAGCTGGAATAATTCTCCAATAACTTTTCTATAACGTTTGTCCCCGTGAATTCTCTCTTCGATCTATGTTTGCTTATCTGTTTGGTTTGGTAAAACTGGCTATTTATCTGGTTTTAGCTTCAAAAATTTTGGACCGTGCCACCATTACGAATGATATTTAAGTTTTATTGGATTTAATTCTCATGTGGCGTAATCTGCTGGATTAAATTTGCGGATGAAATATTGGCAACAAATATTTTCCATTTACGTGGTGCTTTGGCCAGCTAGTCAAGGACAATTTTTCATCCGAACAATTGAATTTCAGAACGATTCAAGAAAGTATATGCCTAAAAATGATTCTATATGCCTAAGTAAACGATCTAGCAGCATTGCCCCGTTTAACTCAAAGCGAGGTAATGATATATTTTTAGCGGTGCAATCTTGGTTTTGACAGCGATCAAATTGGTAACAAAGCAGCCGTTATAATATGTTCTGAGATATATAGTAGCCCCATGATGTCCTCTCTAATTTTTACCAATTGAGTTTGAAATCTATATCTGGCAATTCATCATCTCTTCCTCCGTCTGCTAACCATATTGTTTGGGAAAAATATTTCAATTTTAATGATAAAATGTCAATCGTAGTAATCCCTAGATCGCTTCGTAGTTGGTATTATATCGTTAAGCGTGACATGGTAAGTAAACTGATCTGCAATTGGCTGCTATTAGAGTCCTAATACCTTGACATCATCTGGATTGTTGTCGAAGATTTTAGAAATAGATTTAGTAACAACCCGATTGCTCATTATTTTCATAAATTCAGTGGAGCTGGAAAAGTATTTTCTTAAATTAAATTAACCGTGCCACCATCATGATTGCAATTCGATTTGATAGAGTTGATGCTGCTGCTACGGAATTTGTACCGATTATTAAATCGTCCATATACATATCTTAGGACTAAGTTTTCGACGCTATTTGAAATCGAACTCTTTTAACGGAAATATGCTTGTCAACTCTGTTGGCTCAATAAGGAGCTGATGTTATTCCGTATGCTAAGGTTTGTACACGAGTAAAGTTTAATGTTTTCTTCAGGACGGCTGCGCCAGACTATTTTTTGATAATGTTGATCCATTGGATGGATCCAAATCTGCGGTACATTTTTTCAGCATCGGCGATAAATATGATTTTGTGTTACTTGGTAGTTGTTGTTTTGAACAGCTCTTCACATACTTGATATTCGAATAATAAAGAGAGAGGATGAAAAAATTCTTCAGACTCCCAAAATTGCGGAGACTTATGCCTAAATTGTACTTACCGACAGCAGTGGTATTGCACTGACTAACCCTTTCGGATCAGGTGGAAGAGTGCCCGTCAGTTCCCATCCAATCTGCATATTTTGGACATAAATTTTGTTTTTGGTATATTTTTACTGTTCTGACTTAAGAATCTCAAAATTTGTCGGTGCTTAGTAGTTAGTAATACATATATTCTAGATGTCTTCGAGCTTATATCAGCAAGTAATATGGGATGATTTACATTGACAACTTAGCCATTTCGTTGGTATTGAATTGAACGTAGTAATGAATGCTTCCGTTTTATAATTTGACTGGATATGTAGAATTATAACAAAATCTACTATGCATTTGGTTGTCACAAGATTGCAATTTGAGAACCCTTGAATGCATACTCTTCCTTTTTTACGTTGCAATCCTCATCTTTGTACTAATGGTTCGGTTGTTAATGAAGTTTTTAGCGGAATCCAGTAAAACGCGGCAACTTTGATATTTTCCATCTAGATTCTTAACCTTTACAGTACCAGCTGGTAAAATGGCTGAATTTAAATCCACACTATATTAGCAACAGATTTTAATCTCTGTGGAATTCTCCGCTGTGATTGTATTTACTGTGCTTACATTGTTGCTTACATTTTTGCTTACAAATTGTTGGATAATTTTGGCTGATAAGTATTGACAACTTTATTGCTATAGATCCACTGATAGAGCAGTCTTCTGAATGTAATAGCGAATTGTGTCTTCGAATACAGAAATTGCATCTGTTTATGGATTTGCATTGGTTTGTGGAATGCATTGAGCTCAGACGGTGGAAACACCGCTTTTCGGATTAGATAAACTCAAGTTGACGCTCCACCGTCCATTTCTTAAACGTTGAACATTGGAGTCGCAATCACCTTTACATACACTATATAACCTCACAGACTAAACAATTGCTTTCGGAATTGGCTTAGCTGAGGATTGTATGCTGGTGCGTCTAGGGTAGCTTACTACATCGTCCAATGTATCTACCATTTTCATAAGGAATTCTGTTAATAATTGGATGTTGGGAACTCAATATTGTTCACAGTTTCGGTCACCCATCTTAACTCTCTTCATCGAGCTTCTGGATTAGTAAATAAACAATCCAGTGATCTCTAATTTCCGTATCGGGCTCTCCTGTTTTTATCCCTAATATAACTTCATCCGATGTTCATAATTCGTCTAATTTACTGTGAGCTTAGATTATTAATCGACGATAATAATCATTTTTTTGAACAATGTGCTTTTGTTGACAACTGATGAATAGGTTATGTTAATAATCTGGCTCGAAGGACCATATCTTTTCCCAGCTAAATGGTCTGTATATGTTGGCAAAACAATTGCGATTGCTATGATCAATTGATATAAATTTGCTACGTAGTTCATGCGTAAAAATATAAATTCTACAATACAAATTAAAAAACACAGAAAAATTATAGAATCAAGTCTTATGGTAAAAATTTAAATGTGAATCCCTAACTCATACTGCTATAAAAAATCTTAAAAGTGGTAGACCTACGGCATCATCGTCATCTTTAAAAATTTTATAATATTTTTAACAGTTAAGCAAGAAATTGATGAAAACCGTTAATATCGGATGTGTCATTTTCGCTCAGTATGATTTCAATGTTACCCTGAATTTGAATTTCCAGAAATCTTTCAGATCATCCTGTTCTCAAATTAAACACTTTAAAAATTTTGTAAAAACACGCATATATATTTTATTTTACTTTTACCTCTTGTGCAGACCAAGTATAAGGTCGAACAAAAATGGTCCAGTTTAAACGTCGACGTTTTGAGTCGTCCAGAACACGAATTGTATCAACTGTTAATTATTTTTCTTTATTTAAACAATTCAAATAAGAAAACTAGAGGAACTGAAACCTCTGGCTTCGTTTTCGTAAGAACTTAGAATTTGCTGTTTTTCTTCATCGGTTCGTCTTAAATATATACTATATAGGATAATACGAAAAATAGGTGAAAAACTAAGATGACACGTAAGTTTCAATAGTGGGTGACAGATCTAAGAAAAGCTGCGCCAAATTAGAAAATACTGTTATCAAATCATTTATTGGTTTTCTTTAAACGACAAAGAGTGTTAGTTTGTGAACTTTAGTTATAGCAACAAAAAATTACCACATCAAATTTTAACAAAAGCGAAGTTGTTTTGACTAATCAATTTTTATTCAACTTGAAATACGTGGTATCATTGGCAAAGTTTTGAACAGACTGTGCTATTGTATCAATTTAATTTTTAATAAGAAAAGCTTAGGTGACTAACTTGCATAAACTCTTAATACTGTTTTTAATAGCTCTGCAGTCCAAATTTCGGTTTGCTGCTTACAATGGGGCCATTTTTTAATTGTGTACATCAATTTTCTCAAGACTGTTTTAAAAAATTTTGGAAATTTGGTTGACAAAAGAATAAAAATTAAATTTAGGTTTTTGATGCTCTGAGATGTAGTGATTCGGGTGTAAATTTTCGTTATTTTTCACTGTATTTGTCGGTGTTTTTTGACAACTCTCACAGCTCTCATCGGATTGGAGTTAATTTTTGCAGTTGAGTGCTAAAATAAAAGTTTTGTCAAAATATGTTTATTGAAAATGTACGTAGCACTATTAAGTACTCACTTTCCTGACCAAAACAACTCATTCAAAAGAGCAAATGAGCTTACTACCAAATTAATGTAATGAGTAATGACAACAAATTAGTGTTTTAACCTCTCTAATCGAATTTACCGTCAACGCGAAAATTCCTAGACTAAAAAAGTCGTTAGTGTAGAAAATAATTTTATGTTTATTTTTATAATTAAAAAATACTGCAAGTAAATGATTTTACAGATATGTTAAGAAAAAAAAATACTTTAAGAGTTAAAGATACAATTTTTGTTGGTTTTTTCTTATGATTATTGTTATTGAATTCTATTAGATGAACTATGGTGGTTCGGTATTAATGGTAACATAATTTTTTCCTTCTATAACAAAAATATAGTGGTTATTGTTCGTGTTGTTGTTCTTACTTCAGTTGCTAAGAATTTCGTTTTCTTTTAAATCAGATTAAAAGAAAAATGTTTATTGTAAATGTATTTATTTATTTATTCATTTTTCATTTTATATTTGTAAATGTTTCATTTTTAAGAAAATACAAAAAAAAAAATAATAAAAATAAACAAGAAAAAGGGTGATTCAGAATAAATCAATTATATTGATTAGGATGTGAGTAATTGGGTATGTAATTAATGAATTATGTTATGTATGTTCACGCATTTAGAATGGAATTTTGAGATGATGAGAAAATTGTTAAGCAATTCGATGTGCTGCTACTTGTATTTGTTTCATTTGCAATTTTTGATGTGAAATTATTTTTTTCTTTCTATATATGGACTAGAATTTATAAGTATGAATAGATGAGGTCGTTTATTAGAAACTAGAAAGTTAGATTGTAATTGAGATGGAACAATGTTGATTTTTGAAATAATTCACGTAATATTTTCGAAACAAGAAATTTAATGTTGTCTGCCGCCATTAAATCGATTATTGTTCTAAAAATATGTTTTTTAACATATTGTACGATAATCTTTAGTTTTTTTCAGTAATCTGTTATTTTTTGTAGTTGCGAATTTCTCTTTCATAAAATTACTGATGAACTGAATAAAACACATTAATGCTGAGTTCATCCATTAGCTTAGATATTTGAAGAACATGTTTTGATCGTTATTGATTTTTAAGTTAACAGGAAAATCTATTCTAAAACCAGCAGGTCACATTTCAAACGGATGGATGCCTTCAACAATGAAGATAGGGGGACGAATGACTTGTGCAGGGTCCTATTATCTGCAAAACTATTTATCGGATTACTGGTAATTTTCAACAGTTCGTTTATATAAATCAAAAATAAAGTAAGGGATAAAACTGAACCGTCGGGTACACCTGCATTATTTAATTTAGATATAGAAAAAAAGTCATCGATAGATGTTCGAAATGTTCGAAATGTATACGTCGGTGAGAATTAGCCTAATGACTGCGGGACGGAAACTGTACGCTACGACTTACGAGCGTGTTGATCAAGTTGGCTTGCCTGAATCGATCAAATGCTTTTTAGATGCGATAACATACGGCAAAACTTTTATAATATATGCTGTTCCAAAAATGTGCTACATACAGTTCTTTTGTTTTTAAAACCGTATTGGTTATCAGATATTAAATCATTGTCTTCCAAAAATTTGTATACATATGAATTAATTAGTGCTCGTATGGATAGTTCGTTCCTTTTTGCCATTTTCCAGTACGAAGGAAAGATACCAGATTTATAGAATTAATAAAAAATTTAGTGAGAATGAGTGCAAGTTCTTTTGAACATTAGAATAACAGGAGGAATATGTTTTCCAGCCCATAGACTTTGTGGTTGTTTAATTTCCTTTAAAGTTTTGCGAAAACTTTTGAGGGGGTTCAAATGCAGTTGTTTCATATTAACTCCTGACGACTGGATTTAGGGTATTGATCTAGTAGTTTCCAAAACTGTCGAAGGCAAAGCGTTCCGCGAACAATGTTGATTTCCGTACAGGGTCTGTAATGATTAAATTACCATTAATGATAGCCGATAGGCGGAAAAAAAATTTAGTACCAGAATTAAAAGAATTATTGGCACTGCAAAAATTTTTGTCATAAATTGAAATAATCGAAAGTTTTATCACTTTCGCTCTGTCAATCTCTGTTTTTTCGTTTTCAAATATCCCATATTCTGTTGGCTTTTACATATTGCGAGCGGTTTATAAGATTTTTGTTATATATTTAAATAATGAATAATCTACGTTTGTTTCTAAAAGCCAACCAAATATATTTGTTGTGGTTTCATAATTGAAAAGGGAACGAATTTATTGATACCGAATTGAATGGTTACAGTAAAAATGGGTAGAAACATTTGCATCGTCAGTATAAAAACAATGACGATCAAAAGTAGTTCCTGCGCCCACGCCGATTGCGGCATTTTTTAAAGTATGATAAAGTAATAGACAAATATTTTAACCTCCATTTTTTGTCGGACTAATAAAAAAATACCGTAAAAAACAAAACTTCGATTTTTGGCACAGGTTTTTTACGTTTCCGAATTTTTGAAAATAGTAAAAACAATTTTCAAAATACAAGAGCAAACTATAGAGAGCTATACAATGAAGATTTCCACCAAATTTCAAGTAAATTGTTCTAGTAGAACATAAGATATCATCTCGAAAAAAGTAGTTTCGAGAAAAATACGTTTAAAAATAATAATAAAACTGATCTGAACACTAAACATGAAATAACTACAATTAAAGAAGTTATAATTTCCTTCGGATTACTGATTTTCAAGTATGGAGTATGAAAGAATTTCCCAGGAGGACTCGACAGCGTCTGACTATTATTAGATTCCCTCCGTCCAACCTGTTTAATTGCAGCGTCACAAAAGCCGTTGTAACTCCAAAAAAATTATACTTTTGAAAAATCGTTTTTATTTGAGGACATATTCTTAATGGTGTGTTGTTTTTATTATTATGTTCTCAATTTGCCTCAGTTGGTTTTGAAAACCATGCTCTGTTTGTTTTAATGCTGCAATAAGCTAAAAGATCTGTGTCGCTTTTGATTCCTCCAGCTTTTGTTTTCTGTGCTTTTTTCATGCAGACAACTAATTATTCCTCGGTTCTAAGATATCCAGACAATGAACAATAAAGTAAGAGTAATTAGATGTTTTCTTAAGTAAAGAGAATCCAATCACCGTTTACTTGATAGATATAAGTTGTATTCTCAATCAAACTGTTCAAATCTATAAAAAATAAAATCTTTTATTATCAATTTCTCAACCTTTTAAAATATTAAAGTTCAATCAATTAAACTGTCAAACCAAAAATAAAAATTAAACATTTCAAATCTTATTTTTAATATAAATGAATAAAATTAAAAAAAACAGTTAAAGATTTAAATAAAACAAACAAACAATAAAATAAAATAGTTTAAAAAACAATAATTTGAAAATTTAGACCAATAAACTAGCAAATTTTATGATCGAACAATAATAATAATTTATTATTTACATTTTAAATTTATTTTTATTTGAAAATTAAATTAATCACTTTGTCCAACTAAATACATAACATAAATATAAACATATTACAATTTAATTTATTTTAATTAATTTCTCGGACAAAATCAATTCAACAAATACGGGTTATTTATATTAGATTGTATCATTTTTTTTTCATTGTTAGGTCAAAAAATTGATCTGAATAAAGAAAAACAGTTGTCCAGCCTCGCAGACCAATAGAATGTCGTTTTTGAAAAAGAATTTGACAAAAGTCGTTTTATGAAATATGAACCCTTCTTTCCATATCATATTTTTCTTCTTTCCTAAAAATTAATTACTTGTAATATATTGCCGAACCGGACTAAATATTATAGTACCAACGCTATAAAACAATTCAACCTAACTTACTTTTTTTGTTTTGTCTCAGTTATATTAGAAAAATTAGTAACAATTTAAATGTCTTGTTTTGTCAATTTTTATATTTACAAATATTTACTACATTTTTATTATTATAGTTGTTGTTGTTTTCATGAATCTGATTCATTAAAGTTAACAATAAAAATATAAGTGAAAGTGACGAATTTAGGTTAAGTGAATTGTGAGTTGTAAGGTTTGGACAAAGGAATTTTGTTTTTGCGCTGTTCAGGATATAGTCGTGTTGATGATAGTGTTATGCAAACATATGTCTCCGAAGCTGTTAAAATATATTGGACTTATTGTTATTATGTAAATAATATGATGCATAAAAATAAAATTGATTTTGTTCTGAAACTTATTTAGCTATTGCAACTTTTTTTAATTCGACATCAATGTTTACATAAACTTTTAGTCTTTTCTTACAAACAAATAAATGTTATGCGTCAACTGTTAGTAAAAGGAAGTAAAGTGAAAGAATATAGCCCAAGCAAAAAGATAACCTCACGAGGTTGTGGTTGAGCCTTGAGGTTAAGGTCGGTAAACGAGCAAGCACAATAATCGATATTTACAACCAATTAGCATACGATTTTTTTCTATGACACCATTTTCTAGTTAATTTCTAGTAATTTTGTGGTTCCTAATTCAATTTAAAAGTATTAGGTCGAGTATTTTTGGAAAACCTAAAATGATGGGTATTACTTTTTGTTTTTGTTGTTTATGATTCATTTTATTTTTGTGAGTAAATGCTGTTATTACTTTGGAAGAAGCTAGGGAAACGAAATAAAAGTTTAAAATTTAATCGTGCACAAATATGTTTACAAAATGAACAATGTGTCCAAGATAAAGCAAGTTGAAGTTTGAAGCCAATACTAATTTTAGATAAATTGCATATAGTTCGGAAAAATTTTAGGCTACAACGACTACATATGATAAGCGGAAGCGGAAAAACAAAACAAAATAAACTCACATTATTATCTATGTCGGTTATTCATGTGTCAGTTATTCACCGAAGAAACTTATGACAATATTATGGTTCACCCTATTTTGAGGTTTGGGATAACTCAATACCATGACACTTGTATATAGTTGTTTGATGATATGTCGAAAACTACTCGTGTGTCGAAAATTACTCTAATGATGCAGAAACATTTAAAATAAATTACATAAATTCAAAATGTTTTAAATTTTGACTATTACTTCGGTCTGAAAGACCTAAAAGTATTATATTCTCAAGCCAAAATTGAAGCCAAATGGAAAGGTTTTTGAGTATCTTGCTGAGTGTATCATCGTTAAACAGAGATAGAATACTTGTACTTTTACAAATAGTTTTATGTTTAGTATACATTGCCTCCCAAAACTAAAAACAATGTCATCATAGAAACCTTCTAACGAAAACTATATAGAATACCTTATCGCAGACCGAAGTCTTGATATCACAGAGCTTTGAATTTTAGCCTCTGCATATTTTATATATAAAAAAATACTAAAACTTGATTTTTGCATCGTATACATATGACAAAGTTTAATGGTTGAAGTGGCTGTCGTGTGAAATTGATCTGTCATATTTCCTTGATAATCCATAGAATAAATGTATAGAAAAAATGTCTATGTCGAATAGAAATATTTTAAAGTACGAAGCGTCATAGTTTTCACGGCATTCTTTTCGAAATTTGTTTGGAACGCGAAGTGTGATCTTCACAAAAATGTTTTTTTTTTTGGCACGCCAATGCACACTCACTTAGGACCACTGGGCTAGTGCCTGAAAATTCGAATTCTTGAAAGCATAAAATTTAAATCAAATTTATAAATATTGACTATTTGAATTTTTATTTATTATTATTTTAAAAATTACGACATATGAGCTAGCGCTTTCTGAAAAATTTAGTAAGCTTTGTTGCCTTGATATGAATGCAAGTGACCGAACTCACATTGGGAAACTTTTGCACTAGTTTTATTGTTTGTTTTTCGGATCGTCAGTATATTGAATATATCACGAATAAATTATCTATAAATAAACAAAAAAAAATAAAAAAATAAAGCTTGAGTCAATATATGTTCTTATGAAATAAAATATAATATTTTCGTTAGAAATTTGGAAATGTTTTGGATGTAATAAGTATATACTAGGAAGGCCCGGCGTGCTTCGCTACGCTTATAAATAAAGTTTTTGCGTAGACATTTTGTTGACGTAGAAGCAATGATTTCAAAAAGTGGTAACGAGAAATGCTAGCATATAATTTTTAATTTTTCTTTTTAAATATATGAATGAAAAATAATCAGAACTCTAGCTGATCAGTTCGGATATATGAAAAATTAGCGATCAAATAAGTTAGAGATAAAATAAGCTTACTTGAAAACTTATTTGATCGCTAATTTTTCATATATCCGAACTGATCAGCTAGAGTTCTGATTATTTTTCATTCATATATTTAAAAAGAAAAATTAAAAATTATATGCTAGCATTTCTCGTTACCACTTTTTGAAATCATTGCTTCTACGTCAACAAAATGTCTACGCAAAAACTTTATTTATAAGCGTAGCGAAGCACGCCGGGCCTTCCTAGTATTCATGTAATTTAGGAAAAAGAATGGGATCAGGGATTTCAGTACATACAAATTTATTAATCATTTCATTTCCATCAATTCTATCTTCATCTGACAAATTTAACAAAATTCATCATTTTTAAAAATAGCAACCACATCAGTTTGAACAGCATCATTAATACGACGAATATCACATTCTCTGTTAACTTTTATAACCATTGACACATCAGCAGTAACATTCTCAGGTCTTTCACAAAATTCATGCATTGATTTAAAAGAACGAACAAAAGGATTCACACGATCTAACTCAAAACCTATCTTACGCATAAGAAAAAATTCGAAATGAAATTTAAAACATAGAAAAACAATATGTACGTTTATTCACATTCAAAGAAATAAATATACTAACAGCTGAGAAAAAATTAAATATAAAAAAGAATAACAAAATAAAGTTTTAAGTTTCGTTTTTGTTGTTCGTTGTTCGATAGCAAATATATTTTTATATGTATGTAAACTTATAATGCATATGTATAGAAAAAGTTTTCCGTATATAATAACTTTTTTATTTATGATCCGATTTGTTTGAATCCGGATCCCAATATAGGTTACACTAATATCAGTTAGCTGTGAAAATTTGAATTGAATCCATCTGCGAATAAAAAAGCCTTATGCTCCACAAAGTTTTAATCTAGCGTATTAATATATAAGAAGATTTGTTGCAATACCTCGAGCTTCACATGCTGCAACAAAAGTAGGGTAGGGTACACCTTCATACATACGTAGATCAAAAAAAGATTTTGGACCACGAACATGCAACAGAAGTAAACGCATATGAAACAATTCTATATCTTTTGGAGTAACCATATATAATCGAGCAACAACTTTATCAGCCCCACGTTGTCTTCTTTTCCACGATTTACTTTGGTCATACCAAACATAATTAATTCTGTATACAAAAACTCATTAGCTAAATTATCAATGGAATTCAAATGGAAAAATGCTAACAATTTTGTTCTTGATACATTTGCGACTGTGCCAGCCACATTACCATTCCTGATATAAACATTTTGTCTATTAGGCAAATGACAATCAAGTCGAATAATTGTATGAGATTGAAAATGCATTGGAAATTCAAATATGCGCCAAGCAGCTTCAGTCGAACCAACATACCGTCCATTCAAAAAATCTTGAATTTCATTTCCCACAATCGCATCATCATTATTCACTGCATTCTCTCCATTCACTCTCAATTCAACATTGGCAGAATCATACTCTTTATATACATACTTGTAAACATATTTCACACTTTTAACAGTCGTACATATTTCCACGTTAATATGACAATTGAATTTTGCAAGAAGATAAATATTATACGGAACAACATATCTATTATCAAGAGATGCACCACGTACATCAACACTCATACCATTATCACGTCGACGGTACAAAGGATAACCATTCACATATTCTTTAATATTTTCAGAAAAAGGTTTTGGAAAATTATTACTACATTTACCACTCTCATACAAACAGAATTGGGATTTAGAGCACCACATGGTTCATGCATCATATGACGTTTCACATATTCATGTAATTTAGGAAAAAGAATGGGATCAGGGATTTCAGTACATACAAATTTATTAATCATTTCATTTCCATCAATTCTATCTTCATCTGACAAATTTAACAAAATTCATCATTTTTAAAAATAGCAACCACATCAGTTTGAACAGCATCATTAAAACGACGAATATCACATTCTCTGTTAACTTTTATAACCATTGACACATCAGCAGTAACATTCTCAGGTCTTTCACAAAATTCATGCATTGATTTAAAAGAACGAACAAAAGGATTCACACGATCTAACTCAAAACCTATCTTACGCATAAGAAAAAATTCGAAATGAAATTTAAAACATAGAAAAACAATATGTACGTTTATTCACATTCAAAGAAATAAATATACTAACAGCTGAGAAAAAATTAAATATAAAAAAGAATAACAAAATAAAGTTTTAAGTTTCGTTTTTGTTGTTCGTTGTTCGATAGCAAATATATTTTTATATGTATGTAAACTTATAATGCATATGTATAGAAAAAGTTTTCCGTATATAATAACTTTTTTATTTATGATCCGATTTGTTTGAATCCGGATCCCAATATAGGTTACACTAATATCAGTTAGCTGTGAAAATTTGAATTGAATCCATCTGCGAATAAAAAAGCCTTATGCTCCACAAAGTTTTAATCTAGCGTATTAATATATAAGAAGATTAATTACTACTGATTTCATCAACCATGAAGACTGCATGAGATTGAGTTTGTTGAAATCACAAATAAAATAAAGTGGAAGAAAACGTGTTGAGCCTCACTTAATTTGCAATGCAAAATTTAGGGTTCTTGAGCATATGTAAAAAGTTTTATAACTCCGAGCAACTTTTGTTGATTTTTAGGTCCTTTACTCGCCTATGGAAAAGACGCGTGCTAGTGAAGGATAGAAAATTTAGACTCTCTGCAGAGAAAGCCGGTACGGTTCGTATATGCCTGACTTATTGATCTGTCTTATATCCCCAGCATCGAACAAATGTGGCTGTGGAGTTATAAATTCACTATAAAAACATCTTTAATGAATTTTCCTTTAATTAAATGCAGTACAATAAACAGACAATAGCATCAAAGCTATCCCACCCGTTTACTGTTCAGATACCTGGTAGTAAAACTATGTATTGCCGGCATGAATTTTTTAACAGAGAGATCAAGTTGAAGAGCTTAATGTTCCCTATCTCAATTTTTCCTTTTGAATAACGTCTTACATATTCAAAACGTCCATTGCCATATTCGAAATTCTACGTCCACGCCGTGCTACCTGGGTAAGGCTAACAGAATTAGGTTGGTGTAGTTGAGAGGGGCAGAGTAAATACTGCTTATACTCAATGATTCTGCACCATGGCGGGTCGTTGGCACCATAAAACCAATGCAACTCAAGCGTCTGTTCTCCATATTAGTGGCGGCTTAGAGCGGGAGTCTGTCTTGGATCAAGCGGCTCGCTATATAAACGTGTTAAAAGCATCGGTTCTCCATGTAAGGGGTGGCTTGGAGTGGGCGTCTGTCTTAGATCAAGCGAAAAGGGTTGTTTCTGGTGACCTTAAGATGCAGAATGAACCCATTCACGAAAATTTGGGTTAGGCGAAAGGCTAACACCCCAAGTCTGTACACTGGCCTCGGATTATCTCGGACACATTTCAAGAACGACCTCGGAAACTGTACCCGGACTACGATTTAAAAATGATCACCTGGAACTTGCTAAGACCAGAATATCTACTAAAACTTACAAACCAAATCGATAGCCACACACTTGATATAGTAGCATTACAAGAACTTAGATGGATTTTAAGGCGATGTCGAAGTTTTTCATTAGCGAACAACTTCTTTTAGTTTATAAATCTTTTATACGTCCCTGCATGGAATACTGTTCTCACATATGGGGTGGAGCTTACTTGAGTAAACTACTCACTACTAATTGCCTTGATTGTGTACAGTGTAGAGCTATATAGTTTTACTAACGGTCTTGATTCTTTGCAGCACAGAAGAAATGTTGCTGATTTGACTATTTTTTATAAATACATTATGGATGAACGAGCTTCTGTAGAGATCAAATTGCTTTTTCCTAAATCTGCAAACCTTTTGCGTCACACCAGAGCAACTGTAGCAGCCCATCCCTTTACGGTTCAAATAATTAGGTGTTGAACAGTAGCCTTCTAACGTGACTTTTTCAACAGACTCTCTCATCTTTGGAATGCCTTACCTTTCTGGGTTTTTCCTGATGACTAATCCTCAAAGTTAACGTTCCTAAATTTCTCAGAGAAACTTAATTTGCATTCCATTCTTATCCCTAGTTGGCATGATATCTTCAGATATTCATAAACGTTAATTTATGATTTAATATAATTAACACTAAACATGCCTAACTTTGAATTAAAAAAAAAGTGGAATTCTCGAAACAGCAAAAGGATAGAACACTCTCTACTATTGCGGTCATCAAAACGGAGGAGAATTTGGAGTTGGCTTTCTTATACATCGTCGCGTAAATCAACTTGTTATCGACTTTTGCAATTAATATGCGGATATGCACAATGATAATCCGCACGCAAAAATTGAATGTAACGATCATCAATGTTCATGCACCTACTGTAGACAAAGCAGATGACATTAAAGACCTGTTCTTTCTAGAACTCGAAGAAGTCATCAATAACTTCCCGTGACACGATATAAAAATTGTGGTAGGTGACTTCAATGACTGACTTCAATGCTCAAATTGGTAGAAGTGCAGACCTTAAAACGGCCCTAACAGCTTGTATCATACCAGTAACAATAACGGCTTTCGCGCAGCTGAACTGGCTATGATGTATGATCTAGTAATTTCTAGCACTTTCCTTCCTCATAAGAGAATCTACAAAGTAACGTGGAAATCAAACTATGGAACAACTGAAAATCAAATCGATCATGACATGATTTCTAAGAGACACTCTACAAGTGTAACTGACGTTCGATCATACGGAGGTGCTGATATACAAGCAAAAAAAAACCGTACGCTGACATGTCGAAGCATTTAAACACCCGGAAACACTGAATAGAAATCAGGAAATAGAATCATTGAACATACAAGAAGAATGACAAACGTTTCAATCAACTATTATATCCGCAGCACAAACTACAATGGGAAAACGACCACCGAAATTATGTAACGAATGGTTTGATAACGAGTGCTACGAAAGCGTTGAGCAAAAACAAAAACTGCGAGAAAAATGGTTAACAAGGAACACCCGAAGCTCCCAAACTGATTATCTACACGCCAGAAAAGCCTCAGCAAAACTCCTATGGAAAAAGAAACGCGAACAGATGAAGAGCTGTATCGAAAACTTCACCCAACATGCGGCTAATGGAAATTCGAAAGAGTGCTTTGCCAATTCGCGAAATCTAACCAAAGATTTCCACCCAAGATCTACAGTCATCAAAAATGGAAACAACGAGCTTACTACAAATGAACGTGATGTGCTGCCAGTATGGCGATCCCACTTTTAAGACCTACTAAATAGGACGAATGAAGTTCATCCTATTCGAGCAATTGCTCCGTCAAGTGAGGTGATTTTCGTCCCTCACCCAACAATAGAAGAAGTGAAAGCTGCCATAAAAAAATTAAAAAATGGTAAATCACCAGGTATCGATGGAATCCCTGCAGAACTATTTAAGAATGGAGCATCAGTTCTGGTCTCACATATATATGATCTGATTCTTGCTGGGACAGAGAAGAACTACCTACTAAATGGAAAACAGCTCTTATTGTTCCGCAACATAAAAAGATGGCTGCCTAAAGTATGCGAATTATCGTGGCAACGCTATGTTGAACACTGCATATTAAAAACTAGCTAATTTCGTGCTTGCTCGACTCATCCTGTTCGCCGAATCTATTATCGGTGACTATCAGTGTGGTTTTCGTCCAAACCGTTGAACCACAGATCAATGTTTTACCTTAAGAATGATTCTGGAACAATGTTGGAGGTACAACTTCAGCATTCACCAGCTCTTCGTTGATTTCAAGCAAGCATATGATAGCATCATCCGCGACAACCTCTTGTCTACACTCATATGCTTGGTATCCCAGCGAAACTTGTTTCTCTGTGCAAACTCACAACATCGGGATAAAACTGTAGAATAGTAATCGAAGGGTCAGTTTCTGACACTTTTCATATAACATCAGGTGTTCGTCAAGATGATGCACTCGCGCCCGTACTATTTAATTTAGCGCTTGAGTACGCGATAAGAAAAAGCTGAATTGAGACACAAAACTGCATATATAACAAATCTAAAATTCTTGGCTATGCAGATGATATTGTGCTTCTCGGACGTAGACCAAGCGATATTAAGGATAGTCTCTCTCAGCTCGAAAGAAATGCTAAACAACTTGGGTATGCATCAACACCGGCAAGACTAAACTTTTAACAACATCCAGGAACCTACCTGTCGGCAATCTGAATACTGGCGACTATGAAGAGAACGCGTA